>MU826837.1:1277538-1601237 GCA_029204205.1 Desmophyllum pertusum | reverse complement strand
CGTCACCAACCACTTTTACCGGTATTGTTGTATAAAAAGAACCGTCTATTCCCCAGCGGACGTGTAATAAAGCGGAGTATTTTGACTCGTCAGTATTATGCTTAGTAGCTCATGAACCAAGCGCTGGCTAGGGTCATTGTGATGTGTTCTTGGGCGAAGAAGGGAAAACGCTCGAAAAGTCAGCTATATGCTACATTCAGCGATGGCGTTTTTTAATATTAAATGGCGACTAGCTACTAATAAAGTGTCTTCACTTGCCCGGTGACGCGCACAGCAGTTTCTTTCAGAAACTATTCCCCTGATCTATTTGGATACAACATACTCAGGGGTTATTACCCAGATTTCATTGAATAACCTCCAGGTCATAAAAACGAAGGAACGAAACCACAACTTTATTTTTGGCTTCCATTGCTCTTCCATTGACTAAATTCGTCAGATTTATTTCAGGTAACACGCATTTGACGAGGAATTTTTATTTTCTCAATTTCGGTTTTCAATAGAATACATGATGAAAGTGCTGTATTCCCCATATTCGCTATTTTCTGTTTATGTCGCTTTATAGTAAGAAGGATGAAATCATTGTGACGAATCACTTTTGCAGTGAAACGTTTACGCAAGGGGTTTAATTAATTTTGAGCGGCCTTATACCCGGGGCGGAGCTTATAATCTGTATTGTTGGGAGTGGGAGTGGGAGAGTGGGAGCATAACATGCGCATGCGCAAGCATAGCAAGGGTGATCGGCTGATTCCTGCATTTCGTGCAGGTTTTCTACAACAATAACTTGTATTTTTTTAGACTGTGTTATTACACCTTCTAAACAAGGTATATTGTAAATGACGTTAACACATTTATGTGGCCAGTTTAAATTAACTGGGGTTACTGAGGCCACGGTTTTGTTAAACCCTGTCTAAACCTTGTTTAAATATTCGGCCCAATGGGTTTTATTTTAAATATTATATCTTGTAGGCGTCTCCTCGCCCCAACTCCCCGACGGCGGGGGGGGGCAGGGGATCCTAACTTCCGGCTTCACGTATCCCGCCTGAGTGGCTCCCACTTCTTGTTGTATTGTCCTTTGCGAAATACTACGCAATGTTCCGAAATTCTCCCAGTTCCCAGTTCACGTTTTTTTCTTGTAGTTAGTTCCCGGAAGAAGTCAGGCCGTGCCTCACGAAATGTTAGAAAATAAAAAAGTTATCCCAGCCGTACAGTCAGCCTTTCTTTATTGGTTAATCTTATTCTAAAATTTGCCTGATGAGATCCACCAGGATCCGATACCTTTATGTTGTCCATTGGCCCTTGCAGAAATTTACAAAGTTTTCATCCAGTTCCCACCATGTTAGGAATTCCCGCTTCTCGCTCTCTCTCTTTCACGCCTCCCGGACAGGGCTGAATAACGTCTTGCGCATGTGCGGGATTTCATGACAACAATAGCAAATTTTTGGCGCGAACGTGTTGTTGTGCGGTAGTTTGAAACACGACGGCAAGGAGAGATAAATGTCTTTTATTTCCGCTCCAAAACGGAGCGGACGTTATTCAGCCCTGTCCGCCTCCCGTAGTCCTTCCCGATCCCTTTATAATATATTCCCGAGTTACCGCCCCAGTGCCCCACTCCCCTCCTCCTCCTAGAAAAAACCGATAATTGTTTGAAATGCTATTACGAAAAAAAAAGAATTTTTATTCTCTCAACTCGTGGAGCTTTTTTCTCATTCACTGTATATTGATTAAAAAATTGGTTCTTGTTTTCCCTGGAAGCCCAGTTTTATAGCGCGTGGTTAAAAGTAATGATTTGTTTAACGGCGACACACATTTACATTTACACACATTTCATTTTCCATGAGGCCAGCACTAATTTCATTCCCCTGTCAACATTACGCGCTTCGCATTCGATTGTTTTGTGTTTTGTGTTTTTGATTAACACTGATGAAGGGGTTATCCCCGAAACGTCTGACTGTTTATATCAGATCAGTTATCAGCACTCCAAACATACAATTTGTTTATAAACACATTCATGGTCGTTCTCTTTGAACAAGAATGCACCTTCTTCAAAGAAAATAACCGTACTGATCATCGCTGCAAAACGAATTATATATTTTTCAATACAATTTTATAATTATTCTCAAAACAGATGATTCGGCAAACAAGAAATTTCTCGAAATGCTGGTTTTGATAATCACGCGCTCTACACGAGACATTCGTGTGGACACCAGGTAAACTGTGATTGGCTGACATGCGACTTGTGGCAAATTAGTATGCCACGAGGTTTTATTCTGAAACATGTTCAGTTCAAACACGTCCATGGGCCAGAAATTTAACTCAAATGGTGACAAACGTTAACTTGGGTCAGGTTTTCTTCATCTTTAACGCCAAAGCTGTCCTATTCTCAAATCTACCTCCCAGAAAGAGCACACTGAGGTAACACCATATAGCGGAAAACAGAATAAATTTTCAGGTGAATTAACACTGACAATAAGTAAATTAGAATTTCAGTCATGTTAAGTAAGCTTGTCGATCGTGGTTTTAAAGTTTAGATTCACTAAGATCAATCAATCAATGTATTTATAATGATATAAATAAATATGGTGGTCGAGGTCGGTTCACATAGGGATGTGATTAAGCTAGCTACAGTTTTCCAGGCACATTTTTAGGATAAAATGTGAAACAATGCAATATAAAAAATACTGATTTATGAACGCCTGCATATTGTTCTCGTAAAAAAGTCCAGGAATAGCATGTTGGTCATGTCGGCAAAGTCTGTGATTAGCTCTCAGCTCTTTGACCTCAATACTGATGAAATCATGAAACAAAATTTCAGGTTGCCAGCGGTGTTTTCGTCGTCGCGCAGTTGTTATCACGTGATATGTGACGAAGTCAGATATAGAAGTCACGTGCTATGACGCGCAGCATCCATGTTGCATCAACAAGTGTTTGTCGAGATTTTTTAATAATCACGGCTTTGATGAATGATTATTGTAAAGTCTTCTAAAGTTATGATAACGGCAAAGGTTGTTTTCCAAGACAAGGAGAGAACTGAACACCGATTTCGCGCGCAGTGAGATTTGATCGTCAACACTCTAAAGCAGGTTAGGCTGTGGATCCTGTTGTGGACTACCAATCCCTCGCATTTATACTCATTTATGCATTATGTTTCAGTGCAAGTTTTTGACATTTAAATAATCACGCCGGAATGCTTTCGACGAAAGGATACTGGCTAAAGCTAATCACTGGCTAAACCTTGTTTAAAACGGCTTTGATTTGTGCGAGATGCCGCGTTTAAACGAAGCTTGTTGTTGAACAGACCCTTCGAACCTCTCACCAATTATAGTCCATTATAAGCTTATACAGTTTTCACCATTCTACGAAAAAGATCTGCAGAACTGCGTTACTAACGGTCACGTCGCGTTTACTTCGAGTTAATCTTTTTGATATTTAGCCAGAGTTACATTTCATTTCGGTACAACGCAAAGAATTTGATAGTAATTTTGTTCAAAATTGTTGTTTTCTTCCACTAAAATGTTCCATGATACACGTTATGTTGCTGAAGACCATAAATGAGTCATAAATGTGTACGCGATGACCCAAATGGGCTCCCTTTAGCATTTATGCATATAATCTAAATATATGCTTACCGAAGCATCAACTTACGGTATTATAAATACGCAGTTAGCTACAGTTTGGCCGAGTTTGCCCTCTTTTTGTCTGTTCCACTTACGATTTTTCTGCGGATTCCGTAAGACATCATTCATCAGACATCAGATCGACGATCAAAACCAATGAAATTACATAATATATTCTTCCAATACACGAAGGCAATTAAGGTAGTCTTTCTTTAGCAAAATGCAGCATAAACAACAATCCGTTCAATTACAAGACATGAGGATGCTTTTCTATCGAAACCCTTAGATTGGTGACAATTAAAAAGGGAGATTCCCAGATAGCAAAGAATGTCGTATTTTAGAAAGCAGCATTGTCTACTAACAGTCGGCGTAAAAATTACAAATTGCGAATAAACCTGTCATGACTGGAGTTACAATACGTAATTAGTAATTTAGTAGATAGTAATTTTGTTCAAAAATTGTTGTTTTCTTCCACTAAAATTGTTCCATGATACACGTTATGTTGCTGAAGACCATAAATGAGTCATAAATGTGTACGCGATGACCCAAAATGGGCTCCCTTTAGCATTTATGCATATAATCTAAATATATGCTTACCGAAGCATCAACTTGGCGGTATTATAAATACGCAGTTAGCTACAGTTTTGGCCGAGTTTGCCCTCTTTTTGTCTGTTTCCACTTACGATTTTTCTGCGGATTCCGTAAGACATCATTCATTCATCAGACATCAGATCGACGATCAAAACCAATGAAATTACATAATATTCTTCCAAATACCGAAGGCAATTAAGGTGGTCTTTCTTTAGCAAAATGCAACATAAACAACAATCCGTTCAATTTACAAGACATGAGGATGCTTTTCTATCGAAACCCTTCGATTGGTGACAATTAAAAAGGGAGATTCCCAGATAGCAAAGAATGTCGTATTTTAGAAAGCAGCATTGTCTACTAACAGTCGGCGTAAAAATTACAAATTTCGAATAAACCTGTCATGACTGGACTTCAAGAGACTAATACGTATTTTTTTAATCTGGAAGTTGCAGAGCAGGTATTAGGCTAATCTCTGGTGACATCTCAAGGCCGTACAAGCCTTTCGTCTGACTATTCTTATAAGGCCATTTTTCTCTGAGATACTCGTCACCATCACCGCAAAGGAATTTATATACTAAAATATTATTTTTCAGCCTGTTTCGCGCTGGTTGAGTTTTGCAGTAGTCAAGATATAACACGAAAGAGTGCACTACTAACATTCAAGTCAAAAGAAATCGTAAGTCCATTTCTATTAAGACCACTTTCAGTAGGTGGTAGTGCTAGAATGTCGAGTTGTAAAACTGATAATTAGAGCCAGAGTCCGAAAATTAGAATTTCAGTCATGTTAAGTAAGCTTGTCGATCGTGGTTTTAAAGTTTAGATTCACTAAGATCAATCAATCAATTTTATTTAAAGATATAAATAAATATGGTGGTCGAGGTCGGTTCACATAGGGATGTGATTAAGCTAGCTACAGTTTCCAGGCACATTTTTATGATAAAATGTGAAACAATGCAAGATAAAAAATACTGATTTATGAACGCCTGCATATTGTTCTCGTAAAAAAAGTCCAGGAATAGCATGTTGGTCATGTCGGCAACGTTCTGTGATTAGCTCTCAGCTCTTTGGCCTCAATACTGATGAAATCATGAAACAAAATTTCAGGTTGCCTGCGGTGTTTCGTCGTCGCGAAGTTCTTATCACATGATAAGTGACGAAGTCAGATATAGAAGTCACGTGCTATGACGCGCAGCATCCATGTTGCATCAACAAGTGTTTGTCGAGATTTTTTAATAATCACGGCTTTGATGAATGATTATTGTAAAGTCTTCTAAAGTTATGATAACGGCAAAGGTTGTTTCCAAGACAAGGAGAGAACTGAACACCGATTTCGCGCGCAGTGAGATTTGATCGTCAACAACTCTAAAGCAGGTTAGGCTGTGGATCCTGTTGTGGACTACCAATCCCTCGCATTTATATACTCATTTATGCATTATATTTCAGTGCAAGTTTTTGGCCCTCCATTTAAATAATCACGAATGCCTTTCGACGAAAGGATACTGGCTAAAGCTAATCACTGGCTAAACCTTGTTTAAAACGGCTTTGATTTGTGCGAGATGCAGCGTTTAAACGAAGCTTGTTGTTCAACAGACCCTTCGAAACCTCTTACCAATTGAAGTCCATTATATATTTTAACAGTTTTCACCATTCTATGAAAAAAGATCTGCAGAACATGCGTTACTAACGGTCACGTTGCGTTTACTTCAATTAAGTTAATTCTTTTTATATTTAGCCAGAGTTATATCAGTTTCAGTTCGGTTATTGTATAACGCAAATAATTTGATAGTAATTTTGTTCAAAATTGTTGTTTTCTTCCACTACAATTGTTCCATGATACACGTTATGTTGCTGAAGATCATAAATGAGTCATAAATGTATACGCGATGACCCAAATGGGCTTCCTTTAGCATTTATGCATATAATCTAAATATATGCTTACCGAAGCATCAACTTATTGTAAATACGCAGTTAGCTACCCTGAATAGAGTGTATAAAAGGACAAGGTAGGTTTGGCCGAGTTTGCCCTCTTTTTGTGTGTTCCACTTACGATTTTTCTGATTCTATAAGACATCATTCATCAGACATCAGATCGACGATCAAAACCAATGAAATTACATAATATATTCTTCCAATACACGAAGGCAATTACGGTAGTCTTTCTTTATCAAAATGCAACATAAACAACAATCCGTTCAATTTACAAGACATGAGGATGCTTTTCTATCGAAACCCTTCGATTGGTGACAATTAAAAAGGGAGATTCCCAGTGGCAGTGATGTCAGTTTCTGCTGTAATGTGTGTTTTACTGAACATATTGTTTTGCATATTCCTCAGTACTGAATTCCGTCGAAATACTCGCATGGATGCCAAAAGCAGAGTCCTTTATACTCTAACCTATTTACCTGTATCTGTTTAGCATCGGCGATTTTACGCCACAACCGTGTCTGACTGTGGACAACAACGATCCGAGTTCAGTCTCTCTGTTCTGTCCAAAAGTACTGTTTTAATCGATCTCTGTACAGCTCTCTGTATAGTCAGCTTGATAGTCAGCTTGTAGCTATATCTGTATATTCAAATGCATGTGAATGCTGATGACTATGGCAGTCACGCAAGACTGAGTTCTACACTTTGAAATTCTTAAATGTCCAATATCCGATAGCAGGAGCATATCACGCCGATAGTTAATAAAAAATCTTACAAGGCTTTGCGACTGCGGTTGAGTTTTATTGATCTAAATGATCAGTAAGCTATATACAGATACAACTTTTCGCAAGTTTAAAAAAATTCCTCGAAGAAATTCAGAGCCACCTTAAATTTTCGAAATTTAGGTGGCTTTGAATCCCCTTGAGCGAGGAATTGTGCTGATGTCCCACAATGTAATGTTTCCCAACTGTAGGTTTTACGCCCCCCCCCCCCCCCCTGGGTACTCCCTTATATACGCTATATAGGTATATAGCCAGTATGTGCCGCCCGATAGGGTATGGTTTTTTAGGTGCTCAGCCCTTAAATATGGTATCCTTTTTGGTATTGTGATCCTGAGATAGGGTTCCATTAAATTGCAGTACCTAAACGGCCAGCTAAACGAAAAAGATATGGTCTGTTAAAACTTTACCATTTTGGTCTGAAAGTTGGACATGTTGGGTTTTTTTTTTAAGAAACCACTTTCCATCGGTCTTTTCATCTTCAGACGAAAACGAGAGCAGAAAGATAAATCATTTGATATGATAAAGCGCGATTTATTAAGTCTGAAAACGGGTAAGGATTTTATAGATCGGGTCGAAAAATGGGTATGGTTTTTCTTTCGTGGCATCAGCCTTCCTCGCTAAAGAAAAAAAAGTTTTGGTACCCAGGGTAGGTGATAGTAAAACTGGAAAACAAAGTGGAAATTAATTTAAGTGATTTGATGAAAAGACAAAAAAGACGGGTTTGGAGCCGTCGTTGTTTGCTTCCATGACTTCGGGCGACGGCTTTTTATTCAACAAGACTGTCAAATTGCGATCGCGCTTCGCGCTCGCGCCCGAATTCCCCTCCTCCCTCCCTCAGTACGCCTGCCACGCAGGCTAGTCGCATTTGTTGTGAACATGATAATTTTTTCATTAATCGTAATCTTATGGATTTAATACTTCGAGGAAACGTAAACAGGTTCACTTCGTTGTTCTCTGTAGCACGTGGTCCTTCTATTGTAGTCAGTGTGACAAAGGCGAAATATGATAATGATGTTGTGACTACGACTTACAATATTCCAACGATTTAATTTAGCTCCTGGTTGATATGGTTCGAACACACTGAGAAATGTTATTAAGAAATATTCTTCTAAAATGGAATATAAAACAAGGTCATTCGGGGTCACTTATCTATCATCGTGCGAACTTCTGTCTGTCAGCAGCACTATTAAAACAATATTGAGTGAGGCTCACAGTAATAGAGTCCGATCCAAAGGTACAGTACCCCATAATATGCCATTCATCAACAAAAAACCCGCGTCATGCAGCTAAATCTGTTTATATAGGGCGTTGGTTGACTCGAACTCGAACCTTGTCCAATATATATTGTACTGTGAAATGGATACTGTGAATGTGTGGTTCCAGAAAATATCCATACCCCCCCCCCCCCCCCACGGAAGACAACTGGAAATTCCGAGGGGGTGGGGGGGTTAAAGGCCCAGGAATTCCGAAGGAGAGGGGGGTTCACGCAGAGCTTGTTTTCCAGAGGGTTCCCTTCTGAACAAACACAACAAATTCGTAAGAAATACTTACGTACTTTGTCTCTATTTTCGAGGAATGAAACCAAGCCAAATCAAACATTCTGGCCATTGAAATAAACCAAAACATCTTGTTCTTTCATGTATCTTTTATTTTCTGAGTTTACCGCCTCTCTAAATGAGAAAAAATGTCTCTTGAAGTTGCAAGCACGAACTGAACCGAACGGGATCAAAATGGCCGACCAAAACTCCTTCCCAGTCCCCTGGACATTGTTTCTTGGAAAAGCCAGGTTGCTCAGCTTTGTTACGAACACGAACGATTTTCGAATATTTTCCTTCGTCGTGCAAGCGCTAAGCATGGCAAAGTGTCTTGAAAACAAAAACATAATCAGACTTCAAGACAAGTAAGTTAAATTTTTGATTGGAAAGAAAGATATTCTTTCTTTCTTTGGATTAAATTTGTGATTCACGTTCATTGTTTGTTCTTTCTGTAAACTCTGTTAGCCATGTGCGTGTTGATGAAAGCGATCGGATTGTAACGTATATTTTGCGTAACTGAGTCTTCATTTTTTTAGGTACAAAACCTTTTGGAATTTCCGAGGGGGGGAGGGGGTCCATGTTTAAAAATACTGGAAATTCCTGGGGGAGGGGGGGTCATCAAAGACCCCTTGGAACGGAAATTCCTGAGGGGTGGGGGGGTGAAAACCAAAATGTCTTCCGTGGGGGGGGGGTATGGATATTTTCTGGAACCACACAATATGCATCAGGGGTATCACGGTATCCGTACATTGCAGACGTTGTATGATCATGGTCCGCTTTCTTTTGCGGCCCGGAAAGAAAATCGGAAGGAAATTGTAATTCTGCATACCACTGTTCAAATAACAGTCGACCTCCAACATTTAAACCATAAAGAATATAACGCCCCCCTAAGACAATTAACATATTTGAATTCAGGTCAGGCATTAACTCTTTTAATAACTCATTCAATAACTGCAAGAGAATATGAAGGGTAAGAGAGGTAATGTCCCATACATGGGTCATTTCTATGATAATCCATCTGATGCTATTTTTAGATCATTATCGTTACCAGTGCACCTCGGATAATTTGTCTTCGCGCGCGTTGCGTGGGTGTTTCGTGCAGTGCTTACATGAAGGCGAAATGAGGAGTACACTCCAGAAGCGTTTCGGTTTGTGGAAGCAAATTCGAAACGGAGAAAGGAAGAGACAAGTTTCTGTGAAAAAGAATGTTCTAGTGAAGTATTTTTTTTACTGAAGGTAAGATAATTCAAGCTTATAGATCCTTTATAGGTTCGAGATGGCATAAACTTACCGTGTAAGCTTGTGAGCTTATAGTTTTCAGTAAACCTCTTTCTATAATTAAACGACTTCTAAATAACTTTACTTTTATTGTTGCCCACAGCTCCTATTTTTCTGAACAGTATACCAAAAAGATCTCCTAGACTTCCGCAGTAAGGGAAGCGAAAAACTCCACACACTGTTGATGCGAAAACTGGAGAAGAAATCCTCAGCTTTGAATTTTGTGGAAGCGTACGAACGAAGACAACCGGACCTTGAATAATTTTCTTGGCCAAACGATTGATTGAGTTTTCAGTGTTTTCAGTTGGGAATTCACTCTGAAATAGAACTTGTAGCATCTGGAAGCATCTGGCATCTGCCCGGCTTTATGTCATTATCGTCAGCAATTGAAAAGCAGTATTCAGAGCAACATGAGGACATATAAATTATGGAGCAAATAATATACCTTCAATTCTCTTTGAAGAGATTTAATAAAACGTGGGGATATTGTGTGGCTGGTGGACATTTCTGGTTTGCTTCAGGAGAAATCTTATCCAGCCAAAGCTGAGAAGAATAAACTCTCTGACCTGAGAGTTATTTCTGTTATGCACATCTTGTTCTTGTTGACTACCTTCCTTCGATCCACCTCTAATTTGTCACATAGTAAATCTATTTTCAACCCACTTGTATTGCAGTCCAAAATATTTTGCAAATTATATTAACATCCACAAATGGATCATGATGACAGACAGGATATTCATTTATTTGTGGACATTCGTGTGTATCTATTAACATTTTGTAGCATAATTAATACTGTTTATCCTCTCTTATATGAAAATTTAAATTATCTGTCTTAATATCCCAATGGAATTATCATTTGTATGCATAATCATGACGTTATTACTAAAGCCTATTTCACAGATAATGGACCCAATGATCCACCTCAATCTAAGGATAAATATACATTCCAGACTCTGATATCCTGTAAGTTTAATATTTTGAATGGTCGGTTCAGTGAAAATTTCACAAGTGAAATGATAATTTAAACATAAACATAATATCCAGTCTTGAGCACTGCAATGAAATTTATTTATTTACATTGTATATACTTTGATAACCTGTATATAAGATATGAAACTGTTCACAAGTGAAATAATATTTTAATCATAAAAATAATATCCAATCTTAGCACTGCAATTAAATTAATTTATTTACACTGTCCATACTCTGATATCCTGTAAGTTTGTAGGGATATATATATAACATTTTGAATGGTGTGTTCAGTGAAACTGTTCATAAGTGAAATAATAATTCAATCATAAACATAATGTCCAGTATTAGCACTGCAATGAAATTAATTTACTTACACTGTACAGACTCTGATATCCTGTTTTAGGGATATAAGATTTTGAAAATAATTTTTGAATGGTGTATTCAGTGAATCTGTTCACAAGTAAAATAATAATTTGAATGGTGTGTTCAGTGAAACAGTTTATAAGTGAAATAATATAAGTTAATCATCAACATAACATCCAGTCTTGAACACTGTACTGAAATTAATTTATTTACACGTACAGACCGATATCCGGTACGTTTTTAGGGATATATATAACATTTTGAAAGGGCAATTTTGAATGGTGTGTTCAGTGGAACTGTTCACATATTAAAATGAAATAATAATTTAATCATAAACATAATATCCAGTCTTAGCACTGCACTGCAAAGTGAAATTATACTGTACAGACTCTGATAAGTTTTAGGTAAGGGATATATAAGATTTTAAAAAGACAATTTTGAATGGTGTGTTCAGTAAAACAGTTCACAAGTGAAATGATATAAATTTAATCATCAAGTTTTGAGCACTGCAATGAAATTAATTTATTTACACTGTACAGACTCTGATTAGTGATATCCTGTAAGATTTTGAAATTGCTTTATTTAATTCTCAAGATGATGTTCATGCTTGCTCACATATGAATGTATTGACATAATGTGGATAAACTATATGCTTAGTCAAAATGCAAATTGTAATAAGCAAGCAATCATTTACTTTTGGTTGCTCTCGGCTTGAACTCGACTCTTTGCGCTTCCCACCTGGTTTGTCAGCCGTCAGTTTAAATGTGGAAGCCCAGGCTTTCATTTATGGGAGGAATCTTTATGTTTACCTCCCCGTCATCGGAAGATGTGCTATAGTCAGGACAAATAATATTATCTGACATTTCTCCTTCCCCTTCGTCTAGTTCACTATCGTCACTTTCTAACGTACAACTCAGCAGTTCATCTTCGTGACGTTCTTTTAATATCAGCCATGTCGGAGAATTCTTTTGAGAACGTTTTCCCATTGCTTTTGTGGCTGAAACAACTTTACCATACTGCGATTCATCGACAAAACGGATCTCCCCATCTTCCGCCATTTTGTTTTCGCGAAAGAAACGTGTACTCCACGCGCGATCGCGCGGCTATCCACGCAGAAAAAAAGAGAAGATATCACGTGTCATAAATAGGTTAATTTGATTGGCTATTGACTAACGCGTAGCTGATCTAAAAATAGCATCAGATGGATTATCATAGAAATGACCCATGTATGGGACATTACCTCTCTTACCCTTCATATTCTCTTGATAACTGTTAATGCATAACCAAGTTTTAGAATTCCAATATATACGACCGAGAGTAATCTGGACTTCTCTGTTATTACTAAATATCAGACGACCAACTGGAAGTGACAATACCAATTTAAAGCAATGTATTTGACAGCCGGACACCCACTCCACGAAGACAATTAACAAAAGGTTTGTAATGGCGTCTTTGTAATTTGTTAGCCCGGTTTGTTAGCCACTACAGTGGAAACGACGCTCTGAACCTGACAAAACATTACGTCAGTTCTGCTAATCCGGGTATTCCCGCCAAATTGGCGACTTCAATTTGTTCTCACGAGCTGAAATAGCAAAACGTTTGCACTGCCTCGATTTTGTTTCATCCAATTTTATTACCTGAATTAGTACCATAACTGGATCGCGTTTTAGCCGTGTACGTTGGGCCAAAAAACTTAGACACGACTGCTGTTGTCCAGTGTTGTGTGTGGGTGTGCATGTATCAACTCGGGATCAACTGCGACAATAATTATAATGCTTACCGAAGCGAATTCCTGGAATTCCTTGCGAGATTTTGCAATTTTTGACGGAAAGTATAAACTAAAAACAAACATGGACACCTTAAAAGTAGTAGAATCCCTAGATTTGAGAATTATCTTGTAAATTCGAGGATGAATAGCTCGGTAAAAGGCACAATGTTTACAGACGTTTGTAATTGGCATACGCACAGTTCTTGCATGCCGTAAAAACAATTTTTGCAGTAGTCAAGATATAACACGAAAGAGTGCACTGACTAACATTCAGGTCAAAAGAAAACGTATGTCCATTTCTATTAAGACCACTTTGTAGGTGGTAGTGCTAGAATGTCGAGTTGTAAAACTGATAATTAGAGCCAGAGTCCGAAAATTAGAATTTCAGTCATGTTAAGTAAGCTTGTCGATCGTGGTTTTAAAGTTTAGATTCACTAAGATCAATCAATCAATTTATTTATAATGATATAAATAAATATGGTGGTCGAGGTCGGTTCACATAGCGATGTGATTAAGCTAGCTACAGTTTCCAGGCACATTTTTATGATAAAATGTGAAACAATGCAATATAAAAAATACTGATTTATGAACGCCTGCATATTGTTCTCATAAAAAAAAGTCCAGGAATAGCATGTTGGTCATGTCGGCAACGTTCTGTGATTAGCTCTCAGCCCTTTGGCCTCAATACTGATGAAATCATGAAACAAAATTTCAGGTTGCCAGCGGTGTTTCGTCGTCGCGCAGTTGTTATCACGTGATATGTGACGAAGTCAGATATAGAAGTCACGTGCTATGACGTGCAGCATCCATGCGAACTTCACCAACAAGTGTTTGGTGATAACGGCAAAGGTTGTTTTCCTAGACAAGGAGAGAACTGAACACCGATTTCGCGCGCAGTGAGATTTGATCGTCAACAACTCTAAAGCAGGTTAGGCTGTGGACCCTGTTGTGGACTACCAATCCCTCGCATTTATATACTCATTTATGCATTATATTTCAGTGCAAGTTTTTGGCCCTCCATTTAAATAATCACGAATGCCTTTCGACGAAAGGATACTGGCTAAAGCTAATCACTGGCTAAACCTTGTTTAAAACGGCTTTGATTTGTGCGAGATGCAGCGTTTAAACGAAGCTTGTTGTTCAACAGACCCTTCGAAACCTCTTACCAATTGAAGTCCATTATATATTTTAACAGTTTTCACCATTCTATGAAAAAAGATCTGCAGAACATGCGTTACTAACGGTCACGTTGCGTTTACTTCAATTAAGTTAATTCTTTTTATATTTAGCCAGAGTTATATCAGTTTCAGTTCGGTTATTGTATAACGCAAATAATTTGATAGCAATTTTGTTCAAAATTGTTGTTTTCTTCCACTACAATTGTTCCATGATACACGTTATGTTGCTGAAGATCATAAATGAGTCATAAATGTATACGCGATGACCCAAATGGGCTCCCTTTAGCATTTATGCATATAATCTAAATATATGCTTACCGAAGCATCAACTTATTGTAAATACGCAGTTAGCTACCCTGAATAGAGTGTATAAAAGGACAAGGTAGGTTTGGCCGAGTTTGCCCTCTTTTTGTGTGTTCCACTTACGATTTTTCTGATTCTATAAGACATCATTCATCAGACATCAGATCGACGATCAAAACCAATGAAATTACATAATATATTCTTCCAATACACGAAGGCAATTAAGGTAGTCTTTCTTTATCAAAATGCAACATAAACAACAATCCGTTCAATTTACAAGACATGAGGATGCTTTTCTATCGAAACCCTTCGATTGGTGACAATTAAAAAGGGAGATTCCCAGTTGGCAGTGATGTCAGTTTCTGCTGTAATGTGTGTTTTACTGAACATATTGTTTTGCATATTCCTCAGTACTGAATTCCGTCGAAATACTCGCATGGATGCCAAAAGCAGAGTCCTTTATACTCTAACCTATTTACCTGTATCTGTTTAGCATCGGCGATTTTACGCCACAACCGTGTCTGACTGTGGACAACAACGATCCGAGTTCAGTCTCTCTGTTCTGTCCAAAAGTACTGTTTTAATCGATCTCTGTACAGCTCTCTGTATAGTCAGCTTTGATAGTCAGCTTTGTAGCTATATCTGTATATCAAATACATGTGAATGCTGATGACTATGGCAGTCACGCAAGACTGAGTTCTACACTTTGAAATTCTTAAATGTCCAATATCCGATAGCAGGAGCATATCACGCCGATAGTTAATAAAAATCTTACAAGGCTTTGCGACTGCGGTTGAGTTTTATTGATCTAAATGATCAGTAAGCTATATACAGATACAACTTTTCGCAAAGTTTAAAAAATTCCTCGGAAGAAATTCAGAGCCACCTTAAATTTTCGAAAATTTAAGGTGGCTTTGAATCCCCTTGAGCGAGGAATTGTGCTGATGTCCCACAATGTAATGTTTCCCAACTGTAGGTTTTACGCCCCCCACCCCCCCCCCCCTCCCCCTGGGTACTCCCTTATATACGCTATATAGGTATATAGCCAGTATGTGCCGCCCGATAGGGTATGGTTTTTTAGGTGCTCAGCCCTTAAATATGGTATCCTTTTTGGTATTGTGATCCTGAGATAGGGTTCCATTAAATTGCAGTACCTAAACGGCCAGCTAAACGAAAAAGATATGGTCTCTGAAAACTTTACCATTTTGGTCTGAAAGTTGGACATGTTGGGTTTTTTTTTAAGAAAACCACTTTCCATCGGTCTTTTCATCTTCAGACGAAAACGAGAGCAGAAAGATAAATCATTTGATATGATAAAGCGCGATTTATTAAGTCTGAAAACGGGTAAGGATTTTATAGATCGGGTCGAAAAATGGGTATGGTTTTTCTTTCGTGGCATCAGCCTTCCTCGCTAAAGAAAAAAAAAGTTTTGGTACCCAGGGTAGGTGATAGTAAAACTGGAAAACAAAGTGGAAATTAATTTAAGTGATTTGATGAAAAGACAAAAAAGACGGGTTTGGAGCCGTCGTTGTTTGCTTCCATGACTTCGGGCGACGGCTTTTTATTCAACAAGACTGTCAAATTGCGATCGCGCTTCGCGCTCGCGCCCGAATTCCCCTCCTCCCTCCCCTCAGTACGCCTGCCACGCAGGCTAGTCGCATTTGTTGTGAACATGATAATTTTTTCCATTAATCGTAATCTTATGGATTTAATACTTCGAGGAAACGTAAACAGGTTCACTTCGTTGTTCTCTGTAGCACGTGGTCCTTCTATTGTAGTCAGTGTGACAAAGGCGAAATATGATAATGATGTTGTGACTACGACTTACAATATTCCAACGATTTAATTTAGCTCCTGGTTGATATGGTTCGAACACACTGAGAAATGTTATTAAGAAATATTCTTCTAAAATGGAATATAAAACAAGGTCACTCGGTCACTTATCTATCATCGTGCGAACTTCTGTCTGTCAGCAGCACTATTAAAACAATATTGAGTGAGGCTCACCGTAATAGACTCCGATCCAAAGGTACAGTACCCCATAATATGCCATTCATCACAAAAAACCCGCGTCATGCAGCTAAATCTGTTATATAGGGCGTTGGTTGACTCGAACTCGAACCTTGGCCAATGTACTGTAAAATGGATACTGTGAATATACGAGGTTGATAACAGTCGACCTCCAGAATAATTATAAAGCCCCCCTAAGACAATTAACATATTTGATTTCAGGTCAGGTATTAACTCTTTTAATAACTCATTCAATAACTGTTAATGCATAACCAAGTTTTAGAATTCCAATAGAGCGGTTTTTTATTGAGTGTCGTGAAACCAAATCGGAATTTTGCGTTTCTCCAGCAACGCAGAATTCGGAACGGATTTCATGTATGGAAAGGCGACAGTCCGTATTTATAGCGTCTCTCCCCAATCCCACTCGTAATTTCATGCTCGTTCCAGATCCTTCGGCCGCGTTCAGCCCGACACTCTCGCGCGAAAATACGGACTGTTTTGCAGTCTAAAACCAAAGCAATTACAATGGCCAATCACAACAAACGTAAACAAGACAATGGACCAATGAGAACCCAAAGCAAATACACGTAAGCAATTCAGCGATTACTTTCGACACTCAATTGAAAACCGCTCTATATACGACCGAGAGTAATCTGGACTTCTCTGTTATTACTAAATATCAGACGACCAACTGGAAGTGACAATGCCAGCCGGACACCCACTCCACGAAGACAATTAACAAAAGGTTTGTAATGGCGACGCTCTGAACTGAATTACGTCAGTTTGAAATATTACATCAGTTCTGCTAATCCGGATATTCCCGCCAAATTGGCGACTTCAATTGGTTCTCACGGGCTGAAATAGCAAAACGTTTCCACTGCCTCGATTTTGTTTCATCCAATTGTATTACCTGAATTAGTACCATAACTGGATCGCGTTTTAGCCGTGTACGTTGGGTCAAAAAACTTAGACACGACTGCTGTTGTGTGTGAGTGTGCATGTATGAATCAATAATATGCTTACCGAAGCGAATTCCTAGCGAGATCCTAGGTTGAAGTAAACCGTCTCGTGGCTTTTGTAATTTTTGACGGAAAGTATGAACTAAAAACAAACATAGACACCTTAAAAGTATTGAATCCCTAGATTTGAGAATTATCTTGTAAAGTCGAGGATGGATAGCTCGGTAAAGGGCACAATTTTTACAGACGTTTGTAATTGGCATACGCATTTCTTGCATGCCGTAAAAACAATTTGTATAATGACTATATTGACCATCAATGTATTTTATATTATCTACCCATCCGGATCCCTATCTCGGATATATATCGTTCTTTCCTTTCTTTATATTAGTTATTTGGGTGATTTGTCATAGCCTTTAATAAAGAACGTGTGCAATTAAATACGAATCACTAATCTACAGATAAGCCTCGGACGCTCTTTAGCTTTGGGCTCGTCGCATATAAATCTTGCGTGAACTTTCATGTACAGTATATAGCTGGCCTCTCCCAACTACGGGTCTTTCGTGGCTTCGATGTTGTCATGAAAAGATGCAGAATATCGATTTGAAATAGATGTAATGTTTCTCACTGCTCAGAGTTCTTTTGTACGCGGACAGCACAGTCACATAAATACAAACCCGGACATACAAAACGCATGGAAACTCCTGAAACTCGCTTTCATTATATTAGTGACATTAGTTTTATCCTGCGTAGCTGGCGGTCTTGTTGGCGCGCGAAGGCAAAATTCGTAAGCGGCGGGGCCGCGAGAGTCTGGGGTCTGAAATTTAAAGGTTTTTGGAACCGGGCGAAACATTTGAAGAGTTATAACATTTGAACCGACCACCAACGGGCCACCAAAATCAGGTCGTATTAACGGGGTGGTCGTATTAAAGGGGTTCTTAAATAAGGAAATGACCGACAGAACTTTAGTTCGGGACAAAAGAAAGTGTTCGTATTAACGAGGTGGTCGCATTATTGAGGTGGTCGTAAGGCGGGGTTCCACTGTATAGAGAATGATGACTTTTTTAGAGAATGGACCAAAGAAGAAAACTTTTTGCGGCAGACAAACTCGAAAAAGCGCTTGCATGCGTGACATAGTGCATTTCAGTTTGTTGACCATATGCTTGTCATCCATCTTGGTTTATTTTATAGACTTTTGAACTTACAGTGGAACCTCGCCTTACGACCACCTCGATAATGCGACCACCTCGTTAATACGACCACTTTCTTTTGCCCCGAACTAAAGTTCTGTCAGCCATTTTCTTATTTAAGAACCCCTTTAAACCTTAACGTACCAACTACGCATATATGCGTAGTTTGGAGTCTTACACATCAAAGCCATTGTGACGTCATCAATGAACACGTGACGAGATTAGTTTGACACGCATCTGATGCAGAAAGGATGGATCTTTGTAACCGTGCATCGATTTTGGAAAGCTAACAAATTCTTCCAGAGTTATGCTGGAAAAAAAAACCTGTTCAATTTTTGTTGAAAAATCAGTGGCAAATTTGGCTCTCACACCCAACATACTTCCAGGTTCATTTTTCAGCTCCCTTAAAAGGTTAGGTCAAACTTTTCCAGCTGATAGGAAGTGTATCAAGCGCAGTACTTTCGCCAACGATAAAATTGAACGTTTTTGCCCTAAAACCTTTTTAAAATCTTCCCCTAGTTCTCCA
Organism: Desmophyllum pertusum; assembly: GCA_029204205.1. Lineage (NCBI taxonomy): Eukaryota > Metazoa > Cnidaria > Anthozoa > Scleractinia > Caryophylliidae > Desmophyllum > Desmophyllum pertusum. The sequence continues at coordinate 1,582,245 of MU826837.1, read as the reverse complement.
AACGGCATTTTTAGCAACGGTTAGCCAAATTTCGGGTGACAGCTCCAAGAAAACGGGTTTCGTGACCCAAAAATGCGTTTTTCAGTGCGAATTTTGGTATGTTAAGGGTTAATACGACCACCCCTTTAATACGACCTGATTTTGGTGGCCCGTTGGTGGTCGGATTAACGGGGTTCCACTCCAATATTTAAACACGAAAGGACAGTTTTTCAACTCGGAAAGGCGATTGCATGACACGGGTAAGTTAAAAATTGAAAATAAATCGTGAATAACACGAATTGACAGTTTTGGTCTCAGTCTGCATTTTATGCCCAGTCTGCAATCTGCAGCAGTCTGCATTTTATACCTAGTCTGCATTTTATACCTAGTCTGCATTTTATACCCAGTCTGCAGTCTGCATTTTAAACTGACCGGTAACATAAACCCTTCCGGCGGCTAGTATTATATCGGAGGATAAAGACCGAGCCTGAAATATTGTCCGAAAAATGAACAATTGGCCGAGACTAACGAAGCTTCGAGGGAAACTGTGAAATTTTGAGGACCATCTTTCAGCCTTAAGGGCATTATCCTCCGATATACCAGCAAGCCAGAAATGGAGAAATGGGTTTATTTATTTTATAACCCTCGATTAATTTCTACAACGGGCTTTATTGCTTTATCGTGATAATCATGGCGTAATTGCGGGTGGCTTAAACAAATGAAAGTTGAGGTTCCTGATGGGGGTGCTGGATTCTCGGTTGTCAGTTAAAATTTAAGGCCATTTTGACAGACCTCATTCTCAATTATCAGTTATCAGTTAAAATTGGTCATTTCTCAGTTATCACTTAAACTTTTAGCCATTTCTCAGCTATCAGTTAATTTTGACCGATCTCATTCTCAGCTAACAGTTAAGAACGAATGTCGCTAAGGATTGAGCCAAATTGGAAATGGTCAAAATAAACTTCCCTTCATATTTTGTGTGTAGTTAGCCCTTCCTGCACTAACCTAGTTTTGGGATCAGGGGGGGGGGGGGGGGGAGGGGGGTTCAAACCCAAAAATGTATTGTTTGAGATATTTTAAACCCTGAAAACTGAGATTTTGTTAAAGCGCGTGATTGGTCGTTGTATTGAAATATCTGTGGGCGGAAATGCAACTGAAGCGGCTTTTGTAGCAGGCGTTCCCTGCCCCCTTCCACCGATCGCGCTTCGCGCTCGCACCCGAATTCCCCTCCTCCCTCCCCTTTCTACGCCTGCCACGAAGGCTACTGATACACCAAACAGCAGGATAGTCACGAAACCACATTTGTCACGCTTGGCTTTTTACACTGTGCAAATAATGTTTTGTGTATTTTCTTCCTGTAGTTTATAGGTTTCATTGCTAGTATCGAAAAGCTGCTAACTGAAAGTGCAAATTTCAGAAATTTGCTATAAATAGCCTGCGTGCAGACGTCTCCTATTTCCTTGCTTCACGCGGAAAAGGGTCGTCTGCGAAGCCGCGTTCCTAATCATGTTCCAGTATCTTGCTGTTCGTGTTTTAAATTTCGCATAAATTTAACTTCACAGTTTTATTTAAGTCAGCTGTTTACCGTATTTACAGAGGTAGGACTCTTGATCTGATCGCTTCAAGATCACAGGTCTAACTGGAGTAATGTAATGCGAATTGTACTGTTTCAATAGAATCCTCATGGTTGATATTCAAGTTTGAAAAATGAGACTGTTTGGCGAACAAAAGAAAACGATTCGTAGAAAATAATTCGCTTCTCGGGAAAAGCCGATGTTTCCACACTGTCCTTTCAAAGTGTTTGGGCCTTCTTCTTTACTGTCAATCCTGCACTGCAAACTTTAGAACTGTAGTCATTTAAAAGTTCCTCTTCGATTTTTTGAAAGTTGTTGTAAAGTCCTCTTCGCTTCCGTAGCTTTCCAACGCATTGGGTCATTGCTTACAGATCTACGAACTGCAGAGAAAGGATTTCTCCGCGACCTTGATTAAGATTTGTTTGTCGTTATGATTCACGATCGGCGAAAACACAACACACAACATCACAACATCCACCACGTTGAATTCATGCAGCCGCTTAAATTATCTCGAGTATTTCGGACGATAGCCAATCCGAGTTGATTCTAAACAATCCCTACTGTCAAGCAACCAATCAGAGCGCGGTCCCCGAATTCTGGAGAAACAGCAGGGTCAGCTGGAACACGATTAGCGACGACCCTTTCCGCGTGAAGCAAGGAAATAGGAGACGTCTGCACGCAGGCTAGCTATAAGGTGATCGAAAAAAAACATCTCCCACTCGAATCGACAGCAGACATTTTTCTGTGCCCTCTCCTCCAAATATGCTCTTGTCAAACATGCAATTTTCAGTCAACGGTCACAGTCTGGTTGAATGAAAAGGCGCCGCCGTCGTGGAAGCAAACCCCTGACTATTTTGTCTTTTTTTTCTGATCAAATCACTCAAATTTCTACTTTGTCTCCAGATTTATTATCACCTCTCTCACGGGGATAGAAAGAGATTTTTGCCCATTCCATATTCAAATGGACACTACAGTTGAATGGTTGTGTTATTCAGTTGAAGTTTACATACATACATTTATACATAAACTTTATTTAACCTCGATTAAGAGTAGCCTACAAGCTCGTTTCTTCGAGAAAACAAAACACAGAAAAGGCTTTTCTAATGTGAAGTCTCAGTCTTCTGTTCGCTGCTCTAATTCGATCAAATTGACGTAATGCACTGACATGCACTGAGTATTTTGACTGAAAGCGTTCAGTGGTTCAACCGTTCATCAGAAGCAATAAATTTGTTTTGAGAGCAAGGTTTGACCTCATTTACTTCTAGTTTGATTTCTAGTATTTACACATCGTAGTAATTAACATATAGTTAAGCAATAAATACTGCGTTTTGAGAGCAAAGGTAGATTTCTACATTGCAAAGTCCAACTTTCCAGCCAGAACACATGTACCCATCGGGTACCTGTTTTTAGTTTTGCAGAAACAGCTGCAGCCTTTCTTTTCAGTGTGCTTTATTCGTCGTTGCGCAACCAAAAGAACCTTTACCAAGGAAACTTAATTCTGGTTTATACTTCTATCCAATCACAATAATTGTTTTTATTTCTCTGCCCTGTTACAATGTAATTATAAATCAACACCACGTATACGGTTGCGTGACTGCGAACACGGTCTTGTTGATATGCATACTGTCAAGATTCCACACAGAGTATAACAAGAAATTAACGAATGCTCGCCGGTCTTTTGGTCAGCAAATTGTGACAATATTTTCTCATTTATTATCAGCTGTAACATCTCGCTTTTCCGAAGAGACTTCTTTGGTATCTCGAGTCCGCTCGTATTATATGTTAAGCCATCGAATAAGGAATTTATTATTCCACTGCAAAATTTTCCTACTATTATGCTATTTCTTTTGCTTTTTTTTCAGTGCCTCAAGCTGGTTCAAGATATTTTATAGACGTCATATTGTTTCTGTTTCTGCCTAATCTGCAAAAGTATGCCTGGATATCAGTTATCAAGTTCAGATCATGAGAGAATTGGTGCAAAGTATATGTGTAACTCCTGTGGTCTGCTGTTAAGAGATGCTATGCAAGCAGTATGTGGACACTTCTACTGCAACTCATGTCTTGCAAATTTGTTTCAGTGAGTGACTGCTTGGCTCCGAGGCTTAGGCGAATAAAACAAAGAAGGTTCATGGGTTCGATTCCCGTTGGGGAGCTCAGAATTGTTTTCTGAGTATTTCGACTTGAGAGCGCTTCTTCATTAATTCACTTTATCCAAGTCACCCATTCCACTTAAAAGAAATTGGTTATTCATCCCTAGACCTCGATGTGATTTCTTTTCGAATTCTTTTGTTTTATTCCCCTAAGCCTCGGCGTCAAGTTAAAATATTAATATGTCGAAATTGGCCTAATAATCTACTTTAGTCCCTCTGCTCTATTTATTTATTTTTTTTTTTTTTTTTTTTAGGTTTTTTTTTTTTTTTTTTTTTTAGTCTGCATAGAAAGGTTCATTATAACTAGTCTTATGGAAATATTTTTTTAAGCATGATCTTTTTTTTTGCAGAAATGAAACTTCCAAAATGACCTGTTTGCAGGACCAGACGGAATTTCTTCCGAATGAAGTGAGATATTTTTGTTTTACACTGCATATGTAGCCGTCAATTATTAGATAAAATGTGTTTTAGTATGCTACTAGTCTATAAACATTGGGCTCCTGACATTATCCCAATTTCTGACTCCCAGGAGGCCTAAAGGGAAGGTGAGAGTCAGAAATAAAATTGCTGGAAGTCATTAATCTATCAGGGCATGGTTTCTGAAATGGCTGGTTTTCTTCTAGATTTATATATTTTCAACAGTTTGGAGCGTGAAAATATTACGGACTAATGTCAAGAACTTTCAACCTCTAAGGGTTCTCATCAGGACATGATATGGCTGGGAATGCATCTGAAATTGAAATTATTCAGCAAATAAAATTAACAGTATTGATCACATGATTATAAACACCCATAGATTTATCTACTTTATCCTAATATCCTGCTAATAGTTCCAAGGACAGCTATCTCCTTAATCCTGGATCATATGCCTGATTAATGTCCCTAAAATGCATGCACTTAGATACATGTAACATTACAAGCAGATTCCTTCAATGCCTATCACAAATGCCGCATATGGTCAAAAGACCATCCCATGCTTCATTCCCTTGCTAATGCTTCGTGACTACAGTCACACTCGGACAGTGCCTTTTTCATCCTCAACCGACCTCGGAACGTAACATGGCTTCATGCAACTCAAATAATTCAATATCAACAGCTAGCTGTCACGCTATCAAATGTTACTCCAGTTATTCAGGACATTGCTTGCTTCTCAGCACGACCTTCCGAATGCGTCACCTTGGTAATGATGGTGTTGTTGTATTGACGACTCACTCGGATTATTTAGCCCGAGGCTGTCATGTAACGTTGGTCTCAGTTCTCTTCTGTTTGTGACATTAAACTCCTGTTATTTCCAAACCCATCGTGATCTGTGGTTAAATGCGAACGATTACTGCAATATTTAGCATCTTCTCAAAGTGTTTCTTGTCCATTTCTGTCCAGGTTTTTTCCTGATAACTTTATGCGACGTGAAGTACAAGCATTAGTTGTCCACTGCACATTCTTGGATGATGGATGTCAATGGAAAGGAGAAGTGAGACACTTGGAGGTATTAAAATGGATAAAAAGCAACTTTGATTTGTATCAAAAACTCACATTTTCATCTGAAAACAGGTCACAGTAAGTTCAAGACTTATATCTGAGCAATATGTTTTTAAAGCCCGGGAATTCGCCCAGGGAACTTTTTTCCTTTTTCTTTTTGTTTATTACACTGATATTGATCAACAAAATATTGCTGTCAGAATGCAGGCAAAAATAAGAATGACTCCTCAAGAGTTGCTCCATTAGCTTAGCATGCTGTTTATCAAATTTATACTGCTGGGGAATTAAATTAAATAGTGCATTTTTGTATGGGTTGCTTGAAACATAGACTAGAACAATAGTCCACATCATGCTACTTGGCTGGATTAAAACGGATTCAGACTGTCAGCAGAACTTAAAACCTCTACCCTTCTACGCGAGATTCTACGAGACGCGTATTTCTCCCGTGGGGGGGGGAATCCCATATAAAAGTTACGGGGGTGATCGTTGGAAATGTTTAAAGGAACCCCTAAAAGGTACCAGAATCTTGTTTTGGGGGCGTGGCTCGAATTCATTTTCACCCCTAAAAGGTACCAATTCTAAAGCAAAACTAGTTCCTATCCTATTTTTTCCGGCTTAATTAATATCCTAAAAGCTGGTACCAGAATAAAAAAGTTCATCATTTACTTTATACTTTCAGAAAACAAGTTAACAACAAAATTAGCACTCTAGCTAGCTAGCTGCAGTAATTGCAAACAAAACATGCAATCACATTAGCAAATTTACTGAGTTTATAATTTTGGCCATCACCTTGACTGTTGCATCAGTTGTCACAGTTGACTCATCAATCATTTACATCCGGAGTCGGCTTCAAGAGCTAAAATATTACTGATGCAACTTATGAATGATTGTTTTACACAGAATCATACGAACAGCTGTGAGTTCCTTAAAATACCTTGTGTACATCCTGAATGTGGCATGCAAGTGAAAAAAGCTGATCTTGCTGAACATTTAGAAAAGGAATGCAAGTGCAGGCTGGAAAACTGTGGATTCTGCAATAGACAAATCAATTTTAGCAGGATGAAGGTATGATTAAAAGAGAAAGACAACAGCTTGATAATCTTGTTGGGAAGTTACTAATGGTCTAATGGTTAGCGCGTTGGACTCTGGATCAAGCGGTCCGGGTTTGGGCCCTGGCAGGGGTCTGGCTGTGTTGTGGCCAACCTCGTTCCCAGGGTCTTCTTTTCTTCCCGCCCCCAAGAGCGAGAGAGAGAGAGACCCTGGTCGGGTCTGGTCACGTGACAAGGCACTTAATTCTTACAATGCATCTCTCCACCCAGGAGTATAAATGGGTACCAGCGAACTGTTAGCCGAGTAACCTAACAAAACTGTGCTGGGGGTAACCTGGCGTTATACTACGTAGCATCCCACCCAAGGGGAGTAGAAATACTCCTAGTCGGCTTCGTGCCGCTACGGAAACTGGGATAAGCTCCGGCAGTGTGGGCCAGTTTGGCCCCGAACGGCTTTACCTTAATTACCAAATTAATTCCACTGGGAATTTTATTTTTGTTCAATATTATGTACTGCAGCTTTCCTTTAAATCTGCTACGTCCATGTAGATTACAGTCACCCCTCTCTTAACGGACACCTCTATAAGACAGACACCTCTATAAAACGGACATCTAGTGTAAGTTGGTCCCTGCACGCCGTTTTTCAGTCGTTTTTATTATTGCATCGAAACTCTCTATAAGCCGGACACCTCTCTAAGACGAACAGTTGGTACCGGTCCCGATGGTGTCCGTCTTTAGAGAGAGGATATTGTATTCGAGGATTCAACTGTACATGTTTGACCAATAGCATGCCAATTTTAAATATAAAATTTTCAGCATTTTACATCACTCAGATAGCTATCACTGATTGTGTCAATTAATCCTCTTTACATCCAAGGCACGTGTACAACTTTATTGGTGAGAGGTTTATTGTCACTTGAGATATCTATAGATAAATCTTGTTTTAAAGGAATCGTTTTACATATACATGTTGTTTGTTTTCAGCTGCACCAGGAGCAGGAATGTCCAGCTTGTCCAGTTGTTTGTGAAAAATGCAGCAAAGTTGGCATTCCTAGAGCAAAGGTAAAAAATTCATTTTGCTTGCTTTTCTGACTTTTCTGCTAAATGAATTAAACATTGTGGTAATTGACCAAATGTAATTTAATGGAGGTGCAGTGGCCTAATAGTTAGCATGCTGGACTCTGGATCTAGCAGCCCGGGATTCAAGCCCAGGGTGGGGTCATTGTTTTGTGTCGTTGAGCAAGACACCTTGGGCAGGGGTGGAGAGAGGCACCGTGAGAGTACCCGCAAATTGTCAGGGCAACCTGACAAAAATGTTGGGGGTAACCTGTGATGGACTAGCATCCCATCCAGGGGAAGTAGCAATACTCTTGGTCGCTTCGTGCTACAGGAACCTGGATAAACGTCTGGCAGTCATGGGCCGGATCGTGGTTTTGAGAGTTTGGTGTTACACAACTTGTTTGCATGAGGAGAGGACTCAGGAGAACGTATTTTTCAATCAATCTAAAAAAAATTAAGTTTACCAAGTACTGACAAAGAGGAGATGCCTGATATTGCAACCTTATGCTTACAGAGTCGATAATCGTCTCATCTTTACATTTCAGTTGTTGCGTCATCAAGATCCTGTCATGGGTGACTGTGATGGCGTACAGGGACCATGTCCATTCGCACAGATTGGATGCTCTAAAACTGAGGTATTTTTTAACCGAAACACGGTCTTCATAGAGCGTCCGAAGTAGAGCGTCCGACTGGACATAAATTTGTTTTGTTTGGAGTGCGTAATCTGAGTAAACGCAAAACCAAAGCAAACACAATGACTTCCAAGCACCACTTTCATTAATTAACCCCCTCAGAAGCTTATCACCTTGAATTCAGCGGTAATAAGCTTCAGACCCCCTTTATTCAGTTTATTATACATGGCGAACTGGTCCATGATGAAAAAGAGCGTTCTGGTAGGTTCCTGCCAAGATGGACCTCTCATGAATTAAATTTGGCATAAACTTAAAAAGTAATGAGAGCAATGTTTCCCCATGCTACAGTTGTAGTAGTTATCTGTACATATGGTCACATGGTGCAGCAAACCCTTGATCAACATCAGAATTCTCCTCACTGTTTTTGCACCTTGGGAGAATTTGGACAGTTGATCAGTTACTTTATTCTCATAACTCACCTGGTTTTGCTGCTTTGCATCATGCCTCTTATAATTTGTCCTTATGTTTGTTTAATTTACATTTAGTGACAATCGCTTTCTAATGTTCAGATAATATGACTGGATTCAATGAAATCTGTTTTCACTGCACGTGTTTCTGTGACAGGTCCTCGCCAACAACCAAAAGAAAGAGCACCTGGAACAGGAGAACACTTATCACACCACTCTAGTTCTGCACCACGCCCTGCGAGTGAGCAGAGAAATGGAAGCACTTTTGACGCGCGACCCTAGAGTCGCTTCCAGAAACCCGCACATCCTTACAAACTATGACGATGTCATCGCAGATCTGCTCTCACAAGTTCAAACCCAAGCAGGTGAAACCAGGGATCTACGCGAGAAATACCGAGAACACAGCGAAAGAATCACCGCTCTGGAGAGAAAAGTGGCTTCTGGGAATGTGTCAGGTGCAGCGTTAGCCCCTTCTGCCCAAATGTCTGGTGATTCCAATGGCGGTTCACAAAACACAGAGCTTACACTAAGGATTACCCACATTGAAAACAGGACCGCTGACCACGAGCTTCTTTTAGTCGAGAATAATCGCACAATAGAGGATGCAAGGCGTGATGTGGGTAACGTTAAACGACAACTTGATACCAACCAGGAGAGCGCGAGGAGGCAGGATCGAAGGATCGAGTCCATTATGGACAACCTGGCACTTAGGAACGTAACCCTGGCTGATTTAGAGGAGTACGTGAGACAACAGGAGTTCTCGAGCTACGACGGTGAGCTGCTGTGGAAGATTTCTTATTATGCTCGAAATAGAAACGACGCAGTTACCGGGCAACAGGTGTTCTTGGACAGCCCGTGTTTCTACACCAGTCGCTATGGATACAAGATGTGTGCACGCCTTTATTTAAACGGCGATGGGATGGGTAGAGGAACACACATTTCGGTGTTCTTCGGTATAATGCGCGGCCATTATGACGCGTTACTCCGCTGGCCATTCAGATCGAAGGTAATTATAAGAGTTCATGTTATAAAACTGAATCGAGTATTGCCTGGTTGCTCATCCATTTTAAATATAATTATAGTATTTTCAATTATACATCTTCAATTAGTATTTTCAATTATTTTTATTTTAATTAAGTCTATTATTTGTAAGGCCTGATGTTTTTACCGTGTCTAAATAAAGTTACTTTTACTATTACTACTATAGGTCACATTCATGTTGCTGGATCAAAATAATGTGGAAGACGTTCACGAATACTTCAGACCTGATCCGACCAGCTCCTCCTTCCAGAGACCGAGAAGAGAAAGAGAAACAAACACTCGCACTGGATGTCCTATGTTCTTCTCGTTGGCTGAACTAAACAACCACGCTTATGTTCGTGACGACAGCAATGTTCCTAAAAATCATAGTAGATACTACCGATCTGTAAAGAGACTCTGCAGGGACAGCGTAGGTTTTTTAATTTTTTTTTGTTGGGGGATGGGGTTCCTAAATCGAACTCCGAATAATGTAGTGTCAAATGGCTGAAAAATCTCTTTGTTCTTTGCTGTCATAGTCGCGGTCAGTTTGACGCGCTGTGGAAAATCTCTGGTTATGCTTGCATTTCCTTTATAATATTTATCGTTTGAAGTCACTTTACAGAAAACAAAGTATACAGCTGTTTCGAGAAAGGTTGTCGGAAATAAGCGCACGCGACAATCCCAAAAGGTAATCTGGGATATGATCAGCAAGGTACGTTCCTGACACTGTAGCTGTCAAACCTACTTTTGTTGCTTTCTTTTATCACTCGCAAGCATACGTCCATGGCGTCTCGTGCCATTTTTTCAGATTTCCCTGAAATGCTGAAGTCAAGGAACCGTGAACTTAAATTACCCACAATACCTTTCGAGATTGTCGCGTGCGCTTTTTTCCGACAACCTTTCTCGAAACAGCTGTACATGATCCAGGTTGATCGATCCATCAGTTAGGATCATTCAAGCGATAGCTCCGTGCTCCAAACGCGGATCACGTAATGGTGAGTGATAGCGTGATTCAGGGCTGATCGTAACTTGTGGAGGCGCAGTAGCCTAGTGGTCAGTGCAAAGGCTTTTTAAAGGCCTTGTCACTGTAAACTAGCGTTGCGGCGATGGGATGGCTACTGAGTTTGTAATTTGGTTGTATATTGTCAGCCTCGTCGAATGCTATTTGGTGACGATATAGTCCAGACTTCTCTGACTTTAAGTTGTAGCTATAGCCTGAACCTTTAGTATGGCATGTTAAAATACAGGGGGGGATAGAAAGCAGGCACTTTTCTTTGAGGACATAGCGGTGCCGGGAAACAGACAAACAGTGCGAATCGTGTGTCAATCAAGCCGTTGCTAAGAATGACGTCAACTAAAACTTCATTGTTTTCTAACCCGGAAAACTTTTTCAAGCTCGCAGTGTAGAGCTGTACGCATGTAGTCTGCAAACACAGCGCATGGCGGTTTTTTGGCTTGATCTTTAATTTCACGCCGCCGAGAAAATATCTCGGCAGCGTGAAACAACAAGCGAAAAATCCGTCTGAGCTGCATTTACATGCTGCAGCGAGAGTCTTTCGGATACGGTCAGTAGTGCTACTAATGGAACGGGAAGCGAAGTCGGATGAAAATGTTTTTCGTAATACACGAGGTGAAGCGAAATCAGACAACAACGAAAAAAACATGTCTTCGTTTTCGAGCGAAAAAACCGTCCAAGAAAAACACCTTTTTGTTATCATGCATACTAATTTTAGGTGTGAATTTCTTGCCTGACAAGCTTTTTTATTGTTAATAAGTTCCCGTGGGACAATCCTCTTAGCAACTAGTTGAGTGCTACTGTGCACACTCGGTTGCCCGGCACCGCTATGTCCGTTTTAGGAGTTTCTATCCCCCTTCCTGTTAAAAAACAATAAACACTGCAAATAATTTTATGGTACAGTGGAACCTCGATATAACGATGTGCCAAGGGACTGACCAAATTAGATCGTTATATCGGGAGATCGTAATAACGAATTCCCGATATAACGATTTTTGGGAAAAGAGCCAAAAATATCGTTATATCGGTGTATTGTTAATAATTGATTTTTCATGTACTGTATAAATCACTATCGTAACAAAATGGCGTGCGTTTTTATCATTTTTTTACGAGGTTTGACATTAATTTTCTCGAGAATGCTTGAGAATTTAATTGCGGGGTCACTTGGAGAAGTGAATTAAAGTGATATGTTTCAAATAGTATTCAAAATGTTACCGTGCTATGAGTAGTTTTTTAGTAATTAATTTTTGCACTTATTGCTCGGGAGTAAGTATCGGGAGTATTGGGGAGGAACTAGTCTCCTACGCAAAATAACGGCTGCGTAGGAGACTAGGGAGGAACCAGCGAAGACTAGACTTAAGTGAGAGCGGCAAAAATGAATTACGTACTGAATTGTAGATTAATAGATGTGTCGCAACAGTTGTATCCAGAATGTTCTTAAGGTGACGCAGGACCCTTGTCCATGAATAAATTCATAAGCTTAATTTCTGGGTGGGTGTAGTCTTCTAAACCTTCTAATCTCCGAATTTTGAAAGTCGATTCCGCTGAAACTTAATAGGGATATTGGCGGATGATGGAACTATATCATGATTGTGTTTTTTTTGGCAGATCGCGCTGTACGGTGATACTTTAAGCTTCTAAAGTTAGAATTGCGGACATGCAATTTTTGTGTCCAAGCTTTCAACTTGAGAAGCGTTCTAAATTAAATGTTTGTATTACCTATAGGTAGATAATAACCTCTTTTGTGATGTGACAGAAGCAGATTTTGCAATTTCAAGACTGGTTGAAAGTTGTTAGCATCTAAGGGAGTAAAAATGTGAAAATTAGACTTTGAAACGTTCGATCTTCTTTTTGAAAGGCTTTTTTGAAATTCCGCTTCTGTCACATCACAATACAGTGTACTAAGTTTACCTTCCTCGAGTATCAATTCCGGAAATTCTATATCCGCGACGAAAGCTTGGACACAAAGTTGTAGTTTTTCCCGTCTCCGAAGATCACACGAGTCAATAATATATTCAACAACGACGCCTTTAGAGCTGTGAATCTAATTATGATAATTTGCCGTATTCCAGTGCACGTGCCGTAAAAATAAGTACAATAACGTGGTAATTAACCGCGTACTTTTCAAGGTGAGTGAAGATTTCGAGAGTTTTGTAGTGCACAAGAGAAAGGCAAGGCCTGATACATACCATCGCCAGTTATATAAAAAAAACAAGTGGATAAATTATTTTTCGCAATTTTCAGCATGCAATTTCGCGCCACTCGTGCCGAACGCTGTTGATTTACATTGCAATTTCTGTGCACTGAAATGCTTTAATTGAAACAAACTGAACCACCGTAAATACACGTGTACACCTTTTTACGTTTCAACTAGTGGCGATGGATTACGGTTTGATCATTTTGAATTACCTGTAAAAAATACCGTCGTTTTTCAGTTGAAACAACGAGCTCTCGAAGTAGTATTTTTCGAGAGTGAAATGCACAACAAGCTCGTACCTGAATATTTCAATCGCACGTGTAATTACTAATACGCCGAAAACAGCATTTATTGAATACATTATTAAGAACGTAAAAAAAATATCCTCATAAATATTTCGCGTATTGTCGTCGGCATCAGTCGTTATGGTTCGTGCATACTCTTTAAATAAATACATACATAATGAGAGCAAGGGTCCTGCGTCACCTTAAGAGTATCTACTTTTCTAAGCTTTGTCTGACTTTGAAACAAATAAATTAAAAAGAGAAAGTAATAAACTATATATATTTGCATATATGTGTTTCCGTCATAATTTTTTCTAGAGTGGACCGAAACACATTTCAGGTGTTCGACTTGTGGTCCGTTTACTTCATTCGTCCAACACTAATCAACATTTAATTTATCTTTGTGATATTATTACATAGTCAAAGAGACAGGAAAATGGAATAACCGAAAATCAGCTGGATGGTATTGCCTTGATCTAACACCAGATTCACAGAACTGACATTTAACTGAGTAATGTATAAAAAAATAACCTCCATTTGGCGCGAAAATATATAAACAATAGCCGCCATTTGGCGCGAAAATATGCACGGATATTTGTCCGCGGACATTATCTGTTCCGAGAAGCGAACAGTTTAAGAAATATTTGAAAGATATTATTCGGTCAGTGACACAAGTTCCCCCAACAGGAGTCGAACGGAACCTATATAATAATAATAATAATAATAATATGACTTTCTGCACACCAGTCGGATGTTCTACCACTGAGCTACAGGAGACTTGTTGTCATGTGGTAGCTTTATATAACTAGGTTGTGTCATCTTTCTCAATACATGTACTGTATATGTATGGTTAGCGTGTGAATTCCGGATCGAGTGGTCCATGTCCGAGCCCTGGCCGGGTTCTTGGGCGGCAAGACACCTTACTCTCGCAATGCCTCTTTAACCCAGAAATATAAATGGGTACCGGTGAATGTTAGTTCAACCTGACAAAATACTGGGTGGTAACCTATGATGGACTAGCATCCCATCCTGCAGGGTAAATAACAATACTCCTATAGTCAGCTACAGAAACTGGGACAACTGGCTCCCTCCGATTCCAATGGCAATTATTAGCGAGATGCTATTTTTCTGGTCAATTTGGTTTTTTAAAGAAAACTGCATGTGGAACCTCCCTTATAAGTGGACATGTATCTATCGTTAACAGATACAGACACCCTCCTCGAGGTCTGCTCACTCATGGTAGCCATTTCCTTGTACAGTCGAACCTGTATATAACGGTCACCCTCGGGACTTCAGAAAGTGGCCGCTTAATACAGGTGGCCGCTTAATACAGGTTTAATACAAGTAGCAAATACAACTCGGGACTTTGAAAACTGGCCGCTTAATAGAGGTGGCCGCTTAATACAGGGCCGTTATATACAGGTTCAACTGTAGTTCATTGTGTGTATGACGCCGGCTTGTAGTTCCTTGTGAGAGATGACACAATGTATTTCTTGCATATCAGAACCAGATCGAGAAATGTAGCGGATTCTGTGACAAGAAAATCAGTCACAACATGAGGAAGGTAGTAATAGCTTTGTTGGTAATAATAAGGAACGAAATCCTTCAATCACCAACAACCACAGTGAGGTTATGATCGAAATGACTACAGTGCTACAAATTTAAATAGCGATACACAACCAGTTGACGCCATCCCCTGCATGAAGACCAGCCCAGCTAGCAGTAGTGCGGTTGAAACCTCGTGATCCACATCAAAGTGACTCAGGATGTAATGTTACGTACATTATTCATGATCACTTGACTCTGAGGATGAGCATCGCCTAGTACAAAAACGAAAAATAAGACCGACGCATTTCATATCTGACCTGACTTTGACGTCTGTTAATTAAGTGCGTCGTTAAGTTCGTCGTTCACGCACTTAACAGACGACTTTAACGTCTCAATGCGTCTAGCATAAAAACGGTAACTGGTAACGGTAACGCCCTTAAGGCGGGGGTACACGTGAATTTCAATGAAATTTTAAGAGGTTTAAAGAAGGGATAGAAGAAAGAAAATGATTTTTGATACCCACGCAAGAGCACCCAGGTTGATAGTGGACTATACTAATTTGTAACTTCAAATTCTCAATATTTATTATTTCCCTAAATTTTATAAATCATTTTAGAAAAAATATTTCCTCCCAAACATACCCAAAAATCACCCAAAAATTTACAAAACACCCCATAACATAGATTCATGAGATGAGCATATAGTTTTTGGATTGCTTGAAACGTGAACGAGATATTTCCATTAAACCCGTGTTAAGTGGCGGAAAAATGTCATTCAGGTGGACCCCGGCCTTAACTGGTAACCGGTAAGTGAATTTGTTCGTATATTAATTTATTTGGCGCCGTGTTTAGTCGTGTCCAGTCTCTTCCGAGAATAGAGCCCAGTCTTTTTTTAGAAAAATATTGTTTGGCCGTCTACTTTTATGCGTCCCGTTTTTATACCCTTAACGTCTCAGACCAATCTCGTTCCCAGAGTCCTCGTTACCCTTGTCCAGCGGTGGAGCGGCCAACAAGGACCTCTGGGATAAAGCGATCCGCCATGACCGGATTCTAGGACTTCCGGCTCTACTGCGCATGTGTTCGACCCCATGTTTCAACTAACGGACGCCAAGATTCTTAGACTTCCGGTCTTACTGCGCAAGTCAGGCGGATCGCTTTATCCCAGAGGTCCTTGTTGGCCGCTCCACCGCTGGACAAGGGTAACGAGGACTCTGGGAACGAGATTGGTCTGAGACGTTAAATGCGTCTAGATGACTTTTTACGTTTCTAGCATAAAAACGGCCAATGGTAGGTAAGGTTACGTTTTTTTGTGATTTTCAAAGTTTCGTGCTCGTTTAGGCATTCTTTGTTAGACATTTTCCTACTCTATCAGTCGCTGATATCAGTGATGATGAGTGATGATGAAGTGATGATGTCACAAGTGGTACTAGTCCGTGGTCTCCTCTTGACCGGTTATGGCCAGTTTAGGTGTAAATGAGTTAAGGTGATGGTATTAAAAAAAAGTTGAACGAAATTCTCGGCAAAATTATGTTCATAGATTTTTACAAGTTAGGCTTTAACAGTACTCATGTTCGTTCACTTTATTTGTTCCAAAAACGATAATATTTTTTATCTACCGGTAACAACTATCGAAAATATGGGTTGAGATAAAGATTTCAGTTCCTCAAATAAGGGAGGAGGGGTACTTTTTCGCAATTCACAACAAGGGGGGAGGAGAAGGAGGAACCTGCCCTCCCCTAAATACCTCACTGCCCCACAATTTAGAGACTGGCCAATTAGTCCTCTTCTCCAGGGATTGTAGCAATCCAATGGTACCCCCTCCAAACAATTTCTTCAAATTTATAACAAATATATCTTACTAGCTCCCTACTCAGGACAATAATATTGAATATATACAATTCAATTAATGGCCAACTTCAAATAATCCACTACTGCTAAATTATCATTTATAACCCTTCAACCAACTACGGAGTCATTGTGTCAATGATTTGCAATATTCAATCCATATCGCCGAGTTTGTGGCCGTAATGCGGGGTAAAATTACAAAGAAAATAGGCGCACGGGGATCGCTAAATCTGGCCGTTGGCCGTATTACGAAGTGGTCGTATTAAAGAGGTTTTTATGCAGCCAAGAGATTAAGTACGTGCAATTTCGCCGGGCCAAAATGAGGTGGCCATAATAACGGGATGGCCGTTAGGCGGGGTTCCACTGTAACATCATTGCGTGTGACGTCACTGCAACGTCGTTTTAATCTTGCATTGGCTGTTTTTCGTGACACAAAGTTATTTTTAACTAAGACAGAGAGTATCTTCAGGATCCTCTGGTGCACCACCATTGTCATCGTAAATATATCAACGTACTTTTGTAAATTATAATATCAAGGTTATTGAGTTATTAAAGCGGTTATGTGCTCAAGCACGGACATATAGCCAGGTTGGGACTTAAGCCTTCCTTGGTAGTACTGATTTTTCTGCCCCACAAACCGAGCTCAACATCACAGCAATTCACTTATAATATCTATCGAGTGAAAGGCATATAAAGAAATTATTGTCGTTTGTTACTTCCCACCACTTATCAGTACAACTGATGGGAAATTGGGTTTTCGGTAGAAAACTGTTTACAAGAAACCTCTGATTTTTTGAAATTCAAAAACGTTCATTTTCCCGTTTTGGAACTTTAGTCTGGAACAATATCGCACCTACCCTATGAGACAAACCTACGTCAATTTTCCGGAAAAAAATTCGTAACCAAATGTTTGATATACTTTCAGCTGAAGACGACTATGTTGAAGTCAATTCCCACATAGATAGCCTTAAAATCTCTTTCTAAATTTTGTTTGTTTAGTTTGTTTCGTTTCGTTAGTTTGTTAGTTAGTTTTCCTTTCTCTTCTCTACTTTATACGCATACAAAATTACCACTTTAATTTCTTTGTTCTACGCCATTTATATACCGAAATGTTCTTATTGTTATTTACTTACTAAAACACTACTGTTAGCTACCCTTATTATATTAAGTTATTACTTACTTACTTACTTACTTACTTACTTACTTACTTACTTACTTACTTACTTACTTACTTACTTACTTACTTTATTACTTACTAGTCTAAAACACTACTGTTAGCTACCCTTATTATAATTTGTTTTTCTTCACTTCCCGCCTCGAATAGCCCTGCTAATTTGCGGGAGGTGAAAATCTATGTATTTTAACCAAAGACTTAATAAAGCTTGTTGTTGTTGTTGTTCGCCGAATTCCTTTTATGAAACATTGAACAAACGAAAACTGTTTTCTATTAAGTAGAAACATTTTTCCTCATGTCTGGCGGACAATTTTAGTTAAACTTTTTCACAAAGCGGCCTGAAAAATACAAGAATATGCTTAGCTTTGGCGCGCGCGCGTTAGCCGAGCATGGTTGCATTAATTTATCAGCAAATTTTTAAAAAAGCCATTATAATAAAAACTTTATTGAACTAGCTTGTTCGGTCCGTATTGGGAAATATTAGTCTCGTTCTTTTTTTGCAAGTTTATGGACCGAGCCGAAGAACTCGACCAATATTTTCCCAATACGGACCGAACAAGCTAGTTCGAATAACATCTATATATCATATCATATAACTAATAATTTTAAATTTTATTCAACGTTATTTCTAGAAAACTAATAACCACCACCCGCACCCCTCGCCTTTTATCCACTCGCTATTCTTTGCGCCACTCCCCACTAACCGAACGCCTGCAACAGGCTATAAGTAAGCTAACGTTATAAATCAGACGTATCTACTATGATTTTTAAAAACATCGCGTCATCTCGCATATAAGCGTGGTTATTCAGTTCAGCCAGCGAGCAGAACATGGGACATCCACTAGCGATGTTCGTTTCTCTTCTTGGTCTCTGAAAGGAGGAACTGCTCGGATCTGGTCTGAAGGCATCGATCACGTGTTCCACGTTATCCTGATCCAGCAACATGAAGGTGACCTTCTGTCTGAATGGCCAGCGGAGTAACGCGTCGTATTGACCGCGCATGACCACAAAGAACACCGAGATGTGTGTGCCTCTGCCCACCCCATCGCCATTTAAATAGAGGCGTGCACACATCTTGTATCCATAGCGACTGGTGTAGAAACACGGACTGTAAAAGGACACCTGTTGCCCGGTAACCGCGTCGTTTCTTTTTCGAGCATAGTCAGAAATCTTCCACAGCAGCTGACCGTCGTTGCTCGAGAACTCCTGTTGTCTCACGAACTCCTCTAAATCAGCCAGGGTTACATTTCTAAGTGCCAGGGTATGTTCAATGGATTCGACCCTTCGTTCCTGCCTCCTCGCGCTCTCCTGGTTGGTATCAAGTTGTCGTTTAACGTTACCCACATCGCGCCTTGTGTCTTCTATTGTGCGATTATTTTCCACCAGCAACACTTCGTGATCAGCGGTTCTATTTTCAAGATGGGTTGTTCTCATTGTATTCTCGGTATTTGGTAAACCACCTTCATTATTACCAGGAGGACGCTGGTTAGATGGCGCCACCCCAGAAACATTTACTGAAGCCATCTGTCTCTCCAAAGAGGTTATACGTCCACTGTGTTCTCTTAATTTGCATTGGTGGTTTCTCGTTTCCTCTGCTCCCATTTGCATCTGGGTAAGAATATCTTGGATTACACTATCGTAGTTTGTCAAGAGTTGAGGACTTCTGGACATGACCGTAGGCTCACGTTTCAGAAAAGCTTCCAATTCCTTGCTTAGCCGGAGGGCAAGATGAAGAATCAGATTCGTGTGGTGGGCATTTTCTTGTTCCAGGTGCTTCTTTTTCTCCCTTTGGCTTAAGACCTGTTGATTCATGGTACACGACGTTTTAGCTTTTTAGTTTTTGGCTGGGATCTAGAAACCGGTACCCTTTCACAGGCCTAAAATACTGATCTATTGGCATGATGATGACCCATCTTTTTGTTCTCACGTTTAAGTCTAGCAATCATCCCCCGTCTTCAGAAAAATAAATAATCACTGGAATCGCGAACTTATACACTACAAACATGTATTTCGTAGTTATCGTTATATCTCTGAACATCATTTTTCAATTTTCAACCACATGAGATTGAATCTATCCGGCGCATGACCTATACTTGCATTTGGTTGAAGAGATTTAAATGACGTCCCTGAGGAAGATCTGGTATTCATATGGCCATATGAATACCAGCCTTGAGTGTAACTTGTATCAAAGTTCTTAAACAAACAGTCAAACTATTTCACTGCTTTCAACGTCGTTCCTCGATTTTCAGAATTATTGAAAGATCATGTCAAATAATTTGCTGAAACAACAAGAAAATTATAAATGTTGAAATCATTTGACAGGGCCCAGCCTACTGAGTAATGCACTATGAGGCGAAGATGGCGACTGGTACATTTACCCATAATTCTTAGCGCACAAAAACCCTAAAAATGCTCATAAAAACGCACAGAAATGTTCTAAAAACTTCAAACCTACGAATTTCTCAAAAAATATGGCTTTCTATGTGCCTATTGGCTGTGTTAGGTTCGCAAGGTATTGTGGTAAAATGTACCGCCGCCATCTTTTTTCCTACGGTGGATTGTGTAATGTCTCACCTCTTTCTTGGAACAGCCAATCTGTGAAAATGGACATGGACCCTCTACGCCTTCACAGTCTCCCAAAATAGGATTCTGATGATCTCGCAACTATAAACCGAATAAAATAGGTTAGACCAGGTTTGCTGAATGCAGTGGCCCCGGTCTCTTCTTGATTGTGAATTTTACAAGATTATAGTCATTTTAAACAACAGTAATGCGAGTTTTAATTTTAAAAGCATATGTTTTACCCGTCCTCGGGGAATGTCGTCTCTCCTACATTTGTCACAAACAGCTGGATGTCCCGGACACTCGTTCTCGTGGTGCACCTTCAAAACAAATCATGTGAATAAACATCAAACTCATTTTAAAAACTAATACACCTTTCCTTCTTTTTCTCTATGTTTATTTAAAGAGTGGATCGAGTGAGAACGAAAGAGGACGAGAATGGACGAAAGCGGAGGAGCGAGAATGGACGAGAGTAGACGAGAGTGGACGAGAGTGGACGAAAGAGGACGAGAGTGGACGAAAGTGAACGAGAGTGGACGAGAGTAGACGAGAGTGGACGAGAGTGGACGAAAGAGGACGAGAATGGACGAAAGTGAAGGAGCGAGAATGGACGAGAGTAGACGAGAGTGGACGAGAGTGGACGAAAGAGGCCGAGAGTGGACGAAAGTGAACGAGAGTGGACGAGAATGGACGTAAGGGGACGAGCGGTGGACTAAAGAGGACGAGAGTGAACGAGTGTGAATGAGAGTGAATGAAAGAGGACAAGAATGGACGAGAATGGACGAGAGTGGACGAGAGTGGACGAGAGTGGCCATGGACGAGAGTGGACGAGAGTGACGAGAGTGGACGAGAGTGGACGAGAATGGACGAAACTAGAGGACGAGAGTGGATGAGAGTGAACGAAAGAGAACGAGAGTGGACGAGAGTGGATGAGAGTAGACGAGAGAGGACGAGAGTTCAAATTCTCGTTCTCGTTTGACCACCAACTCTCTGCCCTCTCATCAACTCTCGTGTGCTCTCGATGACCGAATTTGAACCTGCTCAAATTTTCATGAGAGTATTCGCTCGATGGAGAGGCAGAAAATGTCAACTCTCAGCTGGTTTCACTACGCGATGATGATAGTCGATGACGGTTGACAAAACTCTTGTCCAACTCTCATCCCTTAAGCGAAATGTTGATTCTTCAATGGCGAATAGGGCGGAGAAAAGTTTGCATTCTTGGCGATCCATGGTGAGCTGGATCAGCCTATTAGGAATTCTTGGCGATCCATGGTGAGCTGGATACCTATTGGGCTCAGAGCCTCAAAGTCTGCGTCTGTAGTCTTCATTTATGTTGGTATAAAATAACTGACCTTCATCCACTCTCGTCCATTCTCGTCCATTTTCAGTTGGTATAAAATAACTGACCTTCATCCTGTTTAGATTGATCTGTCCTTGACAGAATTTGCACTTCTCTAGTCGGTACATGCATTCCTTTTCCAAATGTTCAGTAAGATCAGCTTTTTTCACCAGAACGCCACACTCAGGATGTACACAAGGTATCTTTAAGAACTCGCAAGTAGAAGTATGGTTCTGTGATGGGACAAAAATGTACAACATTTACAATTTCCTACGTAGACTGCCCGATTTGATCAATGCCTTTTACGGTTTTAAATTGATTAAGAAATTACTTTTCGGGGATGTCCGAAGGTTCCCCGAACATACCCGAACGATAGCCAAATATGTTCATGCATGGTCTAAATTTATTATCTTCACCACGCAGTTAACTCAGGCGGGGAAACAAGTGCCTTTTGGCAACGTTGAAGCCGTTCTGATTCTCATCATCCAATCAAAAACTATGCGAGCACTCATGCAGGAGTACTCCAAAAATTGTCACGCCAGCATAGCACAATGAGGATGCATTATATTGCTTAGCGACTTCGGTGACGAAAACCGTATTGAGAATATGCCTTCAACGCAAAACTGGTACTAGTTTCTGTAGTTTGCCAAAGTGACTGTAGCCATTATAATTGCAAGAAAAACTATCTTTCATCAGCGGTTGAATTTCATTATATCATATAATGAAATTAATAGCCAAAGTACAGCGCACGATTTGATTGGCTCCTTGTCCATGATCTATTAGAGAACAGATGACGAGAACACAGTGATAATTACTCAAAGGATAGTCTAGACATACGTACCTCCAAATGTCTGACTTCACCTTTCCATATGCAACCATCATCCTTGAATGTGCAGTGAACGACAAGAGCAAGTATTTCCCGTCGCATAAATTTGTCTGCAAATACCTGAGAGAGAAAGCCATGATATGATAATCACTGAATTACTAGCTAGTAAAGACTGACTATAATAACTAAAGCTTAGTGTAACAGACACCATATTCGTGCATAATAGCGATACATTGATTTGAGAAATATTCAGTATAGGTCAAAGAATTTCACTATAGAGACAGTGAGAAAGGAGACCATATTTTTTCCTTTTTGTCTGTTTATAGTCACCAATTTTGCTATTGTATCAAACTACATTTAAATTAACAAGTTTAACGATTTGAAATTATGTTGAAAAGCAAGTCGTACCTCATTTGGTTGTAGACGCTTCTTATCATTTAAACAAATCATCAACATTGATGTCGCATTCCTAGTAAAAACAAACAACACACTCAAATGAAGCGTGACAGATTTGTACCATGCAAATGACGTATAAGGAGGTATATATTGAACATAGAAAAGGAGGTATATATTGAATATAGAAAGGAGGTATATATTGAACCTATGGGAAATGGCGCTATATAATTAAATTGTTTATTATTATTATTATAAAAAGACGAACATAACAAATTGTTAACCTGTTCAAAATATGCTTAGTTTAGTTTTCTAGTTTGCAGTTCCTTGTGTGCACAGTCTTCAGAAACATAACATTTCAGATTGATATAACGAAATAATTCAAATATACATAGTATATAGAGTATATGTACCCTTATCTTCCACCAAAAAAATTGTTTCGTTGTATATACAATTGAACCTCGCTATCTCGAACTCTATAACAAAAAAATAATAATAAAACACGTAATTTAAACAGGGTAACCAAGGGAAACGAAAAACCGTTCGAGTTAGCCGATAGTAAATGACTGAAAAACAAGGGCAAGGGGAATAGGTTTGAGTTCGAGATAGCAGGGTGTTCGAGATAACCGAGTTCGAGATAGCGAGGTTGTAGTTTTATTTCTACAAGCGATCTATCTATAACAATTGTTACCATGGACACCATTGTTATCGATCTTCATCTTCTTTGTGACCGTTTTGATTTGGCAATGAAATTGACAAAACCGTGGTACTAGATTAAGAAGTGAAAAACGTCTCATTATTTATTGATCCGTGGATTCCTGGACGGATTTCAAATACGGTACCCTTGTCAATCTCCAAGAAACCTGGAGTAATCTGCCTTCTCTTGCTTCATGGTGGGTCTATATATGGGGACGCTTATTTAAGAAGGATGTATAGAGACGAGTTTCCATTAGAAGCCCCGGCGGTGAAGTCCCGACCCTTTCTTTTCTGCACCGGACGTCCAAGTAAAAACGTGAGAGACTGGACTACAAAGGATAACTAATAACAGAAATAATATCAATAATGTGTAGATAATGGACTTACTGAATAAGATTTACCAAACAGGACTGGCAATAAAAATGTCCGCAACTTGTCTGCATAGCATCTCTTAATAGCAGTAGACAGAAGATACAAAAGTACTTTTCAGCAAGAGTCTCCTTGTCTGTGTCTGCTAGCCGAAATCCAGCCATAGTGATGTTTGCCTTCCTTGCACTGTTCCAGAGTATCTATGAAAAGGTCATAGACTTGTTCTTCCGTGGATATATCGAGACTGCCCAGGTCTTTACCGGTAAATGGTCGTATAGTGCCTTCTGGATCCTAACTCTGCTTGAGTAAGGTTTCTATAGTATTGAACAAAAAACTTATGAGAAACTTGTCACTCGATAAGAATACCTTTTATGGCTTCTTGCAATGACTGTGAATATAGGAAAACTAACACTTCATCTTAATATAAAGGACAAAAATACATAGGCAAAAGTGGGGTTTTACCTAACAAAAAAGGAAAGTGATTTTTAGTAGAAAATAAAATATAGATGCTGGTCGCGGAGAATAGAATATGCGCCAATATCATGACGTCACCAACCACTTTTACCGGTATTGTTGTATAAAAAGAACCGTCTATTCCCCAGCGGACGTGTAATAAAGCGGAGTATTTTGACTCGTCAGTATTATGCTTAGTAGCTCATGAACCAAGCGCTGGCTAGGGTCATTGTGATGTGTTCTTGGGCGAAGAAGGGAAAACGCTCGAAAAGTCAGCTATATGCTACATTCAGCGATGGCGTTTTTTAATATTAAATGGCGACTAGCTACTAATAAAGTGTCTTCACTTGCCCGGTGACGCGCACAGCAGTTTCTTTCAGAAACTATTCCCCTGATCTATTTGGATACAACATACTCAGGGTTATTACCCAGATTTCATTGAATAACCTCCATGTCATAAAAACGAAGGAACGAAACCACAACTTTATTTTTGGCTTCCATTGCTCTTCCATTGACTAAATTCGTCAGATTTATTTCAGGTAACACGCATTTGACGAGGAATTTTTATTTTCTCAATTTCGGTTTCAATAGAATACATGATGAAAGTGCTGTATTCCCCATATTCGCTATTTTCTGTTTATGTCGCTTTATAGTAAGAAGGATGAAATCATTGTGACGATCACTTTTGCAGTGAAACGTTTACGCAAGGGGTTTAATTAATTTTGAGCGGCCTTATACCCGGGGCGGAGCTTATAATCTGTATTGTTGGGAGTGGGAGTGGGAGAGTGGGAGCATAACATGCGCATGCGCAAGCATAGCAAGGGTGATCGGCTGATTCCTGCATTTCGTGCAGGTTTTCTACAACAATAACTTGTATTTTTTAGACTGTGTTATACACCTTCTAAACAAGGTATATTGTAAATGACGTTAACACATTTATGTTGGCCAGTTTAAATTAACTGGGGTTACTGAGGCCACGGTTTTGTTAAACCCTGTCTAAACCTTGTTTAAATATTCGGCCAATGGGTTTATTTTAAATATTATATCTTGTAGGCGTCTCCTCGCCCCAACTCCCCGACGGCGGGGGGGGGGGGGGCAGGGGATCCTAACTTCCGGCTTCACGTATACCGCCTGAGTGGCTCCCACTTCTTGTTGTATTGTCCTTTGCGAAATACTACGCAATGTTCCGAAATTCTCCCAGTTCCCAGTTCACGTTTTTTTCTTGTAGTTAGTTCCCGGAAGAAGTCAAGCCGTGCCTCACGAAATGTTAGAAAATAAAAAAGTTATCCCAGCCGTACAGTCAGCCTTTCTTTATTGGTTAATCTTATTCTAAAATTTGCTGATGAGATCCACCAGGATCCGATACCTTTATGTTGTCCATTGGCCCTTGCAGAAATGTACAAAGTTTTCATCCCAGTTCCCGTGTTAGGAATCCCGCTTCTCGCTCTCTCTTTTCACGCCTCCCGGACAGGGCTGAATAACGTCTGCGCATGTGCGGGATTTCATGACAGCAATAGCAAATTTTTGGCGCGAACGTGTTGTTGTGCGGTGGTTTTGAAACACGACGGCAAGGAGAGATAAATGTCTTTTATTTCCGCTCCAAAACGGAGCGGACGTTATTCAGCCCTGTCCGCCTCCCGTAGTCTTCCCGATCCCTTTATAATATATTCCCGAGTTACCGCCCCAGTGCCCCACTCCCCTCCTCCTCCTAGAAAAACCGATAATTGTTTGAAATGCTATTACGAAAAAAAAAGAATTTTTATTCTCTCAACTCGTGGAGCTTTTTTCTCATTCACTGTATATTGATTAAAAAATTGGTTCTTGTTTTCCCTGGAAGCCCAGTTTTATAGCGCGTGGTTAAAAGTAATGATTTGTTTAACGGCGACACACATTTACATTTACACACATTTCATTTTCCATGAGGCCAGCACTAATTTCATTCCCCTGTCAACATTACGCGCTCGCATTCGTTTGTTTTGTGTTTTGTGTTTTTGATTAACACTGATGAAGGGGTTATCCCCGAAACGTCTGACTGTTTATATCAGATCAGTTATCAGCACTCCAAACATACAATTTGTTTATAAACACATTTCATGGTCGTTCTCTTTGAACAAGAATGCACCTTCTTCAAGAAAATAACCGTACTGATCATCGCTGCAAAACGAATTATATATTTTTCAATACAATTTTATAATTATTCTCAAAACAGATGATTCGGCAAACAAGAAATTTCTCGAAATGCTGGTTTTGATAATCACGCGCTCTACACGAGACATTCGTGTGGACACCAGGTAAACTGTGATTGGCTGACATGCGACTTGTGGCAAATTAGTATGCCACGAGGTTTTATTCTGAAACATGTTCAGTTCAAACACGTCCATGGGCCAGAAATTTAACTCAAATGGTGACAAACGTTAACTTGGGTCAGGTTTTCTTCATCTTTAACGCCAAAGCTGTCCTATTCTCAAATCTACCTCCCAGAAAGAGCACACTGAGGTAACACCATATAGCGGAAAACAGAATAAATTTTCAGGTGAATTAACACTGACAATAAGTAAAATTAGAATTTCAGTCATGTTAAGTAAGCTTGTCGATCGTGGTTTTAAAGTTTAGATTCACTAAGATCAATCAATCAATGTATTTATAATGATATAAATAAATATGGTGGTCGAGGTCGGTTCACATAGGGATGTGATTAAGCTAGCTACAGTTTCCAGGCACATTTTTAGGATAAAATGTGAAACAATGCAATATAAAAAATACTGATTTATGAACGCCTGCATATTGTTCTCGTAAAAAAAGTCCAGGAATAGCATGTTGGTCATGTCGGCAAAGTTCTGTGATTAGCTCTCAGCTCTTTGACCTCAATACTGATGAAATCATGAAACAAAATTTCAGGTTGCCAGCGGTGTTTCGTCGTCGCGCAGTTGTTATCACGTGATATGTGACGAAGTCAGATATAGAAGTCACGTGCTATGACGCGCAGCATCCATGTTGCATCAACAAGTGTTTGTCGAGATTTTTTAATAATCACGGCTTTGATGAATGATTATTGTAAAGTCTTCTAAAGTTATGATAACGGCAAAGGTTGTTTTCCAAGACAAGGAGAGAACTGAACACCGATTTCGCGCGCAGTGAGATTTGATCGTCAACAACTCTAAAGCAGGTTAGGCTGTGGATCCTGTTGTGGACTACCAATCCCTCGCATTTATATACTCATTTATGCATTATGTTTCAGTGCAAGTTTTTGACATTTAAATAATCACGCCGGAATGCCTTTCGACGAAAGGATACTGGCTAAAGCTAATCACTGGCTAAACCTTGTTTAAAACGGCTTTGATTTGTGCGAGATGCCGCGTTTAAACGAAGCTTGTTGTTGAACAGACCCTTCGAAACCTCTCACCAATTATAGTCCATTATAAGCTTATACAGTTTTCACCATTCTACGAAAAAAGATCTGCAGAACTGCGTTACTAACGGTCACGTCGCGTTTACTTCGAGTTAATCTTTTTGATATTTAGCCAGAGTTACATTTCATTTCGGTACAACGCAAAGAATTTGATAGTAATTTTGTTCAAAATTGTTGTTTTCTTCCACTAAAAATGTTCCATGATACACGTTATGTTGCTGAAGACCATAAATGAGTCATAAATGTGTACGCGATGACCCAAATGGGCTCCCTTTAGCATTTATGCATATAATCTAAATATATGCTTACCGAAGCATCAACTTACGGTATTATAAATACGCAGTTAGCTACAGTTTGGCCGAGTTTGCCCTCTTTTTGTCTGTTCCACTTACGATTTTTCTACGGATTCCGTAAGACATCATTCATCAGACATCAGATCGACGATCAAAACCAATGAAATTACATAATATATTCTTCCAATACACGAAGGCAATTAAGGTAGTCTTTCTTTAGCAAAATGCAACATAAACAACAATCCGTTCAATTTACAAGACATGAGGATGCTTTTCTATCGAAACCCTTCGATTGGTGACAATTAAAAAGGGAGATTCCCAGATAGCAAAGAATGTCGTATTTTAGAAAGCAGCATTGTCTACTAACAGTCGGCGTAAAAATTACAAATTTCGAATAAACCTGTCATGACTGGACTTCAAGAGACTAATACGTATTTTTTTAATCTGGAAGTTGCAGAGCAGGTATTAGGCTAATCTCTGGTGACATCTCAAGGCCGTACAAGCCTTTCGTCTGACTATTCTTATAAGGCCATTTTTCTCTGAGATACTCGTCACCATCACCGCAAAGGAATTTATGTACTAAAATATTATTTTTCAGCCTGTTTCGCGCTGGTTCAGTTTTGCAGTAGTCAAGATATAACACGAAAGAGTGCACTGACTAACATTCAGGTCAAAAGAAAACGTATGTCCATTTCTATTAAGACCACTTTGTAGGTGGTAGTGCTAGAATGTCGAGTTGTAAAACTGATAATTAGAGCCAGAGTCCGAAAATTAGAATTTCAGTCATGTTAAGTAAGCTTGTCGATCGTGGTTTTAAAGTTTAGATTCACTAAGATCAATCAATCAATTTATTTATAATGATATAAATAAATATGGTGGTCGAGGTCGGTTCACATAGGGATGTGATTAAGCTAGCTACAGTTTCCAGGCACATTTTTATGATAAAATGTGAAACAATGCAAGATAAAAAATACTGATTTATGAACGCCTGCATATTGTTCTCGTAAAAAAAGTCCAGGAATAGCATGTTGGTCATGTCGGCAACGTTCTGTGATTAGCTCTCAGCTCTGATGAAATCATGAAACAAAATTTCAGGTTGCCAGCGGTGTTTCGTCGTCGCGCAGTTGTTATCACGTGATATGTGACGAAGTCAGATATAGAAGTCACGTGCTATGAGGTGCAGCATCCATGTTGCATCAACAAGTGTTTGTCGAGATTTTTTAATAATCACGGCTTTGATGAATGATTATTGTAAAGTCTTCTAAAGTTATGATAACGGCAAAGGTTGTTTTCCAAGACAAGGAGAGAACTGAACACCGATTTCGCGCGCAGTGAGATTTGATCGTCAACAACTCTAAAGCAGGTTAGGCTGTGGACCCTGTTGTGGACTACCAATCCCTCGCATTTATATACTCATTTATGCATTATATTTCAGTGCAAGTTTTTGGCCCTCCACTTAAATAATCACGAATGTCTTTCGACGAAAGGATACTGGCTAAAGCTAATCAATGGCTAAACCTTGTTTAAAACGGCTTTGATTTGTGCGAGATGCCGCGTTTAAACGAAGCTTGTTGTTGAACAGACCCTTCGAAACCTCTCACCAATTATAGTCCATTATAACTGAGCTTAATATACGTTTTCATCATTCTATGAAAAAAAAAAATCTGCAGAACTGCGTTACTAACGGTCACGTCGTGTTTACTTCAAGTTAATTTTTTGATATTTAGCCAGAGTTCTATCAGTTTCAGTTCGGTTATTGTATAACGCAAAGAATTTGATAGTAATTTTGTTCAAAATTGTTGTTTTCTTCCACTAAAATTGTTCCATGATACACGTTATGTTGCTGAAGACCATAAATATGTCATCAATGTGTACGCGATGACCCAAATTTATGCATATAATCTAAATATATGCTTATCGAAGCATTAATTTATTGTAAATACGCAGTTTATAGCTACAATAGAGTGTATAAAAAGGACCTAACCTGAGTATCAGGCGAATTTTTCCGCGCTCTCTTTTAGCGTGAGACCCGTAAAGAGAATGTAAGGAGCGCGAAAAATTGGCCTGATCGCAGGTTAGCGATGACCCAAATGGGTTCCCTTTAGCATTTATGCATATAATCTAAATATATGCTTACCGAAGCATCAACTTATTGTAAATACGCAGTTAGCTACCCTGAATAGAGTGATAAAAGGACAAGGTAGGTTTGGCCGAGTTTGCCCTCTTTTTGTGTGTTCCACTTACGATTTTTCTGATTCTATAAGACATCATTCATCAGACATCAGATCGACGATCAAAACCAATGAAATTACATAATATATTCTTCCAATACACGAAGGCAATTAAGGTAGTCTTTCTTTAGCAAAATGCAACATAAACAACAATCCGTTCAATTTACAAGACATGAGGATGCTTTTCTATCGAAACCCTTCGATTGGTGACAATTAAAAAGGGAGATTCCCAGATGGCAGTGATGTCAGTTTCTGCTGTAATGTGTGTTTTACTGAACATATTGTTTTGCATATTCCTCAGTACTGAATTCCGTCTACATACTCGCCTGGATGCCAAAAGCAGAGTCCTTTATACTCTAACTTATTTACCTGTATCTGTTTAGCATCGGCGATTTTCTGATTGTCTGGAAAAGACAAAAAAGACGGGTTTGGAGCCCTCGTTGTTTGCTTCCATGACTTTGGGCGACGGCTTTTTATTCAACAAGACTGTCAAATTGCGATCGCGCTTCGCGCTCGCGCCCGAATTCCCCTCCTTCCTCCCCTCAGTACGCCTGCCACGCATGATAATTTCCATTAATCGTAATCTTATGGATTTAATACTTCGAGGAAACGTAAACAGGTTCACTTCGTTGTTCTCTGTAGCACGTGGCCCTTCTATTGTAGTCAGTGTGACAAAGGCGAGATATGATAATGATGTTGTGACTACGACTTACAATATTCCAACGATTTAATTTAGCTCCTGGTTGATATGGTTCGAACACACTGAGAAATGTTATTAAGAAATATTCTTCTAAAATGGAATATAAAACAAGGTCATTCGGTCACTTATCTATCATCGTGCGAACTTCTGTCTGTCAGCAGCACTATTAAAACAATATTGAGTGAGGCTCACCGTAATAGACTCCGATCCAAAGGTACAGTACCCCACAATATGCCATTCATCGACAAAAAACCTGTTTATATAGGGCGTTGGTTGACTCGAACTCGAACCTTGCCCAATGTACTGTGAAATGGATACTGTGAATATACGAGGTTGATAACAACACACAGTCGACCTCCAGAATAATTATAAAGCCCCCCTAAGAGAATTAACATATTTGATTTCAGGTCAGGTATTAACTCTTTTAATAACTCATTCAATAACTGTTAATGCATAACCAAGTTTAGAATTCCAATAGAGCGGTTTTCGATTGAGTGTCGTGAAACCAAATCGGAATTTTGCGTTTCTCCAGCAACGCAGAATTCGGAACGGATTTCATGTATGGAAAGGCGACAGTCCGTATTTATAGCGTCTCTCCCCAATCCCACTCGTAATTTCATGCTCGTTCCAGATCCTTCGGCCGCGTTCAGCCCGACACTCTCGCGCGAAAATACAGACTGTTTTGCAGTCTAAAACCAAAGCAATTACAATGGCCAATCACAACAAACGTAAACAAGACAATGAACCAATGAGAACCCAAAGCAAATACACGTAAGCAATTCAACGATTACTTTCGACACTCAATTGAAAACCGCTCTATATACGACCGAGAGTAATCTGGACTTCTCTGTTATTACTAAATATCAGACGACCAACTGGAAGTGACAATGCCAGCCGGACACCCACTCCACGAAGACAATTAACAAAAGGTTTGTAATGGCGACGCTCTGAACTGAATTACGTCAGTTTGAAAATATTACATCAGTTCTGCTAATCCGGATATTCCCGCCAAATTGGCGACTTCAATTGGTTCTCACGGGCTGAAATAGCAAAACGTTTCCACTGCCTCGATTTTGTTTCATCCGATTGTTTTACCTGAATTAGTACCATAACTGGATCGCGTTTTAGCCGTGTACGTTGGGCCAAAAAACTTAGACACGACTGCTGTTGTGTGTGGGTGTGCATGTATGAATCAATAATATGCTTACCGAAGCGAATTCCTAGCGAGATCCTAGGTTGAAGTAAACCGTCTCGTGGCTTTTGTAATTTTTGACGGAAAGTATGAACTAAAAACAAACATAGACACCTTAAAAGTATTGAATCCCTAGATTTGAGAATTATCTTGTAAAGTCGAGGATGGATAGCTCGGTAAAGGGCACAATTTTTACAGGCGTTTGTAATTGGCATACGCATTTCTTGCATGCCGTAAAAACAATTTGTATAATGACTATATTGACCATCAATGTATTTTATATTATCTACCCATCCGGATCCCTATCTCGGATATATATCGTTCTTTCCTTTCTTTATATTAGTTATTTTGGTGATTTGTCATAGCCTTTAATAAAGAACGTGTGCAATTAAATACGAATCACTAATCTACAGATAAGCCTCGGACGCTCTTTAGCTTTGGGCTCGTCGCATATAAATCTTGCGTGAACTTTCATGTACAGTATATAGCTGGCCTCTCCCAACTACGGGACTTTCGTGTCTTCGATGTTGTCATGAAAAGATGCAGAATATCGATTTGAAATAGATGTAATGTTTCTCACTGCTCGGAGTTCTTTTGTACGCGGACAGCACAGTCACATAAATACAAACCCGGACATACAAAACGCATGGAAACTCCTGAAACTCGCTTTCATTATATTAGTGACATTAGTTTTATCCTGCGTAGCTGGCGGTCTTGTTGGCGCGCGAAGGCAAAATTCGTAAGCGGCGGGGCCGCGAGAGTCTGGGGTCTGAAATTTAAAGGTTTTTGGAACCGGGCGAAACATTTGAAGAGTTATAACATTTGAACCGACCACCAACGGGCCACCAAAATCAGGTCGTATTAACGGGGTGGTCGTATTAAAGGGGTTCTTAAATAAGGAAATGACTGACAGAACTTTAGTTCGGGACAAAAGAAAGTGGTCGTATTAACGAGGTGGTCGCATTATTGAGGTGGTCGTAAGGCGGGGTTCCACTGTATAGAGAATGATGACTTTTTTAGAGAATGGACCAAAGAAGAAAACTTTTTGCGGCAGACAAACTCGAAAAAGCGCTTGCATGCGTGACATAGTACATTTCAGTTTGTTGACCATATGCTTGTCATCCATCTTGGTTTATTTTATAGACTTTTGAACTTACAGTGGAACCTCGCCTTACGACCACCTCGATAATGCGACCACCTCGTTAATACGACCACTTTCTTTTGCCCCGAACTAAAGTTCTGTCAGCCATTTTCTTATTTAAGAACCCCTTTAAACCTTAACGTACCAACTACGCATATATGCGTAGTTTGGAGTCTTACACATCAAAGCCATTGTGACGTCATCAATGAACACGTGACGAGATTAGTTTGACACGCATCTGATGCAGAAAGGATGGATCTTTGTAACCGTGCATCGATTTTGGAAAGCTAACAAATTCTTCCAGAGTTATGCTGGAAAAAAAAAACCTGTTCAATTTTTGTTGAAAAAATCAGTGGCAAATTTGGCTCTCACACCCAACATACTTCCAGGTTCATTTTTCAGCTCCCTTAAAAGGTTAGGTCAAACTTTTCCAGCTGATAGGAAGTGTATCAAGCACAGTACTTTCGCCAACGATAAAATTGAACGTTTTTGCCCTAAAACCTTTTTAAAATCTTCCCCTAGTTCTCCAAACGGCATTTTTAGCAACGGTTAGCCAAATTTCGGGTGACAGCACCAAGAAAACGGGTTTCGTGACCCAAAAATGCGTTTTTCAGTGCGAATTTTGGTATGTTATGGGTTTAATACGACCACCCCGTTAATACGACCTGATTTTGGTGGCCCGTTGGTGGTCGGATTAACGGGGTTCCACTCCCATATTTAAAGACAAAAGGACAGTTTTCAACTCGGAAAGGCGATTGCATGACACGGGTAAGTCAAAAATTGAAAATAAATCGTGAATAACACGAATTGACAGTTTTGGTCTCAGTCTGCATTTTATGCCCAGTCTGCAATCTGCAGTCTGCATTTTATACCTAGTCTGCATTTTATACCCAGTCTGCAGTCTGCATTTTAAACTGACCGGTAACATAAACCCTTCCGGCGGCTAGTATTATATCGGAGGATAAAGACCGAGCCTGAAATATTGTCCGAAAAATGAACAATTGGCCGAGACTAACGAAGCTTCGAGGGAAACTGTGAAATTTTGAGGACCATCTTTCAGCCTTAAGGGCATTATCCTCCGATATACCAGCAAGCCAGAAAGGGGTTTATTTATTTTATAACCCTCGATTAATTTCTACAACGGGCTTTATTGCTTTATCGTGATAATCATGGCGTAATTGCGGGTGGCTTAAACAAATGAAAGTTGAGGTTCCTGATGGGGGTGCTGGATTCTCGGTTGTCAGTTAAAATTTAAGGCCATTTTGACAGACCTCATTCTCAATTATCAGTTATCAGTTAAAATTGGTCATTTCTCAGTTATCACTTAAACTTTTAGCCATTTCTCAGCTATCAGTTAATTTTGACCGATCTCATTCTCAGCTAACAGTTAAGAACGAATGTCGCTAAGGATTGAGCCAAATTGGAAATGGTCAAAATAAACTTCCCTTCATATTTTGTGTGTAGTTAGCCCTTCCTGCACTAACCTAGTTTTGGGATCAGGGGGGGGGGGGGGGGAGGGGGGTTCAAACCCAAAAATGTATTGTTTGAGATATTTTAAACCCTGAAAACTGAGATTTTGTTAAAGCGCGTGATTGGTCGTTGTATTGAAATATCTGTGGGCGGAAATGCAACTGAAGCGGCTTTTGTAGCAGGCGTTCCCTGCCCCCCTTCCACCGATCGCGCTTCGCGCTCGCACCCGAATTCCCCTCCTCCCTCCCCTTTCTACGCCTGCCACGAAGGCTACTGATACACCAAACAGCAGGATAGTCACGAAACCACATTTGTCACGCTTGGCTTTTTACACTGTGCAAATAATGTTTTGTGTATTTTCTTCCTGTAGTTTATAGGTTTCATTGCTAGTATCGAAAAGCTGCTAACTGAAAGTGCAAATTTCAGAAATTTGCTATAAATAGCCTGCGTGCAGACGTCTCCTATTTCCTTGCTTCACGCGGAAAAGGGTCGTCTGCGAAGCCGCGTTCCTAATCATGTTCCAGTATCTTGCTGTTCGTGTTTTTAAATTTCGCATAAATTTAACTTCACAGTTTTATTTAAGTCAGCTGTTTACCGTATTTACAGAGGTAGGACTCTTGATCTGATCGCTTCAAGATCACAGGTCTAACTGGAGTAATGTAATGCGAATTGTACTGTTTCAATAGAATCCTCATGGTTGATATTCAAGTTTGAAAATGAGACTGTTTGGCGAACAAAAGAAAACGATTCGTAGAAAATAATTCGCTTCTCGGGAAAAGCCGATGTTTCCACACTGTCCTTTCAAAGTGTTTGGGCCTTCTTCTTTACTGTCAATCCTGCACTGCAAACTTTAGAACTGTAGTCATTAAAAGTTCCTCTTCGATTTTCGAAAGTTGTTGTAAAGTCCTCTTCGCTTCCGTAGCTTTCCAACGCATTGGGTCATTGCTTACAGATCTACGAACTGCAGAGAAAGGATTTCTCCGCGACCTTGATTAAGATTTGTTTGTCGTTATGATTCACGATCGGCGAAAAACACAACACACAACATCACAACATCCACCACGTTGAATTCATGCAGCCGCTTAAATTATCTCGAGTATTTCGGACGATAGCCAATCCGAGTTGATTCTAAACAATCCCTACTGTCAAGCAACCAATCAGAGCGCGGTCCCGAATTCTGGAGAAACAGCAGGGTCAGCTGGAACACGATTAGCGACGACCCTTTTCCGCGTGAAGCAAGGAAATAGGAGACGTCTGCACGCAGGCTAGCTATAAGGTGATCGAAAAAAAAACATCTCCCACTCGAATCGACAGCAGACATTTTTCTGTGCCCTCTCCTCCAAATATGCTCTTGTCAAACATGCAATTTTCAGTCAACGGTCACAGTCTGGTTGAATGAAAAGGCGCCGCCGTCGTGGAAGCAAACCCCTGACTATTTTGTCTTTTTTTTCTGATCAAATCACTCAAATTTCTACTTTGTCTCCAGATTTATTATCACCTCTCTCACGGGGATAGAAAGAGATTTTTGCCCATTCCATATTCAAATGGACACTACAGTTGAATGGTTGTGTTATTCAGTTGAAGTTTACATACATACATTTATACATAAACTTTATTTAACCTCGATTAAGAGTAGCCTACAAGCTCGTTTCTTCGAGAAAAACAAAACACAGAAAAGGCTTTCTAATGTGAAGTCTCAGTCTTCTGTTCGCTGCTCTAATTCGATCAAATTGACGTAATGCACTGACATGCACTGAGTATTTTGACTGAAAGCGTTCAGTGGTTCAACCGTTCATCAGAAGCAATAAATTTGTTTTGAGAGCAAGGTTTGACCTCATTTACTTCTAGTTTGATTTCTAGTATTTACACATCGTAGTAATTAACATCTAGTTAAGCAATAAATACTGCGTTTTGAGAGCAAAGGTAGATTTCTACATTGCAAAGTCCAACTTTCCAGCCAGAACACATGTACCCATCGGGTACCTGTTTTTAGTTTTGCAGAAACAGCTGCAGCCTTTCTTTTCAGTGTGCTTTATTCGTCGTTGCGCAACCAAAAGAACCTTTACCAAGGAAACTTAATTCTGGTTTATACTTCTATCCAATCACAATAATTGTTTTTATTTCTCTGCCCTGTTACAATGTAATTATAAATCAACACCACGTATACGGTTGCGTGACTGCGAACACGGTCTTGTTGATATGCATACTGTCAAGATTCCACACA
Organism: Desmophyllum pertusum; assembly: GCA_029204205.1. Taxonomy (NCBI): domain Eukaryota; kingdom Metazoa; phylum Cnidaria; class Anthozoa; order Scleractinia; family Caryophylliidae; genus Desmophyllum; species Desmophyllum pertusum. The sequence goes on along the minus strand of MU826837.1, from coordinate 1,545,476 downwards.
GAGTATAACAAGAAATTAACGAATGCTCGCCGGTCTTTTGGTCAGCAAATTGTGACAATATTTTTCTCATTTATTATCAGCTGTAACATCTCGCTTTTCCGAAGAGACTTCTTTGGTATCTCGAGTCCGCTCGTATTATATGTTAAGCCATCGAATAAGGAATTTATTATTCCACTGCAAAATTTTCCTACTATTATGCTATTTCTTTTGCTTTTTTTTCAGTGCCTCAAGCTGGTTCAAGATATTTTATAGACGTCATATTGTTTCTGTTTCTGCCTAATCTGCAAAGTATGCCTGGATATCAATTACCAAGTGCAGATCAGGAGAGAATTGGTGCAAAGTATATGTGTAACTCCTGTAGTCTGCTGTTAAGAGATGCTATGCAAACTGGATGTGGACACTTCTACTGCAACTCATGTCTTGCAATTTGTTTCAGTGAGTGACTGCTTGGCTCCGAGGCTTAGGCGAATAAAACAAAGAAGGTTCATGGGTTCGATTCCCGTTGGGGAGCTCAGAATTGTTTTCTGAGTATTTCGACTTGAGAGCGCTTCTTCATTAATTCACTTTATCCAAGTCACCCATTCCACTTAAAAGAAATTGGTTATTCATCCCTGGACCTCGATGTGATTTCTTTTCGAATTCTTTTGTTTTATTCCCCTAAGCCTCGGCGTAAAGTTAAAATATTAATATGTCGAAATTGGCCTAATAATCTACTTTAGTCCCTCTGCTCTATTTATTTATTATTATTATTTATTTTTTTTAGGTATTTTTTTATTATTATTTTTTTTAGTCTGCATAGAAAGGTTCATTATAACTAGTCTTATGGAAATATTTTTTTAAGCATGATCTTTTTTTTGCAGAAATCAAACTTCCAAAATGACCTGTTTGCAGGACCAGACGGAATTTCTTCCGAATGAAGTGAGATATTTTTGTTTTACACTGCATATGTAGCCGTCAATTATTAGATAAAATGTGTTTTAGTATGCTACTAGTCTATAAACATTGGGCTCCTGACATTATCCCAATTTCTGACTCCCAGGAGGCCTAAAGGGAAGGTAAGAGTCAGAAATAAAATTGCTGGAAGTCATTAATCTATCAGGGCATGGTTTCTGAAATGGCTGGTTTTCTTCTAGATTTATATATTTTCAACAGTTTGGAGCGTGAAAATATTACGGACTAATGTCAAGAACTTTCAACCTCTCAGGGTTCTCATCAGGACATGATATGGCTGGGAATGCATCTGAAATTTTCATTTTTTTTTTCAGCTAATAAAATTAACAGTATTGATCACATGATTATAAACACCCATAGATTTATCTATCCTAATATCCTGCTAATAGTTCCAAGGACAGCTATCTCCTTAATCCTGGATCATATGCCTGATTAATGTCCCTAAAATGCATGCACTTAGATAACATTACAAGCAGATTCCTTCAATGCCTATCACAAATGCCGCATATGGTCAAAAGACCATCCCATGCTTCATTCCCTTGCTAATGCTTCGTGACTACAGTCACACTCGGACAGTAACATGGCTTCATGCAACTCAAATAATTCAATATCAACAGCTAGCTGTCACGCTATCAAATGTTACTCCACGTTATTCAGGACATTGCTTGCTTCTCAGCACGACCTTCCGAATGCGTCACCTTGGTAATGATGGTGTTGTTGTATTGACGACTCACTCGGATTATTTAGCCCGAGGCTGTCATGTAACGTTGGTCTCAGTTCTCTTCTGTTTGTGACATTAAACTCCTGTTATTTCCAAACCCATCGTGATCTGTGGTTAAATGCGAACGATTACTGCAATATTTAGCATCTTCTCAAAGTGTTTCTTGTCCATTTCTGTCCAGGTTTTTCCTGATAACTTTATGCGACGTGAAGTACAAGCATTAGTTGTCCACTGCACATTCTTGGATGATGGATGTCAATGGAAAGGAGAAGTGAGACACTTGGAGGTATTAAAATGGATAAAAAGCAACTTTGATTTGTATCAAAAACTCACATTTTCATCTGAAAACAGGTCACAGTAAGTTCAAGACTTATACCTGAGCAATATGTTTTTAAAGCCCGGGAATTCGCCCAGGGAACTTTTTTCCTTTTTCTTTTTGTTTATTACACTGATATTGATCAACAAAATATTGCTGTCAGAATGCAGGCAAAAATAAGAATGACTCCTCAAGAGTTGCTCCATTAGCTTAGCATGCTGTTTATCAAATTTATACTGCTGGGGAATTAAATTAAATAGTGCATTTTTGTATGGGTTGCTTGAAACATAGACTAGAACAATAGTCCACATCATGCTACTTGGCTGGATTAAAACGGATTCAGACTGTCAGCAGAACTTAAAACCTCTACCCTTCTACGCGAGATTCTACGAGACGCGTATTTCTCCCGTGGGGGGGAGGGACTCGCATATAAAAGTGACGGGGATGATCGTTGGACATTTTTAAAGGAACCCCTAAAAGGTACCAGAATCTTGTTTTTGGGGCGTGGTTCGAATTCATTTTCACCACTAAGAGGTACCAATTCTAAAGCACAACTAATTCCTATCCTATTTTTTCCGGCTTAATATCCTAAAAGGTACCAGAATAAAAAGGTTCATCATTTACTTTATACTTTCAGAAAACAAGTTAACAACAAAATCAGCACTCTACTCTGCAGTAATTGCAAACAAAACAATCACATTAGCAAATTTACTGAGTTTATAATTTTGGCCATCACCTTGACTGTTGCATCAGAGTTGTCACAGTTGACTCATCAATCATTTACATGAGTCGGCTTCAGCAGCTAAAATTACTGTTACAACTCATGAATGATTGTTTTACACAGAATCACATGAACAGCTGTGTGTTCCTTAAAGTGCCTTGTGTACATCTTGAGTGTGGCATGCAAGTGAAAAAAGCCGATCTTACTGAACATTTAGAAAACGAATGCAAGTGCAGGCTGGAAAACTGTGGATTCTGCAAAAGTCAAATCAATTTTAGCAGGATGAAGGTATGATTAAAAGAGAAAGACCACAGCTTGATAATCTTGTTGGGAAGTTACTAATGGTCTAATGGTTAGCGCGTTGGACTCTGGATCAAGCGGTCCGGGTTTGGGCCCTGGCAGGGGTCTGGCTGTGTTGTGGCCAACCTCGTTCCCAGGGTCTTCTTTTCTTCCCGCCCCCAAGAGCGAGAGAGAGAGAGAGACCCTGGTCGGGTCTGGTCACGTGGCAAGGCACTTAATTCTCACAATGCATCTCTCCACCCAGGAGTATAAATGGGTACCAGCGAACTGTTAGCCGGGTAATCTAACAAAACTGTGCTGGGGATAACCTGGCGTTATACTACGTAGCATCCCACCCAAGGGGAGGATAAATACTCCTAGTCGGCTTCGTGCCGCTACGGAAACTGGGATAAGCTCCGGCAGTGTGGGCCAGTTTGGTCCCGAACGGCTTTACCTTATTTACCATATTAATTCCACTAGGCAGTTTATTTTTGTTCAATATGATGTACTGCAGCTTTCCTTTAACCCTTTCACTCCCAGAATTCGGCCTGAAAAACACATTTTTGGGTCACGGAACCCGTTTTCTTGGTGCTGTCACCCCAAATTTGGCTAATCTTTGCTAAAAATGCCATTTTGAGAACTAGGGAAAGATGTTAAAAAGGTTTTTGGGCAAAACCGTTCAATTTTATCGTTGGCCAAAGTGCATATATAGCCAAAAAAAGACTTCAAGGGAGCTGGAAAATGAACCTGGAAGTATGTCGGGTGCGAGAGCCAAATTTGCCACTGATTTTTCAACAAAAATTGAACGTGTTTTTCCAGCATAACTCTGCAAGAATTTGATAGATTTTCAAAATTGATGCACGGTTACAAATATCCATCCTTTCTGCATCAGATGAGTGACAAACTCTTGTCACATGTTGATTGATGACGTCACAATGGCTTTGATGTGTAAGACCCCAAAAGCGCGCTTATATGCGCTTTCGGAGTGAAAGGGTTAAATGGGCTACGTCCATGTACTGAGATTATTTGAGGATTCAACTGTACATGTTTGACCATAGTCCAGCGGGAAGTCTAGCTGTTTGACAACATTAAAGAGCACAGAGTTAGTCTTACGGACTAAGCGCCGGCTTGGGAATTGAGAATTGCTGTGTTGTTTTGGCAGTATTGAAATTCAAATCATGCCAACTTTTGTGCATTCAGGAATAGCATGCCAGTTTTAAATATAAAATTTTCAGCATTTTACATCACTCAGATAGCTATCACTGATTGTGTCAATTAATCCTCTTTACATCCAAGGCACGTGTTAAGAAATACTGTGTACAAACTTCATTTGTGAGAGGTTTATTGTCACTTGAGATATCTATAAACCTTACTTTAAATGAATCTTTTTTCATATACATGTTGTTCAATTGTTTTCAGCTGCACCAGGAGCAGGAATGTCCAGCTTGTCCAGTTGTTTGTGAAAAATGCAGCAAAGTTGGCATTCCTAGAGCAAAGGTATAAAATTCATTTTGCTTGCTTTTCTTACTTTTCTGCTAAATGAATTAAGGTTACCGTGTACCTTCAGGGGTGTCTCAAGTCTAAAAAATGTAGCGCGTCCGGATTAAACTCCAGATACCTAAAACCCTATATCAAATTAAAGCTTATAGAGCTGGCTATCTAAATATACTAACCATTATGTAATAAAATGAATTGTCGAATTTTTCGCAATGTCTAAATACGAGGGTCCGAATCAGCTTTTGAAAGCTACAACTCTGCGCGAATGATATATTTCGCTAATTTGATTTGTTCTCGGGTTTCCGGACCCAAAGCGCTAAAAAAACGTGTCGGGGATTCTCCATATTCAATTGAAGTGAAAAGATACAGAGCATTTTCTAAATAGGGTGAAAAAATTATGGAGTGATCGCGCGGAAACGGCTCCCAACGAAAAAGTTTTCCGAAATAAAAAATTCCCCGACACGTTTTTGTTGTTTATATGTTAATCTAGATACTGTCCAAATTTGAAGTCAATCGCTCAAATTCCCTTTGAGTTGTAACTCTTTAAAGACGCCTCTATCGGCCTGAAATAGATTTCGAGAAAACAGCGGGAGGAGTATTCACACTCCACTCACACCTCACTTCCGGTAAAGTCTCTCGCACTGTATTTCTCCGTTAATATTGATCGGATTTCCATAGAATTTTCTTTATATGAAAGGTCATCATGTAAACTGCATATCTAAGCGGAAAAATGTTTTTGGACCAATTCTGTCCTTGAAGGTATACGGTAACCTTAAACATTGTGGTAATTGCCATATGTAAATTAATGGAGGTGCAGTGGCCTAATAGTTAGCATGCTGGACTCTGGATCTAGCAACCCGGGATTCAAGCCCAGGGTGGGGTCATTGTTTTGTGTCGTTGAGCAAGACACCTTGGGCAAGGTGGAGAGAGGCACCGTGAGAGTACCCGCAAATTGTCAGGGCAACCTGACAAAAATGTTGGGGGTAACCTGTGATGGACTAGCATCCCATCCAGGGGAAGTAGCAATACTCTTGGTCGCTTCGTGCTACAGGAACCTGGATAAACGTCTGGCAGTCATGGGCCGGATCGTGGTTTTGAGAGTTTGGTGTTACACAACTTGTTTGCATGAGGAGAGGACTCAGGAGAACGTATTTTTCAATCAATCTAAAAAACATTAAGTTTACCAAGTACTGACAAAGAGGAGATGCCTGATATTGCAACCTTATGCTTACAGAGTCGATAATCGTCTCATCTTTACATTTCAGTTGTTGCTTCATCAAGATCCTGTCATGGGTGACTGTGATGGCGTACAGGGACCATGTCCATTCGCACAGATTGGATGCTCTAAAACTGAGGTATTTTTTAACCGAAACACGGTCTTCATAGAGTGTCCGAAGTAGAGCGTCCGACTGGACATAAATTTGTTTTGTTTGGAGTGCGTAATCTGAGAAAACGCAAAACCAAAGCAAACACAATGACTTCCAAGCACCACTTTCATTAATTAACCCCCTCAGGAGCTTATCACCTTGAATTCAGCGGTAATAAGCTTCAGACCCCCTTTATTCAGTGTATTATACATGGCGAACTGGTCCATGATGAAAAAGAGCGTTCTGGCAGGTTCCTGCCAAGATGGACCTCTCATGAATTAAATTTGGTATAAACTTAAAAAGATACAAAGAAGCAATGAGAGCAATGTTTCCCCATGCTACAGTTGTAGTAGTTATCTGTACATATGGTCACATGGTGCAGCAAACCCTTGATCAACATCAGAATTCTCCTCACTGTTTTTGCACCTTGGGAGAATTTGGACAGTTGATCAGTTACTTTATTCTCATAACTCACCTGTTTTTGCTGCTTTGCATCATGGCTCTTATAATTTGTCCTTATGTTTGATTAATTTACATTTAGTGACAATCGCTTTCTGATGTTCAGATAATGTGACTGGATTCAATGAAATCTGTTTTCACTGCACGTTTTTCTGTGACAGGTCCTCGCCAACAACCAAAAGAAAGAGCACCTGGAACAGGAAAACACTTATCACACCACCCTAGTTCTGCACCACGCCCTGCAATTGAGCAGAGAAATGGAAGAACTGGTGCGCGATCCTAGAATCGCGTCCAGGAACCCACACATCTTTACAAACTATGACGGTGTCATCGCAGATCTGCTCTCACAAGCTCAAACCAACGCAGGTGAAACCAGGGATCTACGTGAGAAATGCCGAGAACACAGCGAAAGAATCACCGCTCTGGAGAGAAAAGTGGCTTCTGGGAATGTGTCAGGTGCAGCGTTAGCCCGTTCTGCACAAATGTCTGGTGATTCCAGTGGCGGCTCACAAAACACAGAGCTTGCACTAAGGATTACCCACATTGAAAACAGGACCGCTGACCACGAGGTTCTTTTGGTTGAGAATAACCGCACAATAGAGGATGCAAGGCGTGATGTGGGTAACGTTAAACGACAACTTGATACCAACCAGGAGAGCGCGAGGAGGCAGGATCGAAGGATCGAGTCCATTATGGACACCCTGGCACTTAGGAACGTAACCCTGGCTGATTTAGAGGAGTATGTGAGACAACAGGAGTTCTCGAGCTACGACGGTCAGCTGCTGTGGAAGATTTCTGATTATGCTCGAAAAAGAAACGACGCAGTTACCGGGCAACAGGTGTTCTTGGACAGCCCGTGTTTCTACACCAATCGCTATGGATACAAGATGTCTGCACGCCTCTATTTAAACGGCGATGGGATGGGCACAGGCACACACATCTCAGTGTTCTTCGGTATCATGCGCGGCGATTACGACGAGTTACTCCGCTGGCCATTCAGATCGCAGGTAATTATAATTATAGTAATTATAATTATAGTATCGTTCTCTGGTTAAAAAGTTTAAAAATATGAGCTTTCGGTTGTCAGTCTGCAACCTTTGACAAATAATGGATGAAAAGCGCGAAAATGGAAATATAAACGGTGAAACGTGTGAAGTAGAAAAAATTACAATAAAGACAATAAAAATACTTATGGGAGAATAAAATGCAAATAAAGAGTTCATAGTCTATTATAAAATAATCCAGTATTGCCCGGTTGCTCATCCATTTTTAAATATAATTATAGTATTTTCAATTATACATTTTCAATTATTATTTTCAATTATTTTTATTTTAATTAAGTCTATTATTTGTAAGGCCTGATGTTTTTACCGTGTCTAAATAAAGTTACTTTTACTATTACTACTATAGGTCACATTCATGTTGCTGGATCAAAATAATGTGGAAGACGTTCACGAATACTTCAGACCTGATCCGACCAGCTCCTCCTTCCAGAGACCGAGAAGAGAAACAAACACTCGCAATGGGTATCCCATGTTCTGCTCGCTGGCTGAACTTAACAACCACGCTTATGTTCGGGACAACACCATGTTCCTAAAAATCATAGTAGATACTACCGATCTGTAAAGAGACTCTGCAGGGACAGGCGTAGGTTTTTCTATTTTTTTATTTGTTGTTGGGGGATGGGGTTGCTAAGGAACTGTGACTCATTCGGAATCAAATACTCCCTCAACCCCCAAGGAACTGCAACTAAGCAAGACCAGATCAGGCCGCATTTCCAAGCGAGTTGTGCGCCTAGACTTATGAACTGCCATATTGGCCATCAACAAAGTTGAACGTAACATGCTTTTGCATTGCAATTGTTAGAACACTGTTTTAATCGAACTCCGAATAACGTACACAGTAATGTTCAGAGAGTTATAATAACTCCCCAAGTAGAGTTCAATTAACTCCTCACGGTGGAGTTACTTTTTTTGGAGTTATTATAACTCCAAAAGGGAGTTACATTTAACTCCATATAAGAGTTACAATTGTAGGTTCTTAACTAGGAGTTATTTTAACTCTTCAAGGAGAGTTAATATAACTCACTTTTGAGGGAGGAGAAGGAGCAGTTACTTTAACTCCGAAAGAAGAGTTAGTATAACTCACCGCTCTTATGGAGTTACTTTAACTATGCGAGGAGAGTTATTTGTGCTCATGTTTTGGAGTTACCCTGGAGTAGTTACTTTAACTCTGATAGAAGAGTTAATATAACTCACTTTTAGGGAATTATTTTGGGAGTTAAAACATATACACTTTTGGACGTTATTTTGGAGGAGTACAATGGCTAGCATAAATCCATGCACAGCACTTAAAAGTTTTTACTGTACTGGCAATACCATGCTGATGAGGCCTAGGCAGTGGCAGACAGCTGTTTCGGCTTTCTTGGGTGATATGGCTGTGCGCATACGTAAGGTACTGGCCATACCGCGGAGCTGGTGTAGTGTGCTTCAGTTGCAGTTTATAGTTTTCCTTTGGTGTTTTTGTGGCACACGCGGTCCTAAAAAATGTATCCACCTCAAATTCATGCCGAGAACTGTTCTGCAGTACCCAGCCAACAGCTACCACATGGCTAGTGTGGAGCTGGCGCTTAAAAGGGTGCTTCGAATCTTCCTCGGCAGTTAAGACTGTAAAGGGCACCCTGGCGGCCGGCGTTCAAACTTGGCGGGAAATTCAGGTACAGAACTGTACTTACCCGGAAGGGAGTGCGTTTGGTATTGAGCGACACAGAGGTTACGCGTGTCACCCCTGGTGGTGTATACTTTGGCGCTCGGCCGTTGGTTTTGACCCACTTTTTTGAACATAGCCTCGTCCCCATGCAATGGCCGTCGTTGAAAAAATTTAGCTGTTTTCAACGTAAAACTGTGCTTCGAGACGATTGAATCACACAGAAAGGTACGTACATCATCCTTCTTGAGATTTAGTGTGATTTGAAAGCGCCGGCTGGGGAAGAAATATATTTTTAGCGAGCATTTCGAACCGAACCTCGAAAAACGGTTGGCGAAATGCTCAAAATTCGTTTCCGACCTTGTCCTTCTCTTAGTACACTACATTGGCAGATCGACCGTAGGTCGAAATTCGCCCAAAACGGCCTCCGGAAGCGATAAAAAACACATTATTTACAACTTTTCGAAGGAAAAGTGAAAATTATTTTCGATCGAATATCAGCTCCATACAACTCTCATAATACGCTTTGGTGACCTGTGGTATCGGGAGTATTGGGGAGGAACCAGTGAAGACTAGACTTAAGTGAGAGCGGCAGAAATGAATTACGTACTGAATTGTAGATTAATAGATGTGTCGCAACAGTTGTATCCAGAATGTTCTTAAGAGTATCTACTTTTCTAAGCTTTGTCTGACTTTGAAACAAATAAATTAAAAAGAGAAAGTAATAAACTATATATATTTACCTATATGTGTTTCCGTCATAATTTTTTCTAGAGTGGACCGAAACACATTTCAGGTGTTCGACTTGTGGTCCGTTTACTTCATTCGTCCAACACTAATCAACATTTAATTTATCTTTGTGATATTATTACATAGTCAAAGAGACAGACAAATGGAATAACTGAAAATCAGCTGGATTGTATTGCCCTGATCTACCACCAGATTCACAGAACTGACATTTAACTGAGTATTGTATAAAAAAATAACCTACATTTGGCGCGAAAATATATAAACAATAGCCGCCATTTGGCGCGAAAATATGCACGGATATTTGTCCGCGGACATTATCTGTTCCGAGAAGCGAACAGTTTTAAGAAATATTTGAAAGATATTATTCGGTCAGTGACACAAGTTCCCCCAACAGGAGTCGAACGGAACCTATATAATAATAATAATAATAATAATATGACTTTCTGCACACCAGTCGGATGTTCTACCACTGAGCTACAGGAGACTTGTTGTCATGTGGGAGCTTTATATAACTAGGTTGTGTCACTGTGTCATCTTTCTCAATACTGTATATGTATGGTTAGCGTGTGAATTTCGGATCGAGTGGTCCATGTCCGACCCTGGCCGGGTTCTTGGGGCGGCAAGACACCTTACTCTCAGAATGCCTCTTTAACCCAGAAATATAAATGGGTACGGGTGAATGTTAGTTCAACCTGACAAAATACTGGGTGGTAACCTATGATGGACTAGCATCCCATCCTGCAGGGTAAATAACAATACTCCTATAGTCAGCTACAGAAACTGGGACAACTGGCTCCCTCCGATTCCAATGGCAATTATTAGCGAGATGCTATTTTTCTGGTCAATTTGTTTTTTTTAAGAAAACTGCATGTGGAACCTCCCTTATAAGTGGACATGTATCTATCGTTAACAGATACAGACACCCTCCTCGAGGTCTGCTCACTCATGGTAGCCATTTCCTTGTACAGTCGAACCTGTATATAACGGTCACCCTCGGGACTTCAGAAAGTGGCCGCTTAATACAGGTGGCCGCTTAATACAGGTTTAATACAAGTAGCAAATACAACTCGGGACTTTGAAAACTGGCCGCTTAATAGAGGTGGCCGCTTAATACAGGGCCGTTATATACAGGTTCAACTGTAGTTCATTGTGTGTATGACGCCGGCTTGTAGTTCCTTGTGAGAGATGACACAATGTATTTCTTGCATATCAGAACCAGATCGAGAAATGTAGCGGATTCTGTGACAAGAAAATCAGTCACAACATGAGGAAGGTAGTAATAGCTTTGTTGGTAATAATAAGGAACGAAATCCTTCAATCACCAACAACCACAGTGAGGTTATGATCGAAATGACTACAGTGCTACAAATTTAAATAGCGATACACAACCAGTTGACGCCATCCCCTGCATGAAGACCAGCCCAGCTAGCAGTAGTGCGGTTGAAACCTCGTGATCCACATCAAAGTGACTCAGGATGTAATGTTACGTACATTATTCATGATCACTTGACTCTGAGGATGAGCATCGCCTAGTACAAAAACGAAAAATAAGACCGACGCATTTCATATCTGACCTGACTTTGACGTCTGTTAATTAAGTGCGTCGTTAAGTTCGTCGTTCACGCACTTAACAGACGACTTTAACGTCTCAATGCGTCTAGCATAAAAACGGTAACTGGTAACGGTAACGCCCTTAAGCGGGGGTACACGTGAATTTCAATGAAATTTTAAGAGGTTTAAAGAAGGGATAGAAGAAAGAAAATGATTTTTGATACCCACGCAAGAGCACCCAGGTTGATAGTGGACTATACTAATTTGTAACTTCAAATTCTCAATATTTCTTATTTCCCTAAATTTTATAAATCATTTTAGAAAAAATATTTCCTCCCAAACATACCCAAAAATCACCCAAAAATTTACAAAACACCCCATAACATAGATTCATGAGATGAGCATATAGTTTTTGGATTGCTTGAAACGTGAACGAGATATTTCCATTAAACCCGTGTTAAGTGGCGGAAAAATGTCATTCAGGTGGACCCCGGCCTTAACTGGTAACCGGTAAGTGAATTTGTTCGTATATTAATTTATTTGGCGCCGTGTTTAGTCGTGTCCAGTCTCTTCCGAGAATAGAGCCCAGTCTTTTTTTAGAAAAATATTGTTTGGCCGTCTACTTTTATGCGTCCCGTTTTTATACCCTTAACGTCTCAGACCAATCTCGTTCCCAGAGTCCTCGTTACCCTTGTCCAGCGGTGGAGCGGCCAACAAGGACCTCTGGGATAAAGCGATCCGCCATGACCGGATTCTAGGACTTCCGGCTCTACTGCGCATGTGTTCGACCCCATGTTTCAACTAACGGACGCCAAGATTCTTAGACTTCCGGTCTTACTGCGCAAGTCAGGCGGATCGCTTTATCCCAGAGGTCCTTGTTGGCCGCTCCACCGCTGGACAAGGGTAACGAGGACTCTGGGAACGAGATTGGTCTGAGACGTTAAATGCGTCTAGATGACTTTTACGTTTTCTAGCATAAAAACGGCCAATGGTAGGTAAGGTTACGTTTTTTTTGTGATTTTCAAAGTTTCGTGCTCGTTTAGGCATTCTTTGTTAGACATTTTCCTACTCTATCAGTCGCTGATATCAGTGATGATGAGTGATGATGAAGTGATGATGTCACAAGTGGTACTAGTCCGTGGTCTCCTCTTGACCGGTTATGGCCAGTTTAGGTGTAAATGAGTTAAGGTGATGGTATTAAAAAAAAGTTGAAACGAAATTCTCGGCAAAATTATGTTCATAGATTTTTACAAGTTAGGCTTTAACAGTACTCATGTTCGTTCACTTTATTTGTTCCAAAAAACGATAATATTTTTTATCTACCGGTAACAACTATCGAAAATATGGGTTGAGATAAAGATTTCAGTTCCTCAAATAAGGGAGGAGGGGTACTTTTTCGCAATTCACAACAAGGGGGGAGGAGAAGGAGGAACCTGCCCTCCCCTAAATACCTCACTGCCCCACAATTTAGAGACTGGCCAATTAGTCCTCTTCTCCAGGGATTGTAGCAATCCAATGGTACCCCCTCCAAACAATTTCTTCAAATTTATAACAAATATATCTTACTAGCTCCCTACTCAGGACAATAATATTGAATATATACAATTCAATTAATGGCCAACTTCAAATAATCCACTACTGCTAAATTATCATTTATAACCCTTCAACCAACTACGGAGTCATTGTGTCAATGATTTGCAATATTCAATCCATATCGCCGAGTTTGTGGCCGTAATGCGGGGTAAAATTACAAAGAAAATAGGCGCACGGGGATCGCTAAATCTGGCCGTTGGCCGTATTACGAAGTGGTCGTATTAAAGAGGTTTTTATGCAGCCAAGAGATTAAGTACGTGCAATTTCGCCGGGCCAAAATGAGGTGGCCATAATAACGGGATGGCCGTTAGGCGGGGTTCCACTGTAACATCATTGCGTGTGACGTCACTGCAACGTCGTTTTAATCTTGCATTGGCTGTTTTTCGTGACACAAAGTTATTTTTAACTAAGACAGAGAGTATCTTCAGGATCCTCTGGTGCACCACCATTGTCATCGTAAATATATCAACGTACTTTTGTAAATTATAATATCAAGGTTATTGAGTTATTAAAGCGGTTATGTGCTCAAGCACGGACATATAGCCAGGTTGGGACTTAAGCCTTCCTTGGTAGTACTGATTTTTCTGCCCCACAAACCGAGCTCAACATCACAGCAATTCACTTATAATATCTATCGAGTGAAAGGCATATAAAGAAATTATTGTCGTTTGTTACTTCCCACCACTTATCAGTACAACTGATGGGAAATTGGGTTTTCGGTAGAAAACTGTTTACAAGAAACCTCTGATTTTTTGAAATTCAAAAACGTTCATTTTCCCGTTTTGGAACTTTAGTCTGGAACAATATCGCACCTACCCTATGAGACAAACCTACGTCAATTTTCCGGAAAAAAATTCGTAACCAAATGTTTGATATACTTTCAGCTGAAGACGACTATGTTGAAGTCAATTCCCACATAGATAGCCTTAAAATCTCTTTCTAAATTTTGTTTGTTTAGTTTGTTTCGTTTCGTTAGTTTGTTAGTTAGTTTTCCTTTCTCTTCTCTACTTTATACGCATTACAAAATTACCACTTTAATTTCTTTGTTCTACGCCATTTATATACCGAAATGTTCTTATTGTTATTTACTTACTAAAACACTACTGTTAGCTACCCTTATTATATTAAGTTATTACTTACTTACTTTTATTACTTACTAAAGCACTACTGTTAGCTACCCTTATTATATTAAGTTATTACTTACTTACTTACTTACTTACTTACTTACTTACTTTATTACTTACTAAAACACTACTGTTAGCTACCCTTATTATATTAAGTTATTACTTACTTACTTACTTACCTATTTACTTACTTACTTACTTACTTACTTACTTACTTACTTACTTACTTACTTACTTACTTACTTACTTACTTACTTACTTTATTACTTACTAGTCTAAAACACTACTGTTAGCTACACTTATTATAATTTGTTTTTCTTCACTTCCCGCCTCGAATAGCCCTGCTAATTTGCGGGAGGTGAAAATCTATGTATTTTAACCTAAGACTTAATAAAGCTTGTTGTTGTTGTTGTTGTTATTTATTATATGGCAAACTGGTCCAGATGAAAAGGAGCATTATGATTGGTTCCCTGAGCGGTCCGAATTTTGCAATACGGACCGCTAAGATGGACCGCTCACGAACTCATTTCGCCGAATTCCTTTTATGAAACATTGAACAAAAGAAAACTGTTTTCTATTAAGTAGAAACATTTTTCCTCATGTCTGGCGGACAATTTTGGTTAAACTTTTTCACAAAGCGGCCTGAAAAATACAAGAATATGCTTAGCTTTGGCGCGCGCGCGTTAGCCGAGCATGGTTGCATTAATTTATCAGCAAAGTTTTAAAAAAGCCATTATAATAAAAACTTTATTGAACTAGCTTGTTCGGTCCGTATTGGGAAATATTGGTCTCGTTCTTTTTTTGCAAGTTTATGGACCGAGCCGAGGAACTCGACCAATATTTTCCCTATACGGACCGAACAAGCTAGTTCGAATAACATCTATATATCATATCATATAACTAATAATTTTAAATTTTATTCAACGTTATTTCTAGAAAACTAATAACCACCACCACCCTCCCACCCCCCCCACCCCCCCCCCCCCCCCCATCCCCCTGGGACGTAATAACCGATCGGTCCTTTTAAGGTGGCTTCAAAGGATAAAGAATACAGAGCATAAGAATTGTATCGATCTCTCTTTGAAGCCAGCACCGTAAGCTTAGCCTGTTCCAGGCGTTCGGTTAGTGAGGAGTGGCGCAAAGAATAGCGAGTGGATAAAAGGCGAGGGGACTCGGCCCCCTCTTCCGAGTCCCCTCGCCTTTTATCCACTCGCTATTCTTTGCTCCACTCCCCACTAACCGAACGCCTGCAACAGGCTATAAGTAAGCTTACGTTATAAATCAGACGTATCTACTATGATTTTTAAAAACATCGCGTCATCTCGCATATAAGCGTGGTTATTCAGTTCAGCCAGCGAGCAGAACATGGGACATCCACTAGCGATGTTCGTTTCTCTTCTTGGTCTCTGAAAGGAGGAGCTGCTCGGATCTGGTCTGAAGGCATCGATCACGTGTTCCACGTTATCCTGATCCAGCAACATGAAGGTGACCTTCTGTCTGAATGGCCAGCGGAGTAACGCGTCGTATTGACCGCGCATGACCACAAAGAAGACAGAGATGTGTGTGCCTCTGCCCACCCCATCGCCATTTAAATAGAGGCGTGCACACATCTTGTATCCATAGCGACTGGTGTAGAAACACGGACTGTAAAAGGACACCTGTTGCCCGGTAACCGCGTCGTTTCTTTTTCGAGCATAGTCAGAAATCTTCCACAGCAGCTGACCGTCGTTGCTCGAGAACTCCTGTTGTCTCACGAACTCCTCTAAATCAGCCAGGGTTACATTTCTAAGTGCCAGGGTGTGTTCAATGGACTCGACCCTTCGTTCCTGCCTCCTCGCGCTCTCCTGGTTGGTATCAAGTTGTCGTTTAACGTTACCCACATCGCGCCTTGCGTCTTCTATTGTGCGATTATTTTCCACCAGCAACACTTCGTGATCAGCGGTTCTGTTTTCAAGATGGGTTGTTCTCATTGTATTCTCGGTATTTGGTAAACCACCTTCATTAGGAACGCGCTGATCAGATGGCGCCGCCCCAGAAACATTTACTGAAGCCATCTGTCTCTCCAAAGAGGTTATACGTTCACTGTGTTCTCTTAATTTGCATTGGTGGTTTCTCGTTTCCTCTGCTCCCATTTGCATCTGGGTAAGAATATCTTGGATTACACTATCGTAGTTTGTCAAAAGTTGAGGACTTCTGGACATGACCGTAGGATCACGTTTCAGAAAAGCTTCAAATTCCTTGCTTAGCCGGAGGGCAAGATGAAGAATCAGATTCGTGTGGTGGGCATTTTCTTGTTCCAGGTGCTTCTTTTTCTCCCTTTGGCTTAAGACCTGTTGATTCATGGTACACGACGTTTTAGCTTTTTAGTTTTTGGCTGGGATCTAGAAACCAGTACCCTTTCACAGGCCTAAAATACTGATCTATTAGCATGATGATGACCCATCTTTTTTTTCTCACGTTTAAGTCTAGCATTCATCCCCCGTCTTCAGAAAAATAAATAATCACTGGAAACGCGAACTTATACACTACAAACATGTATTTCGTAGTTATCGTTATATCTCTGAACATCATTTTTCAATTTTCAACCACATGAGATTGAATCTATCCGGCGCATGACCTATACTTGCATTTGGTTGAAGAGATTTAAATGACGTCCCTGAGGAAGATCTGGTATTCATATGGCCATATGAATACCAGCCTTGAGTGTAACTTGTATCAAAGTTCTTAAACAAACAGTCAAACTATTTCACTGCTTTCAACGTCGTTCCTCGATTTTCAGAATTATTGAAAGATCATGTCAAATAATTTTGCTGAAACAACAAGAAAATTATAAATGTTGAAATCATTTGACAGGGCCCAGCCTACTGAGTAATGCACTATGAGGCGAAGATGGCGACTGGTACATTTACCCATAATTCTTAGCGCACAAAAACCCTAAAAATGCTCATAAAAACGCACAGAAATGTTCTAAAAACTTCAAACCTAGCATACACAATGTTGTTAGTACAGGGACGAATTTCTCAAAAAAATATGGCTTTCTATGTGCCTATTGGCTGTGTTAGGTTCGCAAGGTATTGTGGTAAAATGTACCGCCGCCATCTTTTTCCTACGGTGGATTGTGTAATGTCTCACCTCTTTCTTGGAACAGCCAATCTGTGAAAATGGACATGGACCCTCTACGCCTTCACAGTCTCCCAAAATAGGATTCTGATGATCTCGCAACTATAAACCGAATAAAATAGGTTAGACCAGGTTTGCTGAATGCAGTGGCCCCGGTCTCTTCTTGATTGTGAATTTTACAAGATTATAGTCATTTTAAACAACAGTAATGTGAGTTTTAATTTTAAAAGCGTATTTTGTTACCCGTCCTCGAGGAATGTCATCTCTCCTACATTTGTCACAAACAGCTGGATGTCCCGGACATTCGTTCTCGTGGTGCACCTTCAAAACAAATCATGTGAATAAACATCAAACTCATTTTAAAAACTAATACACCTTTCCTTCTTTTTCTCTATGTTTATTTAAAGAGTGGATCAAGTGAGAACGAAAGAGGACGAGAATGGACGAAAGCGGAGGAGCGAGAATGGACGAGAGTAGACGAGAGTGGACGAAAGAGGACGAGAGTGGACGAAAGTGAACGAGAGTGGACGAGAGTGGACGAAAGAGGCCGAGAGTGGACGAAAGTGAACGAGAGTGGACGAGAGTGGACGAAAGAGGACGAGAGTGGACGAAAGTGAACGAGAGTGGACGAGAATGGACGTAAGAGGACGAGCGGTGGACTAAAGAGGACGAGAGTGAACGAGAGTGAATGAGAGAGGACAAGAATGGACGAGAATGGACGAGAGTGGACGAGAGTGGACGAGAGTGGACGAGAGTGGACGAGAGTGGCCGAGAGTAGACGAGAGTGGACGAGAGTGGACGAGAGTGGACGAGAGTGGACGAGAGTGGACGAGAGTGGACGAGAGTGGACGAGAGTGGACGAGAGTGGACGAGAGTGGACGAGAGTGGACGAGAGTGGACGAGAGTGGACGAGAGTGGACGAGAGTGGACGAGAGTGGACGGGAGTGGACGAGAGTGGAAGAGAGTGGACGAGAGTGGACGAGAGTGGACGAGAGTGGACGAGAGTGGACGAGAATGGACGAAAGAGGACGAGAGTGGACGAGAGTGAATGAGAGTGAATGAAAGAGGACAAGAATGGACGAGAATGGACGAGAGTGGACGAGAGTGGACGAGAGTGGACGAGAATAGACGAAGAGGACGAGAGTGAATGAGAGTGAACGAAAGAGAACGAGAGTGGATGAGAGTAGACGAGAGAGGACGAGAGTTCAAATTCTCGTTCTCGTTTGACCACCAACTCTCTGCCCTCTCATCAACTCTCGTGTGCTCTCGATGACCGAATTTGAGCCTGCTCAAATTTTTTCACTGAGAGTTTTCGCTCGATGGAGAGGCAGAAAATGTCAAATCTCAGCTGGTTTCACCACGCGATGATGATAGTCGATGAGGGTCGACAAAACTCTTGTCCAACTCTCATCCCTTAAGCGAAATGTTGATTCTTCAATGGCGAATAGGGCGAAGAAAAGTTTGCATTCTTGGCGATCCATGGTGAGCTGGATCAGCCTATTAGGAATTCTTGGCGATCCATGGTGAGCTGGATACCTATTGGGCTCAGAGCCTCAAAGTCTGCGTCTGCAGTCTTCATTTATGTTGGTATGAAATAACTGACCTTCATCCTGTTTAGATTGATCTGTCCTTGACAGAATCTGCACTTCTCTAGTCGGTACATGCATTCCTTTTCTAAATGTTCAGTAAGATCAGCTTTTTTCACCAGAACGCCACATTCAGGATGTACACAAGGTATCTTTAAGAACTCGCAAGTAGAAGTATGGTTCTGTGATGGGACAAAAATGTACAACATTTACAATTTCCTACGTAGATTGTCCGATTTGATCAATGCCTTTACGGTTTTAAATTGATTAAGAAATTACTTTTCAATTAATATCCGGGGATGTCCGAAGGTTCCCCGAACATACCCGAACGATAGCCAAATATGTTCATGCATGGTCTAAATGTATTATCTTCACCACGCAGTTAACTCAGGCGGGGAAACAAGTGCCTTTTGGCAACATTGAAGCCGTTCTGATTCTCATCATCCAATCAAAAACTATGCGAGCACTCATGCAGGAGTACTCCAAAAATTGTCACGCCAGCATAGCACAATGAGGATGCATTATATTGCTTAGCGACTTCGGTGACGAAAACCGTCTTGGGAGATGAGGTCATGCCTTCAACGCAAAACTGGTACTAGTTTCGGTAGTTTGCCAAAGTGACTGTAGCCATTATAATTGCAACAAAAACTATATTTCATCAGCGGTTTGAATTTCATTATATCATATAATGAAATTAATAGCCAATTGCAAGGTACTTGCTTGGCTCCTTGCAACAGATGACGAGAACACAATGATAATTACTCAAAGGGTAGTCTAGACATACGTACCTCCAAATGTCTCACTTCACCTTTCCATATGCATCCATCATCCTTGAATGTGCAGTGAACGACAAGAGCAAGTATTTCCCGTCGCATAAATTTGTCTGCAAATACCTGAGAGAGAATGCCATTATTGCAATGACAAGAATTACTAAACTAGTAAAGGCTAAATACAATAACTAATAAGCTCAGTATAACAGATACCAGATCCTTGAAGATCCTTGGCAAGATCCTCAAAGATCTTTGA
The DNA here is from genome assembly GCA_029204205.1 of Desmophyllum pertusum. NCBI lineage: Eukaryota > Metazoa > Cnidaria > Anthozoa > Scleractinia > Caryophylliidae > Desmophyllum > Desmophyllum pertusum. The sequence continues at coordinate 1,525,709 of MU826837.1, read as the reverse complement.
AGATCCTTGACGATCCTTGGCAAGATCCTTAAGGATCTGTGGCATTCTCGTCCTCAAAGTCCGCGATCCTTTTGGTCAGCACCAAGAATCACGGAGCTGACCAAAAGGATCGCGGACTCTGGGGACGAGAATTCGTTCGTGGCACTACAATAATACGAACATCGTTTTCGTGCATAACAGCGATACATTGTTTAGAGAAATATTTATAGGTCAAAGAATTTCACTATAGAGACAGTGAGAAAGGAGACCATATCCGTCAAAGTTATCTTTTCCTTTTTGTCTGTTTATAGCCACCAATTTTGCTATTGTATCAAACTACTTTTAAAACAAGTTTAACGATTTGAAATTATGTTAGAAAAAAGTCCTACCTCATTGGGTTGTAGACGCTTCTGATCATTTAAACAAATCATCAACATTGATGTCGCATTCCTAGTAAAAAACAGACAACACACTCAAATGAAAGCGTGACAGATTTGTACCATGCAAATGACGTATAAGGAGGTATATATTGAACATAGAAAAGGAGGTATATATTGAATATAGAAAGGAGGTATATATTGAACCTATGGGAACTGATGGCGCTATATAAATTGTTTATTATTATTATTATTATAAAAAGACGAACATAACAAATTGTTAACCTGTTCAAAATATGCTTAGTTTAGTTTTCTAGTTTGCAGTTCCTTGTGTACAGTCTTCAGAAACATAACATTTCAGATTGATATAACGAAATAATTCAAATATACATAGTATATAGAGTATATGTACCCTAAACCCCTTAGGTACACTGGAAGCTAGAGTCTTTTCTATTAATATCTTCCACCAAAAAAATAGTTACGTTGTATATACAATTGAACCTCGCTATCTCGACCTATATAACAAAAAAAAATAATAATAAAACACTTTATTTAAACAGGGTAACCAAGGGAAACGAAAAACCGTTCGAGTTAGCCGATAGTAAATGATTGAAAAACAAGGGCAAGGGGAATAGGTTTGAGTTCGAGATAGCGAGGTTGTAGTTTTATTTCTACAATCGATCTATCTATAACAATTGTTACCATGGACACCATTGTTATCGATCTTCATCTCCTTTGTGACCGTTTGATTTGGCAATGAAATTGACGAAACCGTGGTACTAGATTAAGAAGTGGAAAACGTCTCATTATTTATTGATCCGTGGATTCCTGGACGGATTTCAAATACGGTACTCTTGTCAATCTCCAAGAAACCTTAGTCTCCTACGCAGCCGTTATTTAGGTAGGAGACTAGGAGTAAGTCTGCCTTCTCTTGCTTCATGGTGGGTTTATATTTTAAATTTGTGATTCCATGGGGACGCTTATTCAAGAAGGATGTATAGAGACGAGTTCCCATTAGAAGCCCCGGCGGTGAAGTCCCGACCCTTTCTTTTCTGCACCGGACGTCCAAGTAAAAACGTGAGAGACTGGACTACAAAGGATAACTAATAACAGAAATAATATCAATAATGTGTAGATAATGGACTTACTGAATAAGATTTACCAAACAGGACTGGCAATAAAAATGTCCGCAACTTGTCTGCATAGCATCTCTTAATAGCAGCAGACAGAAGATACAAAAGTACTTTTCAGCAAGAGTCTCCTTGTCTGTGTCTGCTAGCCGAAATCCAGCCATAGTGATGTTTGCCTTCCTTGCACTGTTCCAGAGTATCTATGAAAAGGTCATAGACTTGTTCTTCCGTGGATATATCGATACTTCCCAGGTATTTACCGGTGAATGGTCGGCTTGAGTAAAGTATCTATAGTATTAAAAAAAATCATGAGAGACTTTCACTCGATAAGATACTTTTTATGGCTCTGTGCACTGTCTGGAAATATAGGCCAACTGACATATCACCTTAATATCAAGGACAAAAATACATAGACAAAAGTGGGGTTTTGCCCAACAAAAAAGGAAAGTGATTTTTTAGTAGAAAATAAAATATAAATATTAAACTTCAAGTGTCTACACTTGCCCGGTGACGTGCACAGCAGTTTCTTTCAGAAACTATTCCCCTGATCTATTTGGATACTATACTTAACAATTTTTCGCCTCAGGCTTGTGAATATTGGTGAATATTCCCCGAGAAAAATGTCGAATTTCTCCGAGGAAACTGGAAAAATACGAAAGTGTTCCGCCATTTTTCCCCTGGACAAAAAAATTTGAACTTCGCAGCATTTCCAAATAAGGTAGAGAGGGTATATTTCCTCTGAGACCATGAGTAGGGAACCAATTAAATTGCTTGAAAATGCATTATCCCATGGTTAGTAAAACGAAGGAACGAAACCACAACTTTATTTTGGTTTCCATCACCTTTCATATATTATATATTGGGGGAAATTCGTCCGATTTATTTCAGGTAACACACATTTGACGAGGAATTTTTATTTTCTCAATTTCGGTTTCAATAGAATACATCATGAAAGTGTTGAATTCAAACTCATCACATGTCACAACACCTCACAACATTAAAGGGGCACTATCATGAGCATCAGTTGAAAAGTCAAAAGCCAAAATACATTTTATATCAATGGAAACCTGTGGAAACCTAACAATAATGGTCCAGTTTTGTTAAAACTCACTATTACTAGTGTACTGAAGCTATAAAAGGAGTGCTATCACGAATTTCCCATAGGAGTTTTTTATCTTTTTTTGAAAAAGTCGGGCAGACCTTTTCAAAATAATGCCCTTCTATCTTGGTAAAATCGCTAAAAACTAATTACGGTTTGCTCTCCCTTTGACAATTCACTTGATATCTTCCTCTTGATGTTCTAGGGGCATTTCGTGTATGAACTGATGTACTTAGTCATACTCATTGCACCGTTTTGGCCAAAAATGCAGAAAAATTCCCGTGATAGTGCCCCTTTAAAGCCTGGTTCACACTTCCGACGCAAGCATAAGCGCAAGCAACATATATACGCAGACGCAGTAACGTGTTGATCATTTGTTCTAACAAAAGGCACTAATGATCAACACGTTACTACGTCTGCGTATGTTGCTTGCACTTATGCTTATGTCGTAAGTGTGAACCAGGCTTAACGGCGAGGGCTGGTCAAACGGTTTCAACATCGGCTCACAACAAATGTTGTGAGCATGCTGTTCCAAAATTCACCCAGTTCCCAGTTAACGTTTTTTCTTGTAGTTAGTTCCCTGCAGAAGTTAGGCCATGCCTTACGAAATGTTGGAAAATAAAAAAGTTATCCCAGCCGTACAGTCAGCCTTTCTTTATTGGTTAATCTTATTTTAAAATTTGCTGATGAGATCCACCAGGATCCGATACCTTTACGTTGTCCGTTGGCTCAGTGTTCATCCCACCATGTTAGGAATCCCGCTTCTCGCTCTCTCTTTTCACGCCTCCCGGACAGGGCTGAATAACGTCTGCGCATGTGCGGGATTTCATGACAGCAATAGCAAATTTTTGGCGCGAACGTGTTGTTGTGCGGTGGTTTTGAAACACGACGGCAAGGAGAGATAAATGTCTTTTAGTTCCGCTCCAAAACTGAAATATTTCCTTTTCCTACTTTCGCAAATAATAATTTGAACACTTCAAAGTTTACATCGAAGATTTTTCGCCATGAATTGCCGTAGAATAAGAGAAAACTTGAGTAAATCATTGCTGCTTCGTTTCTGAATTTTCGCGGACTCTGACATCGTGGGGCACTTCGTGGCTATTTTTCAGCGAGTGTTCAGAAAAAAACCTCGTGTTCAAAATATATGTTTTTACTCAGTAACAGGCGGATCCACTGCAAGATTTTAAAGCTCAACTTTACAGGCAAACTCTTTTCCTAGGCGAAAACCTTTGCAGTGTTTCGTATTTTTGAAAATTCCGCCATTTTACCTATGTTGTTGCTATGGTTTCCTGGCAAGCGCTTGGGGCATGCGCAGACGTTATTCAGCCCTGTCCGCCTCCCGTAGTCTTCCCGATCCCTTTATAATATACTCCCGGGTTACCGCCACAGTGCCCCACTCCCCTCCTCCTCCTAGAAAAACCGATAATTGTTTGAAATGCTATTACAAAAAAAAAAATTATTCTCTCAACTCATGGAGCTTTTTTCTCATTCACTGTATATTGATTAAAAAATTGGTTCTTGTTTTCCCTGGAAGCCCAGTTTTATAGCGCGTGGTTAAATGTAATGATTTGTTTTACGGCGACACACATTTACATTTACACACATTTCATTTTCCGCCGTGAGGCCGGCACTCATTTCTTTCCCTGTCAAAATTACGCGCTCGCATTCGTTTGTTTTTTGTTTTTTGTTTTTTTGTTTTTGAACGGCGTCCACGCGACGTATTTAGTGCGAGCAAAGCGTTAGACACACTTAATGATGAAGGGGTTACCCCCGAAACGTCTGACTATCAGATCATCTACTTATCAGCACTCCAAACATACAATTTGTTCATAAACACATTTGATGGTCGTTCTCTTTGAACAAGAATGCACCTTCTTCAAGAAAATAACCGTATATCATCGCTGCAAAATGAATTATATATTTTTCAATAAAATTTTATAATTATTCTCAAAACAGATGATTCGGCAAACAAGAAATTTCTCGAAATGCTGGTTTTGATAATCACGCGCTCTACACGAGACATTCGTGTAGACACCCGGTAAACTGTGATTGGCTGACATGCGACTTGTGGCAAATTAGTATGCCACGAGGTTTTATTCTGAAACATGTTCAAACACGTTCATGCGCCAGAAATTTAACTCAAATGGTGACAGACGTTAACTTGGGTCAGGTTTTCAACGCCAAAGCTGTCCTATTCTCAAATCTACCTCCCTAAAAAGAGCACACTGAAGTAACACCATATAGCGGTAAACAGAATGAATTTTAAGGTGAATTAACACTGACAAGAGGCAAAATGTGCCGGCGAAGTGCGATATTCGCGGAGGAAATCGGACACAAAATCAAGTCGGACCAATGGCTTTGGCGTCAAAGAAGAAACAATTAAGGTTTGGAAACAATAATTTAGCTGAAAGATCGGCTAGGTTTATAAAACAGACATTAACAGACCATCTTGTAGATCTTGACTGGGTCATCATATCGTTTGGACGAAGTCCACAAACTGTGTATCAGTCTGTCAAAGTTACTTTTATTACAGCGGTGTCGGATCGTCAAGTGAAAAGATTTGAAGTCAGTGATCTGATTCTCTCGTATACGTAAAGAGTTATTCAAAAGATACATACCCGCCTGCATGCACTATTATAATAATCGTTTGCTTTGCGGGATGAAATAAAAATAAATTATACCTGTACTCATCTGACATAATTATTTCGAATTATTCTTTCTATGAAAAAATTAAATATATTGTTTATCTCGACCATCCATTCATTTGCATATTCTACAGGTTTTTGGCTTGAAAACCTAAACAAAAATTTCTAATATACATCGGACAGTAGGTCTACGTGAATTTATGTGAAGATTGAGGTCGCAATCCTCTGGTAAATAATCAGACTGAATATGTAAATACGAATCAGCGTGTAAATCTAAATGCTATTTTTTCGAACGAAACTAAACGCACCTTTAAACCGAAATCAAAAATGAATTGTATAAACTTATTTCCAGCAGAATGTCCTTTAAAATATGCATTGTAGCGTTTGGAGAATTTTTGTAAGATTTAACTCTTTTAAATATGCTTACGAAGCATAATTTTAGCATGCAATATGCTATTTTTTTGTGATGAGCAGTTTGTCTGAAATTAAAACAAAAATAGTTACTTTCACTTTCCAGGGATACATGGATAAATGTATTCACGTTGAAATATCAAGCCTCAGTAAACTTCCGTCGTTGCTTGTATTAAAATGTTCCTTTCTGCAACAAAATTTAATTTGACTATGCAAGCAAGTAAATGGATGGCGACGAATATTTTTATTCATTTCTTCAATCAATGTTCCGTTTATATCACGACAGCTTGGAGAAAGACAGTCAAACGCAAGTGCATCTCTTTTGTATTTGTAGGAAGAACCAGCGAAACCAAATCGAAAAAGTAAATAGTTTTCACAAAATTGATAAATCGATTCATAACATTAATATTTTATATCTCGTCTCACTCTGTACCGAGCAATTTCTACGGACAAATATATATCCCTGAATATTTTTAAAACCAAACACAAGCTGTTGTCATAGTTATCCTGTATTGTCCTTTAAATTTTCTTCACTCGATCGAGAACCGATAGCACGTTATTTCGACGCGAAGCTAAACCCAAGACAGGGCCAAGAGCTTCCGCCTCGATCCAGCGGCTACAACTTACTTGTCCAGTGAAGATGAAAATATTAACACATTAAATAAAGCAGTAAAATGCAAAATTTTCATGTCTTATCTTAAAAAGCCAAGAATGAAACTTACTCACGCAAACTACGAGAACAATCTCAGTGTCTTCCGTGATTTCCAAAGACACAGCTTCCAAAAAAAGCTCAGTTCCATAATGCCCTTCTGGTCTTCTGGCAGGGGGGGTATTAAAAACGGTCCACCCTTCAGTTGTTGGGAATGCTAAATAGTCTTTTTTTTTAAGATTCATCCGGACTAATGTCAGTCCTCAAAGCACACCCCATACAAGTTTAAAAAGCAATAACTCTTCCCAAAAACTTTAAAAATACGTCAGACCAGACCTCAAGGTTGCTGAAAACCATGAGAGCAATCAATGGCTGAAACAAGAAAAGTTTAAGTAGTGGTTTTCTCACAACAAAAACAATGTAGTCCGGTTACAAGAAACTGTCACTGAGATTGAGTATAAAAAAGCTAATCGAGCTGGCCATGATTAACACAATTAAATCATGCCGAAATCATGATCTTTAAATATCAATTAATTGTATATTAGAATTGTTTATGGAGAAGCTAAGGCCCAGTTCAGACGCCGTACTTCACATGAGCCGAATCGAATTCGAATTTAGGCCGACCCAAATTAATTTAGACCGACTGAATTGATTCAGACGCCGAGCTTAATTCAGCCGAACTTAAATTAATAGGGGAAAATTGCTGTTATACTGAAAAATACATTATTAATAATTCATGCATTTGTTTCGGCTCATGTGAAGTTCGGCGTCTGAATAAAAGCCGATCCACAGCCGTTATTCCCGGCTGAGCCAGGCGGGAAGAACGGCTGAGCCGATCCGAATTCATTCAGCCGTTTTGAATTGATTCAGACGCCGTACCTCACATGAACTTAATTTATCGAATTCGATTCGGCTCATGTGAAGTACGGCGTCTGAACTGGGCCTTAGTGCATAAGGGATGGCAAATCCTAACTATGAACTTGCCTGAAAAAGTCATGGCTCATACCTTTTAGGATCTCTCACTTCTCTTCAAGATACCAAATTCAATGAACGACAACAAAATTTCCGATAAGCTCTTGTGTAAAATAAAGGTAAACCAACGAAGTAAAAATACATTTCACTTTCGAGAAACCGTAACAGCAATCTCTTCCCGCGCAAAAAGAGAAAGATCTGGGAATGAGTTACCATGGTTAGTGATAGACTGCAAAACAGTCGTATTTTTCGCGTTACGATTCATACGCGCGAGGTCTTCGAATGAAAGGTCTGGAGCGAGTGTGAAAACGGAGAGTAGGACTGGGGAGAGACGCTGAAAAATACGACTGTCGGCTTTCCATACAACGAATTCGTTCGAATTTCCCGTTGCTCCAGGAACGGGAAATTCCCATTGGTTGAATTTTGACGCTACCTGTCAACAAAATGTTCATCGCACCTCATCAGAGATATCTGAAGCCGTGTCAATTTCACAGTAAAACGAGCTCTTCGTGGAATTTGCATAATTTACGACAACTGAAGTTTCGGCGGGTCTAAAATGGGTCTCTGTTCCTAGCCTGCGAGCAAGCTCTCTGGCCAAGAGAGCTTGCTCGCAGGCTACTCTGTTCCGGGAAGATCTGGCAGAAAATGTTCCTTGTCCTAGGAGCCTAATGTCAGAGAACGACGGGCTTAAGCTTCCTTTAATGGCTGCTGTTCGGGAAATAATAATTATGGCGCTACAATAGCTCTGTTGATACACGCGCGCACTTTTATGGAGACATGGAGATGTCGGAAATTTACCGGGGATATTTACTCCTTCGTTTCAATCTCAAACCGTCCTCCTCTCAAGTTGCGGCGTCGTGATCAGTAGCGATGGTAAAAGTTTGATTGCTCTTATTTAATTTCTCTTTTAAAATTTGCGAACACAGAGCAGAGGGCACACGGCGAGCAAACTCTCAACGAAAAGATAGTTCCTTCTTCAAATTGAAGCGACAGGTCGACTTTGATAACCTCGGTCAAAGGCTGCAACGTTTTTCCAATTCTTTGGGGCTCGGCAAGTATGTTTTCTGTGGATATCCATTTAGTTTTAAAATGTCCAAATATTAATTCCGATACAAATCTGCCATTGACTGGCGCGCTCGCTACGTGTACTCTTATTATTTTTCCCTCTTCGCGAGGCGGGTTTCTTCAGTGTTGTTTGATTCATCCGACCGATTTCTCTTCAAACAGAACACTTCCTACATTTTACAGGCAATATAGAACCAAAATTAATCCTCAAGACTCTCGTTGACATCAACACTGAAGAGCGAACATGGACAAACAAAAAATCATGGGTAGAGCTGTCAAGTATTTTTAACACCTCAGCGATATTATTTGAACCCCCGGTCAGAACGAATTCGTTGTATGGAATGCCGACAGTCGTTATTTTTCTCGCCTCGCAGGCCCTGCGGGCGCGAGAGGCTTGCGCGCTTCGCGCGCGAGGATCACGCTTACGGCGCTTCGCGCCTTATTGAGCGGAAAAATAACGACTGTTTTGCAGTCTAGGTTAGTGATGACAAACTATCTTTATAAGTGAAGATCTTCTCGTAAAAGTGTTGTCGCAGTAGATCGTATGGGATGAAATCGCATTACAAACAAACAAGGACATCTTATTGAAGAGATACATTTGCAACTGAGAACATTCTTATACCTTCCTATGGTAGTGTTTCTTTTAAAATTATAAAAAAGAAAACAGCGGGAAAACGCTCAGTTTCAGCATTTGACCTGCAGCACTTTTAAATGCATTGAAAAGTTAGGCATAATTACCACTAATGCGAAATTAATTTCAGTCGAACGACATCGGATGCACAACAGAAGCGTTTGGCTTTGAAAACTACAATGGCAAACGAAAGCTAAAGGCCTAAAGGCTTGTTAGTTTTAAGAAGCTTTCAAAATTCCAACCAATTACCATGGAATGGAAATATTAAGTGATGAATAAGAAATGAAATCATATATGAACTGCGGATAGAGTGTAAGTGAAGAAATTATCCTCTCATGCAGTTCTGTTTGCAATTTTTCTGAAAGAAGCCTGAAAGAAATTCGTATACCGTAGCTATACTCAGTATACTGATTCTGCTACAATACATTGTATACTTATATTATCTTCTAAGCTTTGAATGGCATAAAACTTCCTTCTTTTGTGAAGCGGTTTTTTTATGACTGTCGCACAGCTAAAACTAAAATAATCACAGAGCCAATCAATAGCAATACGACAAGTGACGGCAAAAAAGAGTAATTAACCATCAGAACTCGTAGCAAAAGCACGTGACCGATGACAAGCGCGGAAAAAGTTATAGGGAGACGGTTTTGCATCCGATTAATGGTCGCAAGAAACAGTAAATCTGCTGAAATTGGGTTGGAGCACATAATATAGGTTTTGAGAACCGGTGTAAACACATTTTTACTTTCAAATGTCGTAAGAAAGCGTTCCGCCTGTGAAATATCATAATATTCCATTATTCCATTACGGCCAATGGTCATTAAAAACTTTTATAGTTAAACCAACCATTATTGCTAAATTCTATCTAATAGTTAAATAATGTAAAATTAAAAAAAGATAATGATAATAAATAGAGGTTTGATTTACATTTATACATACGCCAGATGTTGTTATGGGGAATTCCTTTCAATGGCGATTTTTTTTTCCAACTCTCCTTTGATAAACTCGCAACGAAAGCCATTGCAGCTTATTGTTAATTACTAAACTTTATTTTTTCTTACCTGATTACGTGGTGACTGCCCATTGAACTAGAACAGGTGACATCAGGTACCAAAAATAAACGATCAAAGGAGCCACTGCCGTAGTACTCTTCGATAGCAAAGAATGTCGTATTTTAGAAAGCAGCATTATATTGTCTACTAACAGTCGTAAAAATTACAAATTGCGAATAAACCTGTCATGACTGGACTTAGAATACGTATTTTTTTAATCTGGAAGTTGCAGAGCAGGTATCAGGCTAAAGTCTCTGGTGACATCTCAAGGCCGTACAAGCCTTTCGTTTGACTGTTCTATAAGGCCATTTTTCTCTGAGATACTCGTCACCATCACCGCAAATTAAAGGAGTTTATGTACTAAAATATTATTTTTCAGCCTGTTTCGCGGTGGGAGGTGGCGTGGCCGAGTGGTTTAGGGCGCTGGATTTGAAATCTGGAGGTCCCTGGTTCAAATCCTCCACCCTGCCACTAGCTGGATTTGCTCTCGGTAGTCCCGAGTTCAACTCCTCGGCCACGCTTTGTAAATAACAAACTGGACAGCCTCCCACCAGTTGGGATTCTTAACAACTTTATGTTCTATTTACAATATTTGTTTGTTTCATTTACAGTGTCCACAATTAGTACAACAGTGTTAAATCCTCTGACACTTAAATAAAGTTGTTTTTTTTTTTTTTGGTTCAGTTTTGCAGTAGTCAAGATATAACACGAAAGAGTGCACTGACTAACATTCAGGTCAAAAGAAAACGTATGTCCATTTCTATTAAGACCACTTTCAGTAGGTGGTAGTGCTAGAATGTCGAGTTGTAAAACTGATAATTAGAGCCAGAGTCCGAAAATTAGAATTTCAGTCATGTCAAGTAAGCTTGTCGATCGTGGTTTTAAAGTTTAGATTCACTAAGATCAATCAATCAATTCATTTATAATGATATAAATAAATATGGTGTTCGAGGTCGGTTCACATAGGGATGTGATTAAGCTAGCTACAGTTTCCAGGCACATTTTTATGATAAAATGTGAAACAATGCAAGACAAAAAATACTGATTTATGAACGCCTACATACGGACAGTGCTAAACCACGAAACACCGAAACACCGAAACACCGAAACACCGAAACACCGAAACACCGAAACACCGAAACACCGAAACACCGAAACACCGAAACACCGAAACACCGAAACACCGAAACAGCTATTTTTTTCTTATTTTTTTTTTTTAGCGAAACACCGAAACAGCTATTTATTTTTTAATGGTTATATTTTGCTGATATAATTTCCGATGGCAAGCTAAAGCTATGTACAGTGACGGACTGTGCTAAACCACGAAACAGCGAAACGAAACACCGAAACACCGAAACGAAACACCGAAACAGCGAAACAGCTATTTTTTTTCCTTCTTTTGTTTTAACGAAACACCGAAACAGCTATTTTTTTTGTAACGGTTATTTACTGAACAAAGGCTCAAGAGATGTAGTGGTCTGTAGTGTATGTGCGATTGCGTGACCTTACATGCAGTACGCCATGTGCATGACCACTTATCGGCTTTAGATTTACTCATTACTTTATACCTTCTTGGAGAACAGAGAATATCTCGCGTTTTTCTTTACGTTTATATAATCGGAGAGCTAGCTAAATGGTTTTTGTCAAATTTAATTGGAAAACAGCCCGAGCCGTTCTACTGGACTTTTTGTAAAGCTTGCAATTAACTTCAGAAACGTTCGATTAATTGTCGTCGTTTTGTTTTGGGCTCCTTGCATGTAAATTCGCGCTGGTAAATTTCACTGCTTCTTTTGTGGCTATATAAATATATCTGTAAAATCGTGATAAAAATGCTTGTTACTGTGGTGGGTGTCAAAACATAGTATAATTTTGCAGCTTCAGAAATCCGTAATATAATTTTTCAAAGCCGGTCGTTTTCTTAAAAAAGTCAACCGAAATTCCCGGAATATTCGCCGCGCACCAGACATCACAGCTTGCCCTATTCGTACCCAAGTGGATCGTTCTTTCGCTGCGAGGATCGTTATAATTTACTGACTGAGAAGCTTCGGAAAGCTTTAAACTGGGCGTCTGCTGCGTCCGTATGCCGAATGCAAATTCTGCCGGGATTTAATTACCGGTAGAGTCAACAAATCCAACTTGAACTTGCGAGGAAGACATTCATTGTTCGCTCATCACTAGTATAAGGGGTGGATCTACAAGCGACCTTAAAGTTTTTTGGGTAGTAGCCTTTATTTTATTTGGAGTACTTATCTAAGATCGCGAGCTCATGTTTATAGCCAATGTTTCACTATACTAGTCGCCGTGACATACAGTCGCCGTTTATTTGTGTCGTCGCGCAACGCTTCTCCCAAATATAAACTTGCTGGGGCTTAACTGTACATAGCTTTAGCTTGCCATCGGAAATTATATCAGCAAAATATAACCATTAAAAAATAAATAGCTGTTTCGGTGTTTCGCTAAAAAAAAAAAATAAGACAAAAATAGCTGTTTCGGTGTTTCGGTGTTTCGGTGTTTCGGTGTTTCGGTGTTTCGGTGTTTCGGTGTTTCGGTGTTTCGGTGTTTCGGTGTTTCGGTGTTTCGGTGTTTCGGTGTTTCGGTGTTTCGGTGTTTCGTGGTTTAGCACTGTCCCCTGCATATTGTTTCTCATAAAAAAAAGTCCAGGAATAGCATGTTGGTCATGTCGGCAACGTTCTGTGATTAGCTCTCAGCTCTTTGGCCTCAATACTGATGAAATCATGAAACAAAATTTCAGGATGCCAGCGGTGTTTTCGTCGTCGCGCAATTGTTATCACGTGATATGTGACGAAGTCAGATATAGAAGTCACGTGCTATGACGTGCAGCATCCATGTTGCATCAACAAGTGTTTGTCGAGATTTTTAAAATAATCACGGCTTTGATGAATGATTATTGTAAAGTCTTCTAAAGTTATGATAACGGCAAAGGTTGTTTTCCATGGCCAAGACAAGGAGAGAACTGAACACCGATTTCGCGCGCAGTGAGATTTGATCGTCAACAACTCTAAAGCAGGTTAGGCTGTGGACCCTGTTGTGGACTACCAATCCCTCGCATTTATATACTCATTTATGCATTATATTTCAGTGCAAGTTTTTGGCCCTCCATTTAAATAATCACGAATGTCTTTCGACGAAAGGATACTGGCTAAAGCTAATCACTGGCTAAACCTTGTTTAAAACGGCTTTGATTTGTGCGAGATGCCGCGTTTAAACGAAGCTTGTTGTTGAACAGACCCTTCGAAACCTCTCACCAATTATAGTCCATTATAACTGAGCTTAATATACGTTTTCATCATTCTATGAAAAAAAAAAATCTGCAGAACTGCGTTACTAACGGTCACGTCGTGTTTACTTCAAGTTAATGTTTTTTGATATTTAGCCAGAGTTTATATCAGTTTCAGTTCGGTTATTGTATAACGCAAAGAATTTGATAGTAATTTTGTTCAAAATTGTTGTTTTCTTCCACTAAAATTGTTCCATGATACACGTTATGTTGCTGAAGACCATAAATATGTCATCAATGTGTACGCGATGACCCAAATGGACTTTCTTTAGCATTTATGCATATAATCTAAATATATGCTTACCGAAGCATCAACTAATTGTAAATACGCAGTTTATAGCTACAATAGAGTGTATAAAAGGACAAGGTTTGGCCGAGTTTGCCCTCTTTTTGTGTGTTCCACTTACGATTTTCTGATTCTATAAGACATCATTCATCAGACATCAGATCGACGATCAAAACCAATGAAATTACATAATATATTCTTCCAATACACGAAGGCAGTCTTTCTTTAGCAAAATGCAACATAAACAACAATCCGTTCAATTTACAAGACATGAGGATGCTTTTCTATCGAAACCCTTCGATTGGTGACACTTAAAAGGGGAGATTCCCAGTTGGCAGTGAGGTCAGTTTCTGCTGTAATGTGTGTTTTTACTGAACATATTGTTTTGCATATTCCTCAGTACTGAATTCCGTCTAAATACTCGCCTGGATGCCAAAAGCAGCCGGAGTCCTTTATACTCTAACCTATTTACCTGTATCTGTTTAGCATCGGCGATTTTACGCCACAACCGTGTTTGACTGTGGACAACAACGATCCGAGTTCAGTTTCTCTGTTCTGTCCAAAAGTACAGGGTTTTAATCGATCTCTGTACAGCTCTCTGTACTATTAGCTGCCCTGCCGTTCCATTGTAGCTATATCTGTAAATGCATGTATTAATGCTGATCGATCATGGCAGTCACGCAAGACGGAACACTATCTGCAAATTCTTAAACGTCCATGATATCCGATAGTTAAAATCTTACAAGGCTTTGCGACTGCTGTTGAGTCGTTTTATTGATCTAAATTATCAGTAAGCTATATACAGATACAACTTTTCGCAAAGTTTAAAAACATTCCTCGAAAGAAATTCAGAGCTACCTTAAATTTGCGAAAATTTAAGGTGGCTCTGAATCCCCTCCGAGGCATTTTGCTGATGTCCCACAAGTCAATGTAACGTTTTCCAACTGTTGGTTTTACATTAGGTTTTAGTGTTGATTACATAAGGTGCACGCTCAAACTCATTCACCCATGAAGTGTTACGACATCACAAGACAGAGAGCATTGTACGATCGAGTACAGTGCATGTACATGTACACGTACTGAGTGTATGTCACACACTCAGAGTCACGATCAGATTGGCCATCGGTTTACCTTTTTAGTTGCTACCAGCGAATAATACTGATTGACTTTGCGATAAATAGATCGTCTCAAATTGTGCTCTTTGATTTTTTTCCAAAGAGAACCGAAGCCGGAAGGGTCACCATAGCGTCATAAACTTGAAGTAAGAGTTTTCAGTTTATTGAATTAACGGACTGATTGATATTGATTTTCACCTCTAAATGTCTTGAAATGAAGTACTGAGTTGCGGCTAAACTTTATAGCAATTTTCAGCCTCGTCTATAATCTATGTTGACTTAGTCATCGCCAAATTTATTGTGGTAAGACAGGTGGCTGCCTAATTAGTCCCAATAGAAAAAAATTCTGGCAAAAAACTTTACTAGTGAAATGAAATGAAATGAATTTTCAAAAAATAAAATAAACTTATTATACTAATAAATCCGAAATCAGGCAAAAAAAGAAAACGACTAGTTATCTGTTACATGACATGACATGGTGATTAGGCTCCTGTTCGGGAAAATCTCTCCCGAGGATCGCGTCGAATCGAGGTAATCAGCCTTATGAAATGTGACCCTTCACGAACGAACAGGAGTATACGAATAAATCTAGTGTAGCTTTCGTTGTGTGGCCTTTATACCTTGAAAAAAGAGAAATCGGGCCTGGAAAATGTTGGCATGCGTTGATGGTGGCATTAATTTTTCCTCGATGCCCATCGCGTTGGTCCTAGACAAATATACAGGTGAATATATTGCTACTCAGATCTAAAGAGCCACTTGTCTGTTGTATTAAGTCACGCCATCCGGGAGATTGCTAAAAGCAGAAACATCACTATCCCAAGTCAAACTTAGTACAAAGTAAGCCTAGAGCTCATTTCGAAGACCGTTATCAGTAGTTACTTGTTTTGTATAGAGAATGACGCTCGGAAAAACAAGCAGCAAAACCAGCGTAACATATCATGACACGTGCAGCCTATACCTCTATAGCTACACCTTGATGAACCGTTCTGATTATAATGCCCTCCAGTTGTAAATATTTTAAAGTCCTTTTACAATATTAAGCAAATTTGCCAAATAATATACATACCTTCTAAATGATGTTACGGTATACTCAATTGCAAGAAGTCGATCACCAACCGTAAGATGTCAATTACGGTACATGTTACACCGTTAACCGTCCACCGGACGAGGTTACTTCGGCGTTACTGGTAAAGACACCTGTAATTTCTTTGTCATTAACACGTGGAGTCACTTAGCGTGATGATTGACAATCAGAAGTTGAAGCACTTAGAGAAAAGTATATAGAGAAGAACTTTCCCAATGATTAAAAAACTAATAAATAAATAAAATTATAATTATTGCATTGGATGAGTTCACGCGAGTGTCTATGATCTTTATACAGTCGCAAATTTCAAATTCGATTCATCGAGTATTAATTATTATATCGCAATCTGCATCACTTCAGCATTTTTTTTAATTCCGTAATTAGAGACAAATGAAAATGAGGCACACACCTTGTGATATAAAAGCTTTTAAAAATAGAGGCCTCAAATCAACATTTATATGCGACATTTAATCTAATTAATTGCAAACTTAATCGACCACATGCTGCGTTAGCTTGATAAGGGAGTACCCCCCCCCCCCCCCCCCCCCCCCCCCCCTCGGGTAAAAATTAAATAACCGCTTGACTGAATAGCTTTGATGTGTGCAAATAAACTTGTTCAGTGTGATTATGAACTGAATATGGATATTCTGAACATCGTACTATCTTATTTTATGCCACTAACTTGCTCCGAAAGAGGAAAAGTAGCCTGTATTTTAGATCTCAGTTAGTGGGCCGGGGACGAGCTAAAAAAAAAGCGGACGAATGAGGTTTCCATGACTCGGAGCACGGTTTCCTTTGACTGACCCCTTTGACTTTTCTGTCCCGGTACGTCAATGAAGTGATACATGACGCAGATTAATGGCTTGCGTCAGTGCAGTAGAGTGATATACGTGTACATGTATATGTTCCTGCGGGCAGACGTCTCCTATTTTCCTCCTTTGTCGTACAATGACCTACAATGTCCGGTCCCCATTGAGCCATATCGCGTCTCGCGCCAAACCCAAACAAGAGAGCTGGTCACATGCTTTTAAAATTACAGGCTATTTACTGATTACATATTAAATAATCTGTTCATCATTATTCGCAGTGACGAAATACTGTATGAAATCGCCAGTCGCAGCTCAGCTCAAGATCAAATAAAGACTAACTATTAACTACGGTAAACCTGCATACAGCCGCTGTTGAGATTGGGTCACCTGTGTTGTAGTAACGATAAATCATTGCACAATAGATTCAAAGTATCCAATGAAATTATTGTATTGTGAGACTCGCGCAGGAGGATGTCACCTTCCTATAAATAAATCAAATCCTCGATCTATTTTTAAAATAACTGAAACTTTCAGGCAGAAGGCTTCCCTTGCTTTATGTTCTTCTTCCATGGAACAATGCAAGTTGTTAATGTGTCACATACATGTATGTCACACTACACGAAATAGTGCACATTTTACTTACTTGAATTATTCTTGAATGTTTTCTCTTAATTTTCTTTGGTTTGTAATAGGTTTAGGCTGCAATATTCCCCTGCCAGGTCTATGAAGATCTTTAAAGAACGACGGTACGTACAGCGTCTACAGACCATGTGCACTTCAAGCCTTTTTTCACGTGAGAATCACGGTCAATCACATGTTTTTATTTCATGTCATTATTGATTAAACCTAATTTCTCAGTAAACGCAATAGCAATTAATAGAATGTTGCCTAAGGCCCAGTTCAGAAGCCGTACTTCACATGACCAGAATCGAATTCGAATTTTAATAGGACGGCCCAAATTAATTTAGATTGACTGAATTGATTCAGACGCCGAGCTTAATTCAGCCGAACTTAAATTAATAGGGTAAAACTGCTGTTATATTGAAAAATACATTATAATAATTCATGCATTTGTTTCGGCTCATGTGAAGTTCGGCGTCTGAATCAAAGCCGGTCCGCAGCCGTTATTATCTCGGCTGAGCCAGGCGGGAAGAACGGCTGAGCCGATCCGAATTGATTCAGCCGTTCCGAATTGATTCAGACGCCGTATCTCACATGAACTTAATTCGGCTCATGTGCAGTACGGCTTCTGAACTGGGCCTAAGACTCGGAAATATAAACCGTTTATATGTTGTTATACTATTCAGCAGCAGTTTTCCATCCTAATTATGTTGTTAGACAAATTGCATTAAAGAATAAAGTAGGACGTAATATTTAATTAGAATGGGATAACCACTGTGCTAAGGATGACTTAAGACTTTTCCTTGCACGTGGTATGGGACTTTCAATCGTTATTCTCCCGGGTTATACTCTAGATTTGCCCAAGGTTGAATTGCTCATGACATGAGTTTAGCGATTCAACTGAGAGGCCGAATAAAAGGCTAT
Source organism: Desmophyllum pertusum (assembly GCA_029204205.1). Lineage (NCBI taxonomy): Eukaryota > Metazoa > Cnidaria > Anthozoa > Scleractinia > Caryophylliidae > Desmophyllum > Desmophyllum pertusum. The sequence goes on along the minus strand of MU826837.1, from coordinate 1,507,562 downwards.
GGTAACGAAATAACTACACCCTTTGGATATCCATAACTATACCTCCTACCTTCTTATAACTCTATAATGTAAGACGCAAGGTTCCCGAGGAAGCTCTTTGATTTCATTTATTCCACGTGCACACCAGTAGATATACCCCGGATTATTTTAATTTTCTTACGTAATAAATTGTAATTTATCTTAATGCCGAGTCAGCTAGCACACATGTGTCATATCCATCATATAATGATGCAAATGAGTCATATTTTTGTTTTCAGTTATGATTCCATGTTGCAAACTGGTCGCTGTTTTCCTGTTTTCTACTTTAAACCCACCTGGGTCCCACCTGTCTTTAGATGATGTTCAACTGGGATTCAACTATGGGAAGTGATGGGCACGGAGTGTGCAACCGAGGCGAATTTAAACATTCAGTAAAAAACTGATTTACTGTTTTCCATTAGGAATTGGATAGTCCACACTACACATAACTCAGGCAAACTAAATCTTCCGTTAATTTTACGTACACAGATAAGGCTGTTACGTCCGGGCGTTACGTTCACGATAAAGAGAACGCGATGTACAGCCGGAATCTAGAGTCACCGTGAGGCTATTCTATATACCAACGGTCTACCGAGACTGAGGAGGGAGCTCCGTAACAGCTGACTCACAGCTTTTTTGTCACTATGATCTGCCCAAGACTCGATAATCAGTCGATCAATGCTCCAGAGTTCACAATTTTTAGCCCAGGTTTACGTTGTATCAGTTCCATAGATGTCATAAGTGAACTGCAGCATAGAAAGTTTCCCATCAGCGTATCCTACCTTCATTTCACTGAGTTTCTTTTGGCCGACCAACTGGTTACGGTCATTGCAGGTACACTCAGTCAAAATGGCATGGCATCACAGGAACCTGTCATCTCCAATCCTTGCCAGAATTAGACTGCAAAGCGCCATCAACTAAACGACTATATAGCTTTCCGTGCAGGATAGCACACCGACATCATACGTACATACACAGCAATCAGACGAGTGTTTTTTCATCCCCCTTGAGTCTTTCAAAAATATGATGTTTTAGAGGCTGAAATTCTTCTGATGAAAGGAAAACGCTATTCACCCAAAGAATTGATTGCTATGCATCTTACCATGTTTTCAGGAGATTAATTGTTGACATTTAGAATTTTAACCCACCGAATGACTGAACACTCAACTTATGCAAAATAGGTCTTCTCGTTGACATACAATATGACAGATGTCAAGATCTTTGATTCCATTGGCTAACGTCACTGAGCCATTGCGTTATATTAATAAAAGATCATCCCTTATTGGTTCTTTGTTCGCAAAAACAATCAAGGTGCCGGAAACTATTCAACTATCAGCCAAAGTCGGTCCAAAACAAGTCGGGATGTTTGTAAAAATCCCGGGGGGGGGGGGGTACTCCCAAAAAAATTGGGTGGGGTGTGCCGCTGGGCTATAAAAACCCTTACCCTGTACCAGAGCACAAAACGCTAATTTTGAAAATGTTGAAAAAAGATACCCTGTTCCAGAAGATTTTTAACGACTTTTTTTCTAACCCAAAAGGCTAAACTATAAATCAGCACTGCTAACGTGTAGCTGTAAAGCTTCTTTAATATTCCTGCGCGTTTCGTTTCGTTTTTAATATGTAATAAATTAAATTGTAATAAATTAAATAAATTAAAACGATTTGGGGTTTAAACCCCAAATCGTTTAATTATTTAGATCTAATCACGATTGTACAATTTAATTTATTACCCTGGTGCCCAGACTTCGTAGATCCACAGAATAGAGAGAGAGTTGTCGACAAGTTGTCGATCATAAAAAGTTGTCGATAACAATAAAGCAGTTGGGACACTTGTGAAAAATGTCTGACAAATCACAAAATAATAATTTACTACTACTCCAATTGATATTGGAGCATCCATTCACCTCCTACCCCACTCCCCCAAAATAGTGTTGAAAAAATATACGTAAACATTCTTCGTATAACGTGTGTGTAATGGTGAAACTCAACATTGCTTGGGGGGAGGGGGGAGTGTAGACATTTTCCCTAGCATCGCGGTAAGTGTCCCAACACTTATGACCAACCCGCATTGTAGTTATCGATAACTAAGGGCCTTATCGAGCCTTAGTTATCGATAACTAGCTTCACACACTGGCTTTTTTGCTATCGACAACTTTTTATGATCGACAACTAAATAGTTGTCGAAAACTACCTCTCTAGTCTGTGGACTGGAGGCCCTAAACCCAGTTAGGTAACTTGTTGGACTATCAACTATTGCAACTAAAATTATCCATATAAAAATTGGTTGTTTACGTTCGCGCTCCGGGGGCTGATGAATGAATGGCTGATTGCTTCTTGGCACGTTTGAATCCAATCATGCTCATGTCAATGTTTCCCTTTCGTTTTGGTTTAGGTCATACATTAAAAACAATAGTTGTTTGCGTTTGCTCAGGCGGTATTTAATAACCGCATGCTGATAGTATTAGGTCGTTGGTGTCAATGTCTATTTCCGTTTTGCTTTCAGTTCGAGCGAATTCGGGAAGCCGAGCATTAACCTTTCTTCTGAGAAAATCAGACCGAGGGTTTCGCGTCAAAAAATTAAACTGAAGTCATGAAGAACAGTTCTCTGATGCGCGTGCAACTGGCTAACTCACAAGTTGACTACCAACCTCGTTCCCAGGGTCTCTCTTTTTCCCGCCCCGCCCCTTAAAACTCCACAGAACCAATTCAGTGCACAGTCCCATGAAGATGTAAAGCTAAAGCGGAATTGAGACGTTTTAGATGAAGAAAATGTCCAGCCCGGGGGTCCAGTATTCGGCGAGCCTTGTGCAGAAACCACGGAGACTGAAACTGTGAAAAACGTTAAAACCGACATAAAACTTGTAGAGACTGGAAAGTTCACTTTGGTGGCTCGCATTTTTAGTAGCCATACCCACTTTCCGCCCCAAGAGAGCTTGCTACGCAGGCTATTTTTGAATAAGTGATCGCGTGATAGGCCTTGCTTTCATCAGTAGAAAACGGACTAGTCCGATATATTGACTGTATGATAGACTTTCTAAATTCCTTCCCAACTCTGTTTTTTTATATTTGTATTATGTGGGTTGGCTGTGACAAAGATAGAGCAGCATCTTTCTACAGTGATCAAAGTCGGTTTCCTCAGAAGTTACGGGCTGCTACACAGTGATACAAATTTATTGTCACAACAGTTGTTATAAACTCAAGGGAGTGGAAATGGAAAGAGAAAGTAAGTAAGTATGTCAAGCTGCCGGAGACAAGCCTTTATAAAGAATGTCTGATATGAACACTAAACCAATATCGTTTCCATTAGAGCAAAGTAACTCGCTTTCCTGTTTGCTAGACTGCTTGCTATGAATACACTCAGTCCCTCCAGTTTTTCCTTTTCACTGAAATTCGAGCCATTAATTGTATTCAATATGGCGGCGTGATGGCATGCCGAGAGAGGCCGGGAAGCTAGGATAACTCACGTTACGGAGAAGAGGACGAGACGATATGCACAACAACTTGAATTTAGGCGGCATCATAAAAACAAGCAACGAGCCGAGGGGAGACTGTGGATAGAACGGACGGCACACTTCCTCCCCAGGCTCTCCAGCTCCTCGTGTCATGTAGCTTCATGGCAAAGTGATACAATTCCCGTATGCCGGTGAGTCTTTCTCGACTGGAGAGCTTATTCAGAGGCTAAAAAGTGTGGACACCCTTTAACTATCACATGCTTGGAAAACAAAAGCGTTAAGTGCTTGTTGATATCCGACGCAGCTGATTTGTTTGAAACATTTACCGGTTTCGCTATCTTTGTCAAGTTTCGTGCGAGCCAGTAGATATACAACAGTTCTACATTAGCCACTTAAAAATCACAATAAAAAGCGCGCCTTCTCCATTCCTCGATACCGTGACGCCGGTTCTGGGCTAAAACTCGTCAGATTGCTGGGTGAAATAAAACTTTTCGGTCTGTGCCACGAGGTCCTGTTATGCTTCATCAGCATATTTTCGGTTAAATATAACTTCGTATGAGGACTTATCTAGTTGTAAGATCCACGAAAAGTTATTAAGTATAATTTGCGACCCACAGTGCACAGGGGGAAGACACTACGCAAAAAATGAGAAAGAGCCAGTTCTTACCTTATAGCTTATCGCTGTTCTCAGATCAGAGTCAGTCTCTTGCTACACTGTGCAGGAAAGATGAATGCGGAATTTGACTAGAGAGCATATTTTTGGATAATTACCACTGACACATTACAGCGACTGGTTAGTGACTGATGATCAACATCTTACGTCACAATTTGGCTAAAAGGAAAATTGTATATAATAGAACTTCCGCTATTAATTGGAAAGTGTTCTATAGCGATGTTTCTCGTTACGTCACCTATTGTTATTTTAATAACTTATTTTAATAACTTATTTTTATTGTTATTTTAATAACTATTGTTATTTTAATAACTTTAAAAAGTTGATATCCCAGTTTTTCAAACGCATGACGCTACTGTGTAATCAACGAACCCACCAGGTTACCCCCTTCCCCCTCCCTTCCTCCCCAGCCCCAGCCCCTCTCCTTGAATTATTATTATTAGCTAAATCACTGGTTGTTCAAAGTTTGCCGCAGTCGTTCTTCTAGTACATACAGAATTTTCACTTTCCAGGCAGATAATGTCTGATAATAATAGTTTATTTTAATCCCAGTTATATCACGCAATGTTATTTTCGCTGTGACGTCACATATTACGCGTGACATGTACTTGTAAAACATATGGGCTAAAAGTAGATCACGTACTTTGGTTGTAAAACAAATGATGACTGTAACTAGTTAAGGCTAAGTTTAGCGGTTTCAACCGCAACATTCTTGTATTTCCTAGTGTATATAAGATATTTGTTGTAAGAGGTTAAGCCTCAGAAAGAGTAGAGAATAGAACGGAACGGAACGGAATTGTAAAGAACTGCGAATCTACGAATAAACTCATCTATATTGGAAAGATGCAGTCTTCAATTTGATTGTGAACCTGCAGCACCGGGAGATGATATTCTCGAAAAGATAATGAGGAATAATAATCTATTCATTAGAAACACGGAAACAAAGTTTATATTGAGTGAAAGTAAAATGTAAAAGAATATTTCACATTTTCTCGTTGTTGAAATTAAATATTGATTTTTCACCTTAAAAATCGGCCTTATATTTCGAAAATGTAGTTTCTGTAGTTCATGTGCCAGTCTGTTCTTGTAGTTTGTGTAGTTCAGTGGTTTGTGTAGTTCCTGTAGCAGATGTAGTTCGTGCAGTTCGTGTAGGTTTTGTAGTTCACGGATGTAGTTTGTGTAGTTCGCTGTAGTTCGTGCAATGTAGTTCGTGCAGTAGTTTGTGTAGTTACGTATAGTTCGCTGTACAATCATAGTTTACTGACAGTGAACTACACGATCGAACTACAGAAAGTGTACCGCGGTTCCAGTTCATGTAATTTATGTACGGTTCTTGTAGATGTAGTTCGTGCTTAGTTCGTGTAGTTTATGTAGTTCTTGTAGTTTACTGATGAACTACACCTGACGAACTACAGTGTAGTATATTATATATAGTTCTTGTATAGTAGTTGCTGTGGTTCGTGTAGTTTACGTAGTTCCCGTAAATATTTTCATAGCAACTTTGATAAAACTAAATAAAAACTGTCCCGCACGTCTCAGAACTGGAGTGGTGCGCTTCTCAGAACCGGTTTTATTAAACCTTTCTAACTTGTATCGATCCCGCAAAACATTTTTTTAAGGGCCTCCACAGAATAGAGAGATAGTTGTCGACAACTATTTAGTTGTCGATCATAAAAAGTTGTCGATAACAATAAAGCCAGTGTGTGAAACTACGTCATAAGCAGTTGGGACACTTACTACTACTCCAATTGATATTAGAGCATCCATTCACCTCCTCCCCCACTCCCCCAAAACATTGTTGAAAAATATACGTAAACATTCTTCGTATAACGTGTGTGTAATGGTCAAAACTCAACATTGCTTGGGGGGAGGGGGGAGTGTAGACATTTTCACTAGCATCGCGGTAAGTGTCCCTACACTTATGACCCACCGGCATTGTAGTTATCGATAATTAACTAAGGGCCTTAGTTATCGACAACTAGCTTCACACACTGGCTTTTTTGCTATCGACAACTTTTTATGATCGACAACTAAATAGTTGTCGAAAACTACCTCTCTAGTCTGTGGACTGGAGGCCCTAAACCCAGTTTAATAGGTAACTTGTTGGACTATCAACAATTGCAACTAAATTATCCATATAAAAATTGGTTGTTTACGTTCGCGCTCCGGGGGCAAAATGAATGGCTGATTGCGTCTTGGCACGTTTGAATCCAATCATGTTCAAGTCGATGTTTCCCTTTCGTTTTGGTTTAAGTCATAAATTAAAAACATTAGTTGTTTGCGTTTGCTCAGCCGTAACCGCATGCTGATTGTATTAGGTCGTTGGTGTCAATGTCTATTTCCGTTTTGATTTCAGTTCGAGCGAATTCGGGAAGCCGAGCATTAGCCTTTCGTCTGAGAAAATCAGGCCGAGGGTTTCGCGTCAAAAAATTAAACTGAAGTCATGAAGAACAGTTCTCTGATGCGCGTGCAACTGGCTAACTCACAAGTTGACTACCAACCTCGTTCCCAGGGTCTCTCTCCTGGAGCGGGAAGAAGAGAGACCCTGGGAACGAGGTTGGTTGACTACTGGAATCCCGGAGGGGGGGGGGGGTACTCCCTATAATGGACTATACGGGGAGGCTCCGCCCGAAAGGGGTACCTTTTCAGACTGGAGGTATATAAAAGGGTAGGGAATTCACGAGTTGGAGTATAGAAAAGGGTAGGGATTTCACGAGTTGGAGTATAGAAAAGGGTAGGGGAAACTGTCATCATGAGGTATGAGGTGGACTGCAGGTTTGAAGTTCTTAGCCATCGTAAGACAGCTTCCTTACACTTCCTTCTGGGGATATATATTGTTAAATTAAGTTCATTCCAAGGGTATAGAAAAGGATGCAGTGTTTCTACTGTAGGTGTGAAAGGGGTACCATTTTCATAATTTCTATGGAAGGTATATGAAAGGGGTACCATTTTCCATGGAAGGTATATGAAAGGGGTACTTTTTCTGTCAAAAATGGTATATAAAAGGTAAGGGGTTGGACCTCTGGCCGGAGCCTCCTCGTATAAAACTTTTTTGAGTACCCCCCGGGACTGGAATAGCAATGTCTAAACTTTTTACACAATTCAAATGGGATAGTAGCTTGAATTATGGTATTTCCTAATTACATCCTATTAAAACTCCACAGAACCAATTCAGTGCACAGTCCCATGAAGATGTAAAGCTGAAAGCAGAATTGAGAAGTTTTAGATGAAGAAAAGGTCCAACCCGGGGGTCCAGCATTCGGCGAGCCTTGTGCAGAAACCACGGAGACTGACACTGTGAAAAACGTTAAAACCGACATAAAACGTGTAGAGCCTGGAAAGTTCACTTCGGTGGCTCACATTTTTAGTAGCCATACCCACCCTCCGCCCCCAGAGAGCTTGCTTCGCAGGCTATTTTTGAAATAAGTGATCGCGTGATAGGCCTTGCTTTCATCAGTAGAAAACGGACTAGTCCGATCCGATATAGACTGCATGATATCTAGACTTTCTAAATTCCTTTGCAACTCTGTTTTTTTATATTTTGAATTATGTTCGGGTCGGCTGTGACAAAGATAGAGCAGCATCTTTTTACAGTGATCAAAGTCGGTTCCTCAGAAGTTACGGGCTGCTACACAGTGAAGACTTGATAAAAATTTATTGTCACAACAACTCTTCAACTCAAGGGAGTGGAAATGGAAAGAGAAAGTAAGTATACAATCAATCAAAGTTATTTTATCTTGGTGTCAAGCTGGAGACAAGCCTTTATAAAGAATGTCGTCTATGAACACTAAACCCGGACTAAACCAATATCCGCGTTTGCATTAGAGTATTAAAAGAAACTCGCTTCCCTGTTTGCTAGACTGCTTGCTATGAATACACTCAGTCCCTCCAGTTTTTCCTTTTCACTGAAATTCGAGTCATTAATTGTATTCAATATGGCGGCGTGATGGCATGCCGAGAGAGGCCGGGAAGCTAGGATAACTCACGTTACGCGAGGAGAGGACGAGACGGTATGCACAACAACTTGAATTTAGGCGGCATAAATTAATAATATCATAAAAACAAGCAACGAGCCGAGGGGAGACTGTGGATAGAACGGACGGCACACTTCCGTCCCCAGGCTCTCCAGCTCCTCGTGTCATGTAGCCTCATGGCAAAGTGATACAATTCCCGGATGGTCTTTCTCGACTGGAGAGCTTATTTAGAGGCTAAAAAGTGTGGACACCATTAATTATCACATACTTGGAAAAGTTTAAAAACAAGACGACAACTTTGATTTTTGTGCAAGACATGTTTCGATCGTATTACGATCATCTTCAGTTGCGAGTGATTACAGTTATAGATTTGAATTTTATAATATAGCTAGTACAGCAATAACAATTACAAGTATGTAAGATATGAGACAAAACTAGCACTAATTACGAAGTAAAACACAAAGAGGCATAATTATATATAACAAAAGTGACAAAATATACATGAACTAAAGCGAAAGAGTTAAATTTACATGAAAAACCCATTCTAACAAACAACTTTTTCAACGCAATGTCAACTGGGGCAAGTGCAGTGACTACGAAAAAACAAGGAGTCACGCCAGTCTCGCTAAAGTCCGCAGTTTGCGTGAAACCGGAAGCCGATTCCCCGCTGGGATCGAATAACGCGCAAAGGTCACACCGCCAAATTTAGCACATTTTGCAACAACACTGCTGTTCACTGCTGTGGGACATCTGTCTTTGCTTTTTTCAATGCGATTCCTGTAATAAACGCAATACATGTACGCTGATAAACTTCAGGAAATATTTCAGCTCGTACAGCCTTGGGAACGATGCCTGTAACAAACAGACGGACACGGCCGAGTGGGGGTCTAAGGCTAGTCACCATGAAAAAAACCAGTCATTTCTAGAAGCGGCCGCCATGGGCGTCGCCGCTTAAAAAGCTGGAAAAGATGACTGATAATCGTTCTGACAGGAACAAGGATGGTTGAGGATGGAGAAGATTAAGACGGATTGCGAAATGGCGAACTTGAAAAAAATTGGCCAATGTTTACAAGATGCACCAACCGTGACGTAGCTCCTTTAACGTTTCATGGGCTGCGTTCTGCTCATGAAGATTCTGCATAACGAACTGATCAAACTCGTTTGACTAAAATTACTTATTTGCAAACGTTACCTATGTATACAGTTATCACGGTCAGTTGTACGTACACGTACACGGAAATGTTTTCCATGCCTCATCATTAATTTAATATTAGGTAAGGTTTGTAAGGATGAAAGGAATGCGGATGATACATCTATTCTCATAATATGCATGCCAATTTTGACTGATCAGTCACTGACCAGTTGCTGTAATGTGTCAGTGGTAATTATCCAAAAATATGCTCTCTAGTCAAATTCCGCATTTATCTTTCCTGCACAGTGTAGCAATGAGACTGACTCTGATCTGAGAACAGCGATAAGCTATAAGGTAAGAACTGGCTCTATTTAACATTTTGCTTGCCTGGTGTCTTCCCCCTGTACACTGTGGATCGCAAATTACACAATAGTTCAGTGGCTTGTATAGTTCAGCTGTAGTTTCATGTAGCAGATGTAGTTCGTGTAGGTTTTGTAGTTTGTGTAGTTTGTGTAGTTCATGTAGTTTGTGTGGTTACGTAGCCGCTGTACATAGTTTTACTGATGAACTACACGATCGAACCTCAGACACTAGAGTGAACCGCGGTTCCAGTTCATGTAGTTTGTGTAGTTACGTTATTGTATATGTAGCTCTTGTAGATGTAGTTCTTGTAGTTTTACTGATGAACTACACTGACGAACTACACTGTAGTTCGTACTGGCGAACTACAGTGTAGTTTTCGTAGTTGCTATGGTTCGTGTAGTTTATGTAGTTCCTGTAAATATTTTTCATAGCAACTTTGATAAAAATAAAAAAAACTGTCCCGCCCGTCTCAGAACTGGAGAGGTGCGGTTCTCAGAGATTTTGAACCGGTTTTATTAAACCTTTCTATTTCTAACTAATCGATCCCGAAAAACATTTCTTTTTTTTGAACACCCAATTAGGTAACTTAATATCAACTTTGCAACTAAAATCATCCATATAAATTGGTTGTTTACGTTCGCGCTCCGGGGGCAAAATGAATGGCTGATTGCGTCTTGGCACGTTTGAATCCAATCATGCTCATGTCAATGCATATGTTTCCCTTTCGTTTTGGTTTAGGTCATACATTAAAAACAATAGTTGTTTGCGTTTGCTCAGGCGGTAGCCGCATGCTGATTGTATTTAAGGTCATTGGTGTCAATGTCTATTTCCGTTTTGCTTATCTGTTCGAGCGAATTTGGGAAGCCGAGCATTCGCCCGTCGTCTGAGAAAATCAGGCCGGGGATTTCGCGTCACAGAATGAAACTGAATAGACCTTTCTCCAAAATGGCGTTTATTTTATTTAAAGCTCTCTCCATAGAATAAACTGGCAACTTTAACATTCATGCACGTAATGCTTTGTAAAGGATTTTTCAAAAGTAAACTGATTACGTAGTGAATTTTGCTGTATACAACTTCGATTCGTTCCTAATCCAAAGTCAGAGCGCTGACCTTAACTTCATGTAATGCAAATCAAATGTATCAGTCACGATCACCAGTAAAGCATGCTGCTTTCATCTCACTAGTTTGAGTGAACATCAATTAATATCTGGTAAGTGAAATCATCTTATAGAGGCCTTGTTGTCGACATCTCGTCCAAATTTGCTCTACTAAGAACTATAGTATCAACCTATCAGATGTTATCAGATGTACTGGATATCAGTTTTACACGATCTTTAGTCTCCTTCCAGGTCATTAGACAAACAATCCGTTTAACATTTGTCACGCATGCAGTATGGGATACTTTTAGCTAAATATGCACATACGCATGTGCGTGATAACCAAGATTATAAAGAAGATATAAATGCGTTTACTGATGAAGCATCGTCTAGAGTTTGCATTGGTAAGTGATTGTACGTGGTTTGCTTTTCTGGTTTTTAATAACAGGATATTGTAGTACTATTGATACCGTGCACTGCATGCGCCGCTGTGGCATGTTAAGGCCCGCCCACAGTAAAGTACAGTAAAGTAAAGTAAAGTGCATACCTCAAGTTGGGAAAATGGTCGCTTAAAGAAGTCGACTTGTGGCAAGTCTAAGAAAACGGGTACCAGCTTTGCAAGAAAAATTGCGACTGGTTTCATCTCACTAGTTTGAGTGAACATCAAATTAATATCTGGTAAGTGAAATCATCTTCATAGAGGCCTTGTTGTCGACATCTCGTCCAAATTTGCTCTACTATGAACTGGTATCAACCTTTTAAACGAATTTATACTGAGTACATAATCAGCACTTGCTTATATAGTAATATAGCTTCGAACTTGATCATGCCGTGAATGTTGTGGGAGTTTTCTTATTTGTTTTACTCCACTATATTATATCATACGGATCGTTTTCTTAACCGGTAGTTTTAAAATTATTTAGTTTGGAACTTTTGAATCTAGACGGGCGTTCCATTTTATGACTCAGTATAGTTTTATTCAGATCCAGGGTGTTCATAGTAAACGGTTTGACCGACCCAGGAGTATCAGTAGTTCGGTCTAGTACTTTTCAGCAAGACTCTCCTTGTCTGTGTCTGCTAGCCGAAATCCAGCCATAGTGATGTTTGCCTTCCTTGTAACTGTTCCAGAGTATCTATGAAAAGGTCATAGACGTCTTCTTCCGTGGATATATCGAGACTGCCCAGGTCTTTACCGGTAAATGGTCGTATAGTGCCTTCTGGATCCTAACTCTGCTCGAGTAAGGTTTCTATAGTATTGAACAAAAAACTTATGAGAGACTTGTCACTCGATAAGATACCTTTTATGGCTTCTTGCAATGACTGTGAATATAGGAAAACTAACATTTTATCTTAATTTAAAGGACAAAAATACATAGGCAAAAGTGAGGTTTTACCTAACAAAAAAGGAAAGTGATTTTTAGTAGAAAATAAAATATAGATGCTGGTCGCGGCGGATAGAATATGCGCCAATATCATGACGTCACCAACCACTTTTACCGGTATTGTTGTATAAAAAGAACCGTCTATTCCCCAGCGGACGTGTAATAAAGCGGAGTATTTTGACTCGTCAGTATTATGCTTAGTAGCTCATGAACCAAGCGCTGGCTAGGGTCATTGTGATGTGTTCTTGGGCGAAGAAGGGAAAACGCTCGAAAAGTCAGCTATATGCTACATTCAGCGATGGCGTTTTTTAATATTAAATGGCGACTAGCTACTAATAAAGTGTCTTCACTTGCCCGGTGACGCGCACAGCAGTTTCTTTCAGAAACTATTCCCATGATCTATTTGGATACAACATACTCAGGGTTATTACCCAGATTTCATTGAATAACCTCCATGTCATAAAAACGAAGGAACGAAACCACAACTTTATTTTTGGCTTCCATTGCTCTTCCATTGACTAAATTCGTCAGATTTATTTCAGGTAACACGCATTTGACGAGGAATTTTTATTTTCTCAATTTCGGTTTCAATAGAATACATGATGAAAGTGCTGTATTCCCCATATTCGCTATTTTCTGTTTATGTCGCTTTATAGTAAGAAGGATGAAAGCACTGTGATGATCCCTTTGCAGTGAAACGTTTACGCAAGGGGTTTAATTAATTTTGAGCGGCCTTATACCCGGGGCGGAGCTTATAATCTGTATTGTTGGGAGTGGGAGAGTGGGAGCATAACATGCGCATGCGCAAGCATAGCAAGGGTGATCGGCTGATTCCTGCATTTCGTGCAGGTTTTCTACAACAATAACTTGTATTTTTTTAGTCTGTGTTATACACCTTCTGAACAGGGTATATTGTAAATGACGTTAACACATTTATGTTGGCCAGTTTAATAATAATAATAACAATAATTAAGTTCTTTTCTGCGCGTTTAAAAATCTCAACGCGCTTACAAATATGCAATCATACTAATTAAATCAACTCGGGTTACTGAGGCCACGGTTTTGTTAAACCCTGTCTAAACCTTGTTTAAATATTCGGCCCAATGGGTTTATTTTTATATTATATCTTGTAGGCGTCTCCTCGCCCCAACTCCCCGACGGGGGAGGGGGGGCAGGGGATCTTAACTTCCGGCTTCACGTATACCGCCTGAGTGGCTCCCACTTCTTGTTGTATTGTCCTTTGCGAAATACTACGCAATGTTCCGAATTCTCCCAGTTCTTAGTACACGTTTTTTTCTTGTAGTTAGTTCCGGAAGAAGTCAGGCCGTGCCTCACGAAATGTTAGAAAATAAAAAAGTTATCCCAGCCGTACAGTCAGCCTTTCTTTATTGGTTAATCTTATTTTAAAATTTGCTGATGAGATCCACCAGGATCCGATACCTTTACGTTGTCCGTTGGCTCAGTGTTCATCCCAGTTCCACCATGTTAGGAATCCCGCTTCTCGCTCTCTCTTTTCACGCCTCCCGGACAGGGCTGAATAACGTCTGCGCATGTGCGGGATTTCATGACAGCAATAGCAAATTTTTGGCGCGAACGTGTTGTTGTGCGGTGGTTTTGAAACACGACGGCAAGGAGAGATAAATGTCTTTTATTTCCGCTCCAAAACGGAGCGGACGTTATTCAGCCCTGTCCGCCTCCCGTAGTCTTCCCGATCCCTTTATAATATACTCCCGGGTTACCGCCCCAGTGCCCTACTCCCCTCCTTTTCCTCGAGAAACTGATAATTGTTTGAAATTCTATTACGAAAAAAAAGAATTTTTATTCTCTCAACTCGTGGAGCTTTTTTCTCATTCACTGTATATTGATGAAAACAATTGGTTCTTGTTTTCCCTGGAAGCCCAGTTTTATAGCGCGTGGTTAAATGTAAAGATTTGTTTTACGGCGACACACATTTACATTTACACACATTTCATTTTCCATGAGGCCAGCACTCATTTCATTCCCCTATCAAAATTACGCGCTCGCATTCGTTTGTTTTGTGTTTTGTGTTTTTGATTAACACTGATGAAGGGTTATCCCCGAAACGTCTGACTGTTTATATCAGATCAGTTATCAGCACTCCAAACATACAATTTGTTTATAAACACATTTCATGGTCGTTCTCTTTGAACAAGAATGCACCTTCTTCAAGAAAATAACCGTACTGATCATCGCTGCAAAACGAATTATATATTTTTCAATACAATTTTATAATTATTCTCAAAACAGATGATTCGGCAAACAAGAAATTTCTCGAAATGCTGGTTTTGATAATCACGCGCTCTACACGAGACATTCGTGTGGACACCAGGTAAACTGTGATTGGCTGACATGCGACTTGTGGCAAATTAGTATGCCACGAGGTTTTATTCTGAAACATGTTCAGTTCAAACACGTCCATGGGCCAGAAATTTAACTCAAATGGTGACAGACGTTAACTTGGGTCAGGTTTTCTTCATCTTTAACGCCAAAGCTGTCCTATTCTCAAATCTACCTCCCTAAAAAGAGCACACTGAGGTAACACGATATAGCGGAAAACAGAATGAATTTTCAGCTGAATTATAAACACTGACAGGCGGCAAAATGTGCCGGAGAAGTGCGATATTCGCGGAGGAAATCGGACACAAAATCAAGTCGGACCAAAGGCTTTGGCGTCAAAGAAGAAACAGTTAAGGTTTGGAAACAATAATTAGGCTGAAAGATCGGCTAGGTTTATAAAACAGACATTAACAGACCATCTTGTAGATCTTGACTGGGTCATCATATCGTTTGGACGAAGTCCGCAAACTGTGTATCAGTCTGTCAAAGTTACTTTTATTACAGCGGTGTCGGATCGTCAGTGATCTGATTCTCTCGTATACGTATAGAGTTATTCAAAAGATACATACCCGCCTGCATGCGCTATTATAGTAATCGTTTGCTTTGCGGGATGAAATAAAAATAAATTATACCTGTACTCATCTGACATAATTATTAAGAATTGTTCTTTCTATGAAAAATTCAATAAATGAAATCGTTCCTGTTGTTTATCTCGACCATCCATTCATTTGCATGTTCTACAGGTTTTTGGCTTGACAACCTAAACAAAAATTAATAAATATACATCGGACAGTAGCCGGTCTACATGAATTGCGTGAAGAATGAGGTCACAACCCTCTGGTAAATAGATATATCTATTATAAATACGAATCAGCATAAAAAATATTGCATTGCGTGTAAATCTAAATGCTATTTTTTCGAACGAAACTAAACGTACCTTTAAACCGAAAGCGAAAATGAATTGTATAAACTTATTTCCAGCAGAATGTCCTTTAAAATATGCATTGTAGCATTTGGAGAATTTTTGTAAGATTTAACTCTTTTAAATATGCTTACCAAGCATAATTTTAACAATATGTTAATTTTTTTGTGTTGAGCAGTTCAGTCTGATCTGAAATTAAAACAAAAACAGTTCCTTTCACTTTCCAGGGATACATGGATAAATGCATTCACGTTGACATATCAAGCCTCAGCAAACTGCCGTCGTTGCTTGTATTAAAATGTTCCTTTCTGCAGCAAAATTTAATTTGACTATGCAAGCAAGTAAGATGGCGATGAATATTTTTATTCATTTCTTCAATCAATGTTCCGTTTATATCACGACAGCTTGGAGCAAGACAGTCAAACGCAAGTGCATCTCTTTTGTATTCAGTGCAGGAAGAATCAGCGAACACCAAATCGAAAAAGCTACTAGTAAATGAGTTTTAGACAAAAATAGATCATGAAATAAATTCATGTTGAAGGCCGCGAAAACATTTTATATCTGTCTGTACCGAGCAATTTCTACAGACAAATATATATATCCCTGAATATTTTTAAAACCGAACACAAGCTGTTGTCATAGTTATCCTGTATTGTCCTTTAAATTTTCTTCACTCGATCGAGAACCGATAACACGTTATTTCGACGCGAAGCTAAACCCAACTTCCGCCTCGATCCAGCGGCTACAACTTACTTGTCCAGTAGAGCTGAAAATAACACATTACTAAAGCAGTAAAATGCAAAATTTTCATGTCTTATCTTAAAAAGTCAAGAATGAAACTTACTCTCCCAAACTACGAGAACAATCTCAGTGTCTTCCGTAATTTACAAAGACACAGCTTCCAAAACAAGCTCAGTTCCATAATGGTCTTCTGAAATTAGTCTGGCAGGGGTGGGGGGTATTAAACTGGAAGATACATGCCCACCCTTCAGTTGTTGGGAATGCTCAATAGTCATTTTTTTTAAGATTCATCCGGACTAATGTCAGTCCTCAAAGCACTACCCAATACGATAAAACAAGGCTTTTCTATGTTTTATTTACCTAAGAGAAGAAGGTTCAGCCGCTTTGAACTAAGTGCGGTGAACATCCTGGACATGCATGCTCTTGCCTTGCGGACACCCCGTTATACGGACACCCGCTATTACGGACAAAATCCAGCCCTCCACCCGGCGAAAGCTAACAGAGGTTGACTCCCGCTATTGCGGACTCCAAGCTGCGTCCAGAGGGTGTCCGCTATAACGAGAATTGACTATACAGCTGTTTCGAGACAATCCCGAAAGGTATTGTGGGTAGTTTTAAGTTCATGGTTCCTAGACTTCACCATTTCAGCGAAATCTGAGAAAATGGCACGAGACGCCATGGACGTATGTTTGTGAGTGCTAAAAGAAAGCAACAAAAGTAGGTTCGACAGCTACAGTGTCGGGAACGTACCTTGCTGATCATATCCCAGATTATCTTTCGGGATTGTCGCGTGCGCTTTTTCGACAACCTTTCTCGAAACAGCTGTATATGACAGCTATTTTCTAAACTCTGATAAAACATGTTTGCTTGTTTGTTTGTTTGTTTTGTTTGTTGTTTGTTTGTTTGTTTGTTCTTTAACCAATCAGACATGTCACAGCGCATTGTTGCTATTTAGACACGGAAAGGACTGAGTCTTCGTGCCAAAATACTGTCAGCGGCTCGTCTCAATTTAGCAGGCGTATATTACGTCATATGTCCTTTTTGGCATACGGATGCACCCGCCCTTCGCAAATCAGCAGTCGTGGTGAGGTGGTTGGCTATCGTTATCGGAGCATACTCTTTTTTAACTGCTAGCTATAGGGCAGAGGAAGACTCGTTAATTGGCATCCCGAATATCATAAGGACGGTATGAAAAGGAACGAAGGTAAGAAGCTGTAAGAGAACGCTTTTGTTTCTGAACTTTCTGATAATACGTTTTTCAGTGCGCATCGAGAAATGAAGTCAATATGAATAGTTTTTCGAACTGAAGAATTATATCCTCCCCTTAAATCCTTTAGTTGTTAAACCGTGGTTTAGGTAATGTGCGCGCGGTTTCGTGAATCCGGAATATCCTTTTCAAGATATGAAGTACAACAATAAAACTCACATGATTCTCACATGTATAGTATAGTATCGTTTAGCTTCGTTTATATCTTAATATCTTTAACACAACTTCCGTTTACAATAAAGCTTTTCCAGCATTGATAAATCATTCAAACATGAAGACAAGATAGATCTAGAGAGCTAAATGTTTATTATTTTAAATATGTGCTTCCATAAGCACATTCCATAGCTATTCCAGTTCTGAACGCAATAGAGGACTAGAAAGGCAACTGCTCATCTTTATTTTAACTGACTTCATGTTAAAGAATGCAGTTTGATTGTGACTCGGAAATCAACCACTATGACGCCTAATCCTCCTCCGACCAAGAAACAATAAGAAGTATTGGCATCTTTATTGACAGTAGTCAACAAAAGGTCCATTGTTATCCACTTCAGTGTGGCTGCCGAAATCAAGCTTCAAATGTTCCCAGCAAAACGCTGTTGCAAGCTTGCATCAGGCGGACGGACGGTTTTTCGGTTAAACTCAGTTTGGTCGAATACCAAGATGGCATATCTGAAGTGTATTTTGACTATTTTGGTATACTATTGATATTCTTTAACACATCACACGGTCAGCTCATTACCTTTACTCTGTTTAAGAATGTTGCATACAGCACCTTGGTCTGACTGTCCACATGCAGTGGGTGTCCGCTTGTCATGTCAAAGTCATTGTTTGAGATTGACAATGTCATTTACAGCTCAATGGTTCCTTATTTTGTGCAAGCACGTACATGCCCAGTCCACTAAAGGAGTACACATCAAATCAGTCAGTGTCTTTGGATCGGAATGCATCAGTTGTCTATCAATATGCAATACTCAGTGTCCTGTTACTCATTGATAGACCATGACCTTTTATGATGGTAATATTGTTAATAGCTTAGAGAATCGGACAGCATGTTCCATATTTTATTGGACACATGAGGCATACAGAAAATGCTGATCTTTTCTATACCACCATGGGAGCAGATCAAAGAATAGCTGCGATGATTGTGTGCCACTAGTTTCAGTTATGTACGTTGTAGTAAAATTATTACAAGTGTGCCATAAATAGCCCTTGATCTCAATATCAGTGAGTGCCGTGGTAGATACACCTGATACAACTATTTTCAGTTCTTTATAACCTGCATATGCAACATTTTTCACGACTCGTCTTCTTTTCGTGTACCTTGGGCCTAAAGGTTTTCTTGTCTTTCTCAATCAAATTTGAGCCGATCGAGTTCAGAAGAAGAAACGGAAAAAAGCATACCTCTGGGACCAAGGTAACAAAGCTGATGTTGTAAATTAATTATACAGTGAACTCTCTCTAAGGCGGACAACCTCGGGACCAGCTCTACTGAGCTGTCCGCCTTAAAGAGGTGTCCGCCTTATAGAGAGTTTCGTTACATAAAAATAAGAGAAACTTGAGTCGGTCGGGACCAGCCAACCATGTCCGTCTTAGAGAGTTACCCGATTGTAGCCAGTATGATAAGTGGCACGAGTCAAGCGTCACAACAAGATCGATGTAATTGATTTAATTGATTTTGATCCAACACAGTGATCAATTCGTAACTTCTCTTTACAGTTTTATAACAAATTCAATTAGACAGGTCATGAGAATTTTGGACCTGATCCTCTCAGTACTTACAAGAGTCAAAGCAAATTCTTTAGAAAAGACCTATGTACACACAATGTCGGTACAAAACGGAGTGAGGAGAATCGTTTATGCTCACCTTGGAACGTTTTTTAACGTCCCCTCATTCTCAGTAAAACTGTGTTGAGCAGGTTCGAGAAGGAAACCTTTTACCATATTGTCATTGTAGTCCTGAAGAAACCACTAACTGAGAAATTTAAATTTAAAACGTGCATGGTATAGGGTTTATTGGGTAGTAACAGTCAATATAGTCGTCTAAAGAGAGATCATCGTGGCCGAAGCTACCAGCTGTTAAGGTAGAAAACACTCAATACAATTGATCATCCTACAATGGGTCCCGCACATGTTCTCCAACAACTTCACAAATGCTGAAACTTTCTTGTCGGAAAGCATAATCAAAGTACCGTCCGACCTGTCACATACCCATCAAGAAAATTTCCCATAATTTTTGGCTCGCTTTTCACTTTGCCAGACAAAGCTACTGGGCTGGCTTTGTTTGGTACAGGTACCCGGGAAAGGCTATAAAGACACATTCATGATCAGTGTAAACGCCGGGATAGGGGGATTCCCCAATGAAGATAATTTAACTTACCTAATAATACAGTTACTAGTTTTAAGTTCATGGTTCCTAGACTTCAGCATTTCAGCGAAATCTGAGAAAATGGCACGAGACGCCATGGACGTATGTTTGTGAGTGCTAAAAGAAAGCAACAAAAGTAGGTTCGACAGCTACAGTGTCGGGAACGTACCTTGCTGATCATATCCCAGATTATCTTTCGGGATTGTCGCGTGCGCTTTTTCCGACAACCTTTCTCGAAACAGCTGTATATGACAGCTATTTTCTAAACTCTTATAAAACATGTTTGCTTGTTTGTTTGTTTGTTTGTTTGTTTGTCTGTTTGTTTGTTTGTTCTTTAACCAATCAGACATGTCACAGCGCATTGTTGCTATTTAGACACGGAAAGGACTGAGTCTTCGTGCCAAAATACTGTCAGCGGCTCGTCTCAATTTAGCAGGCGTATATTACGTCATATGTCCTTTTTGGCATACGGATGCACCCGCCCTTCGCAAATCAGCAGCCGTGGTGAGGTGGTTGGCTATCGTTATCGGAGCATACTCTTTTTTAACTGCTAGCTATAGGGCAGAGGAAGACTCGTTAATTGGCATCCCGAATATCATAAGGACGGTATGAAAAGGAACGAAGGTAAGAAGCTGTAAGAGAACGCTTTTGTTTCTGAACTTTCTGATAATACGTTTTTCAGTGCGCATCGAGAAATGAAGTCAATATGAATAGTTTTTCGAACTGAAGAATTATATCCTCCCCTTAAATCCTTTAGTTGTTAAACCGTGGTTTAGGTAATGTGCGCGCGGTTTCGTGAATCCGGAATATCCTTTTCAAGATATGAAGTACAACAATAAAACTCACATGATTCTCACATGTATAGTATAGTATCGTTTAGCTTCGTTTATATCTTAATATCTTTAACACAACTTCCGTTTACAATAAAGCTTTTCCAGCATTGATAAATCATTCAAACATGAAGACAAGATAGATCTAGAGAGCTAAATGTTTATTATTTTAAATATGTGCTTCCATAAGCACATTCCATAGCTATTCCAGTTCTGAACGCAATAGAGGACTAGAAAGGCAACTGCTCATCTTTATTTTAACTGACTTCATGTTAAAGAATGCAGTTTGATTGTGACTCGGAAATCAACCACTATGACGCCTAATCCTCCTCCGACCAAGAAACAATAAGAAGTATTGGCATCTTTATTGACAGTAGTCAACAAAAGGTCCATTGTTATCCACTTCAGTGTGGCTGCCGAAATCAAGCTTCAAATGTTCCCAGCAAAACGCTGTTGCAAGCTTGCATCAGGCGGACGGACGGTTTTTCGGTTAAACTCAGTTTGGTCGAATACCAAGATGGCATATCTGAAGTGTATTTTGACTATTTTGGTATACTATTGATATTCTTTAACACATCACACGGTCAGCTCATTACCTTTACTCTGTTTAAGAATGTTGCATACAGCACCTTGGTCTGACTGTCCACATGCAGTGGGTGTCCGCTTGTCATGTCAAAGTCATTGTTTGAGATTGACAATGTCATTTACAGCTCAATGGTTCCTTATTTTGTGCAAGCACGTACATGCCCAGTCCACTAAAGGAGTACACATCAAATCAGTCAGTGTCTTTGGATCGGAATGCATCAGTTGTCTATCAATATGCAATACTCAGTGTCCTGTTACTCATTGATAGACCATGACCTTTTATGATGGTAATATTGTTAATAGCTTAGAGAATCGGACAGCATGTTCCATATTTTATTGGACACATGAGGCATACAGAAAATGCTGATCTTTTCTATACCACCATGGGAGCAGAACAAAGAATAGCTGCGATGATTGTGTGCCACTAGTTTCAGTTATGTACGTTGTAGTAAAATTATTACAAGTGTGCCATAAATAGCCCTTGATCTCAATATCAGTGAGTGCCGTGGTAGATACACCTGATACAACTATTTTCAGTTCTTTATAACCTGCATATGCAACATTTTCACGACTCGTCTTCTTTTCGTGTACCTTGGGCCTAAAGGTTTTCTTGTCTTTCTCAATCAAATTTGAGCCGATCGAGTTCAGAAGAAGAAACGGAAAAAAGCATACCTCTGGGACCAAGGTAACAAAGCTGATGTTGTAAATTAATTATACATTGAACTCTCTCTAAGACCTCTAAGGCGGACAACCTCGGGACCAGCTCTAGCTGTCCGCCTTAAAGAGGTGTCCGCCTTATAGAGAGTTTCGTTACATAAAAATAAGAGAAACTTGAGTCGGTCGGGACCAGCCAACCATGTCCGTCTTAGAGAGTTACCGACTGTAGCCAGTATGATAAGTGGCACGAGTCAAGCGTCACAACAAGATCGATGTAATTGATTTAATTGATTTTGATCCAACACAGTGATCAATTCGTAACTTCTCTTTACAGTTTTATAACAAATTCAATTAGACAGGTCATGAGAATTTTGGACCTGATCCTCTCAGTACTTACAAGAGTCAAAGCAAATTCTTTAGAAAAGACCTATGTACACACAATGTCGGTACAAAACGGAGTGAGGAGAATCGTTTATGCTCACCTTGGAACGTTTTTTAACGTCCCCTCATTCTCAGTAAAACTGTGTTGAGCAGGTTCGAGAAGGAAACCTTTTACCATATTGTCATTGTAGTCCTGAAGAAACCACTAACTGAGAAATTTAAATTTAAAACGTGCATGGTATAGGGTTTATTGGGTAGTAACAGTCAATATAGTCGTCTAAAGAGAGATCATCGTGGCCGAAGCTACCAGCTGTTAAGGTAGAAAACACTCAATACAATTGATCATCCTACAATGGGTCCCGCACATGTTCTCCAACAACTTCACAAATGCTGAAACTTTCTTGTCGGAAAGCATAATCAAAGTACCGTCCGACCTGTCACATACCCATCAAGAAAATTTCCCATAATTTTTGGCTCGCTTTTCACTTTGCCAGACAAAGCTACTGGGCTGGCTTTGTTTGGTACAGGTACCCGGGAAAGGCTATAAAGACACATTCATGATCAGTGTAAACGCCGGGATAGGGGGATTCCCCAATGAAGATAATTTAACTTACCTAATAATACAGTTACTAGTTTTAAGTTCATGGTTCCTAGACTTCAGCATTTCAGCGAAATCTGAGAAAATGGCACGAGACGCCATGGACGTATGTTTGTGAGTGCTAAAAGAAAGCAACAAAAGTAGGTTCGACAGCTACAGTGTCGGGAACGTACCTTGCTGATCATATCCCAGATTATCTTTCGGGATTGTCGCGTGCGCTTTTTCCGACAACCTTTCTCGAAACAGCTGTATATGACAGCTATTTTCTAAACTCTTATAAAACATGTTTGCTTGTTTGTTTGTTTGTTTTGTTTGTTTGTTTGTTTGTTTGTTTGTTTGTTTACAGAGAGTCTTATGCTCTGACATGTCTAGGCATGACGTCCGGTAATTTCCTTCCTAATATGTTATGGATTTTCTGCACAGGAAGGAAATCGGAACCCTCCACTTTTGTAACTCAGGTCTTTGAAGGTCATGCGGTTTTTTGTCGGTGTTTGAATGGCTGGAGGTTTACCGCAAAAGCTTATTCAAATCAGACGCACATGCATATCCCGATGATCATGTTCCTCCCACCCCTCCCTGGCTACTACGCGTGTTAGATCACGTTTTAGAGTTTCGTCAACCTACTGTATTCAATCCTTTTCAATCTTGCCCAATTTTGACCATCAGTACTCCTCTATACAGCTTCTGGTATTTCTGTTGATTTCCTACCGGCCATTTCAAACAATTATTTAGAGGTTTCACAAGAGTTGTAGACTCTTTTATAAGAATGTGTCACTGCCTGAATAGACCGTGACAGTCATGGAAAGTTTAGTAAAGCCCTTTCTGACACTCGGTTGGCAGAAATTGTGTGCTTAGTTATGATCAACAAATCATTCTTTCTAGTACCTTTAACAATATTTTAGCTAGAAATATCGGAATTAAAGATATATTAATAAATTAAAGTCGATTTCTACAAGTTACGAAACTTTTAAAAGGCGATTGACTATTAAATCCTAGTCTGAAGTGTCAGCCGTCTCCTCGCTCTAACCCCCCCGTAGACGGCTGACACTTCAGACTAATTAAATCCTAACTAATTGAACGTAATGTTAATTTTGTGGAGTTTTGCCGTTTGTTTGTGTCTTCCTTTAATCACTGTTTAGGTTGGCTTTGCTGTTTCTCTATCTAACTAAATTATTATGTAGTAAAAGTTGCTAGGATTATTATTATTATAGCAGAAATTGAAATGAGAGCCTCGTGAACCCGGGCTCGTGAACATCGCTATCCGAGGACATTTTGTCTCTCGTGACAGCTAGGATCATGATTTCACGGACTATATATCTTTGCTTATTTCGCTTACCTCTGATTTTAGGCCGTTCGCTACGGTAACAACGAGTGCTGCTCTGGTGCAGGAAAGCAAAAACTGCTGATCGTGTCTAGTAAAGGATTTCTAAATTGTGCAATATTGCGCCATTTGCATGACTCAGTTATTTAGGAGCCCGGGGGGAGGGGGTGGGGGGTACTCGGGTATGTTTTGGGTGGGTATGTGCCGCCTCAGGTCTCCAAATTTGGACCCCGTTTTAGAAAGAATTTGCATAAAAAAATGATACCCCGTTCTAGAAAAAACTGTCTAATAAAAATATCATGATAGTGTCTTCAATTCCCGCAGCAGCTGAATTTCCAAGGTGGGTGAAAATCTTATAGTGGCATAGTCCAGAGCAGAAGAGGTGCAAGACTGAATCAGCGAAAGGCAAAATTCTCATTCTCCCGATTTGAGTTTGACTTTCCAGAGCGAAGTATAGCAGTAGAGTGTACCGTCCTCCGATCTCTGGACAAACCTCGGTGACATTCTCTTCAGGCTGCCTAAAACTACTAACATAAAACACTCCTAACTGTAGCTATTTATTTTCTATGGGTTTTGCGTGACTCAGAATTTAGTACGTCAGCCAGCTGGACAATACAAGATTATAATCTTCTTTCCTGACAATTTAGAAGCAAAGAAATTTAATATAAATGACATTAGCATCTCAGCGTCTGCGTAGGAGGCTAATTAGCATCGCGACCCTATCATATTAGACCAATCAGATTTGAAGTGCATCGACAACACGGAAAAACTATTATGTTACTGTTTATATAGCCTCCTACGCAGACTACTGTTTATATTGCTTCGAAGGGGACTCTGCTCGCAGGGTACTAAGACACCTAAACTCGACTCTGGAATGATTTATTAAATGGGCAGAAATCATCTCCTGGTGTAGTAGACTATAACTCAGTGGTCGGGTGAAAGCAGTCCCTCTTTCGTAAGAGAGACTGCCGTTTGCTGATGTTTGTTGATAGAGAGCTTTGGTTCTGTCATGCACAGTGCCTGTGGAACTCAGTCGTGGGCGAAGACGAGGACGACAACTACATTCACGAACGAAGACATATTTATTGTTCATACTATGAGAGAACACGTAGACTGCGAGCAGTCCCTCTTTCTTTCTTTATCGATCGCGAAGCAAGCGCGAGAGAGCGGCAGTGAAACCGAGATTACTTCAAAGCGGTGAATTTTTGAGATCAGTAAACGCTTGTAAACGTGAACGCATTCGTATTCGTGTTTGCGTGCATATATATGTGCACATCGTCGATCATTCACACGGAGGATCAGCTGAAGGATGCCTGAGGTAAGTCTGTTCCGTGCTTTTTTAAACAAAGTAATGTTTGTAGTGGTTTAGAAGTAAGCTCAATACAACCATTCTATTTTTATCGCCGCAATCCCTTACTGAGAAAGAAAGCGCATTGAATAGAATTGATTTACAATATTTTAAACGCAGTTTTCCCGGTAGAGAAACTACAACTTTCATTGACATATATACCCGGGATATATACAAAATCGAAGAGCGGAATGTTTCGATCGCTGTATACATCTATATGCGTCAGTGCAACAGAGGGATACCAAAAAAAAACTCACTGCCAAAAAATACTAATGCAATCCGGCTTGTTTTTATTCGACCGTTGTTATCTGAAGACAGGATTTAACACTTTCTAAGTTTCAACTCAGTTCTGTCTCTCTTGGGTAGTCAGTTCAATTTGGACTGTTGTTATCTGAAGGCAGAACAGTAACATTTTCTATAATTTATTTTATTATTTGTTTTAATTCAGTTCTGTCTCTCTTTTAGGACGAAATTTAGCGCATAGCAAACCTTTAAACGAGAGTGTCGTTCTCAAGATCATACGTGATCAAAATAATACCGTATACTCTTAAGCCTGGTTTCCATATGATCGCAACGATCGCAGTCACAACGATCGCACAATAACAATAATCGACATTTTCGCGACACTCTTTCATACCACTAATAATTATTTCTTCCCCCTTGTTACTGTAACGTCTCTAGTAGGCGTATAAAGACGAAGAACACTATTCAAAGTCCGTAAACAGTTTTAATGGCGTATCTCCCAGACCAAAAGCGGAAAGCATGGTCCGTGCACTCATACATGAAATCACGTGACTATGATGTACAGTTGTAACCGGAAGTCATAATAAACGGAATACGTGACATCTCCCTCCTTAGAATAATATAAAGAAATAGTCGCTAACAAAGGAAATGGAGAATCAAAGTCTCTAGCCTTATAACTAAAATATAACGCGACAAATCCATGAAACTAAGTGTCTCTGTCCTTATAAATCTCACACGACAAATCTGGGAACTAAGTGTCTCTGTCCTTATAAATCTCACATGACAAATCCAGGAACTAAGTGTCTCTGTCCTTATAAATCTCACATGACATTGTCCTAGTCCTTAAATCGGGAAGGTGCCTTGATGACACGCCCACTGCGGGTTCTGGTCATAGGAGTGCTTGTGTCTTGCTTCCTCTCCTTCTGTTGGTCGTCTGGTCCGGGTTTCTTTGGTGTTTCCTTAGCAGGTGTTGATTTGGAAACAGGCTGCTCCACTACAGGAAGAGTAGCAGCGTTGCTTTGAGGGGCGGTGGCTGGCATGTTCCCTATCGGGTTCCCCGCTGCTTCTTGGTGTGGATGAACTACTGGACGCTCCGGCTGTTCACGAGTGCGTCTTAGGTGTTTTTCGGTTGCGTCGGAACACTCGCCCATCTTCTGTCCTAACTTGATATGACCGGAATACGTGACAGTTACCACTGAGCTTGCTTACTTGGCCAGCATATAAAAGGAATTTTCTCTCTCCATGCATTGCTTTTGTATTGTGACCCTTCATTCCCTTAACTGTCACGTGTCGTTTACGGCTTCGCCTCCCGGCTTTGCCGACGTGTCTTCATATAATAAGACAGATTAAATATACACTTCCTCTTTACTGCCATACATGCATACCGGAAAATTCTCATAAACCATATAAAACAGTTTTTCATTATTTCGACTCGGTCAAGTTTCGGAAACGTCCGTTGTTCAAACAATAATTTGTCGTTTTATAGTCCTACGACTGTTTCAGATTATTAAGAAAATGGCGGCGAGAAGAGATGAAGTAGAAAGAAAGACACATGTACCCACGACAAATGGGGAGACAAAAGTAGTCCACGCGCCGGCGCGGTATTTCAGTGGTTCCACACAGACTTAAAAGATAGCCAGTTGTAAGTTTTTTGTAATAATAATCTTTCGTATATCCCTGCCTTGCTTGACACCATGTTGCCAAAATGATGACGATGATGCATCTGACGGGAGAAATTGAAACCTTCAAGCCCGAGGATTCAAGCTCTTGTTTTGAACAAGACCTTGAGCTTGTAATTTCCAATATCGCATCACAGCATTTGTGTTTAGTTTCATTTTGACAGTGAATAAATACAAATCAATCAAAAACTGATGAGCTGCTGGCCAGCCTTGCTACATGTGTAATTTTGTTGCTGTGGGTCTGCACGGATAACTTTCCGCGATGCTTCTATTTTTATCTCCCGACCTGTGATATTGTGGTCTACAATTCATACCGACGAAGCCATACATTTCTGCGAAGTTTTTATCTGGCCGCTCACAAAACTGGCGACGTTTTAGGCACTGAACTTCTTCTTGAAAAAAAAATTAATCCAATCCACCAAAATCACAAGTATCGTGATGCAGAAACGCGCGCACGCTTGGTATAGCGTAAGGTAGTTTAACTCTCCTGATCAATGCAAATAAACGCCGTTTTCCCTCATCGATCTTTGTCCACTTTGAGTCAGTATGCAAATCTTACTCATTTACACTGCCTCTGATTGGAGACGTTTTGACGTACAGGTATAACAAGTATACTTGGTTTCAATTGGCAGGTCATGCGCTCGCAAAAGGGGGTTCCCCTAATTCAATATAGACGATATACGTCACCTTTCGGCATCAGGCGAGTAGATGAAGTATGCGGCACGCACAATAAAACTTCAGACTAACTAAAATAGTATATTTTGTGTATTCTGCTATCCTAATCAATTCTGAAAAGTCCCTCATTTAGAGAAAATATACTTATCTTCGAAAAATTATCCTTCTAGAGGCAGTGATGCCTTTCGGGAATTTTACAAAGAAAGAAATGAGTATTATGTAGTAACCCTAAATGGCTTTTTCCTGTTTGTACAACGTAGATCGCTGTCCATTCACAGCACGTTTTTAGACCGTGACTCGATCTCCAAAACAATTTACGGACGGAACTCGAGTTAAGACAGTGAACTGCAACCCTACCATGACAAAAGTAGTTGTAACGCTCACAGTAAGAGCTTCACTTGACGCTGAAACTTTGTGATTGTAAATTAGGGCCATTTATACGGGAGGAAAATAAGACGCGCGACTTAAATTTAGATAGGACGCGAAACTGTACCGTTTATACGTTTCGCGTCCTACATAAGACGCGAAGATCACGTATAAATCAGTTCGCGTCTTATTTTTGATACAGCGCACTTATAGCTCACGTCTTATTTAGGACGCGAGAGCATTTATACGAGGAAGTTCACGTCTTATTTAAGACGCGGACAAAATAAGAACAGCTGAAAACCATAAGACGCGTCTTATTTAAGTCGCGTCTAAAATAAGACACGAACGCTTATTTTGTACTATTTATACGATCAGTTCGCGTCTTATTTAAGTCGCGTCTTAGATAAGACGCGTCTTATTTTCTCCCGTATAAACAATGATTTAAGATGCCCCTTTACAATGTTGCACCTCGTTTGGCGGTAATGTGTTGGCAACTCAACATTGAGAGGGGGAGAGGGAGGGAAATAGTTGATTTGATCGGTGCCAACACTTTTTTCTACCATTGTAGTTTTGAACAAGTTTTTGAACTAAAGTTACTTAGCTTGTATCAGTTTGCGACACTCTTTGCTAGTTTACTTAAATCTCTGGTGAAACAAGTCTACGGGAAATTGACGGTCTACGGGAATATTTTATGCAAGATCAATTTTCTCACAAGCACTGTTAAATCTGGTTAACATGTTAACCAGATTTTCCTTAACCCTTGTTTGCCTAGCTGCCATCACAAGATGGCGGTGTACATGTATTACCGCGGGTGATACAGTCTGCAGTGAGTTTTTTAAATCAGTGTCCGTGTTTAAAAACACGGACACTGATAAATAGAAGACTGCACATGATAAAATCCCTGCACGACTATATTTTGCACTGACGAAATGTTAAGAAAACTCTTCCAAGCATCCAAGCATCATCATCATTTATATGACGGTGCCGAAAGACGGCCTGACAAGTTTAATATGGTTTATAGCGTTTGTTTTATTTCAACACAGTCCAAAACGAAAACGATAGTTCTTCTTTATCGGCTGTTTATCGGTTTTGTTGTTAATTTAGCCAGCTGCACTACAGCTGTCGTCAATAGTTTGGCTCCCATAGGATTGATCAACAGCCTTGTGAGATTCCTTATTCTTAATCGAAATCAAACTGACACGACTTGAAGTGAATACAGTGTATTCCCAGTTTATGATACAGTTGTATGCATGCAACCCTTCAATGCAAATAAGAAAGAGTACAATCCCCGATTTTGATTGGCTTCAGTTCCTCGTGACGCAAACTAAGCTCCCGAGAGTAATCTTCAGGAACTCTCTGGCGCACCATGCCACCATCGTCCATCGATCATTAACGTTACTTCTTTAAATTTTGTTTAAAAACGTTACTGGTATAAATCTATCAATAATTACCAATGCATGTTAAAATCATCGAGCATTTTACTTACTAATATCAGCGCCTTTTTCGTTGCAGTTGAAAAAACTGTACCAGTGGTTCTTCAAGCTATTTTTCACTGATTGAAAGGATATCAATCGAGGAGCACGTACATATCATAGCATGGATCATCAAGTCACCTGGTTAACCGCAGCTAGGCCTGTCCCGATTGTGCTCGTAAAATGATGAAAAGTTGCTCACTGGAATGGCAAAAAGCTGCTAAAAAATTGCTAAAAATCCCAAAAAGTTGCTACCTAAATTTCAAAAGTTGCTACCTAAATGTCTTGATATTTTTATACAGACGTTAATTAAAAGCTTTATTTTCGATTTAAAGAAAATAATAAAAATTAAAAATTAAACAATTTTAAAAAATGTAAAAATGTAAAAAAAAAAAAAAATTTTAAAGTTTTTTAAATTATTTTTAAAATTGAAGTTTTCTATCAAGTTGTTCACTTTTTCGTGCTTGATATGTGCTGTAAGCCTATATTTTGCTCAAAAGTTGCTCAGAAATTCAAAACTTGCTCGAGGTTGCTAGAACTGCAAAAAGTTGCTCCAAACGCCAAAAGTTGCTCAAAAGTTGCCGAGCACAATCGGGACAGGCCTAACCGCAGCATCAGAATCAGATGGCATGTTTCCGAATCGGTTTTCGTTTGACCAGTTGTGTTGTGTGGGATATTACACACTATGTCATGAGCTCAAATAGGAATTTTTTGTTGGTTTCAGAGAGTTGGACGCCTGGTTAATCACAAGATAACAAGATGTCATATCAGAGATCATTTCGAACAGCGAAGTTGGGAGGAATGGGTTCCTCTTTCCAATCTGAACCAGAACTTGATTGAATGTTTCTTCAAAAAAAAAGTCCCATTTCCTCAAATGAGACATGTATTTATAAACTAGCAAATAGGGTTTGATTTTGTCATGTGCCTTTTGAAAAAGATGGTGCATGCATGAATGGGAACAGCGCCTATAAGCCAACACACTTACGCACGTAGACACTAGCATAAAGCTATACCGAGTAGAAAAACTGCAGAACTCAAGTAAAACGTGGTCGACTTTTTGTTTCAACTTCCGTAGAAACTGTTTGTTTGTTTACTAGGTTTGAGCTGGCATAGTTTTTTATTATTTTCGTTTGATTTGAAAACCTAGTGCCTCGCTATATGCGATGTGAGGTTTAGTATCAGTTTTCTAGCAATTTGTCCGCTTCCGCAAGTAGTACATGACAGGTTAGTCTGACGTAACCCAAGAAAGGTGACCTTGATATTCATTGCGGAATTGCGGTATAGGGAAAACGGCTTTCAATACGGACTCCTTGACGATAAATACACATCTCACTAAATAGAATAACCAAATGGCTTTATTTGATCTTGATCTGTAACTAATTTCATTTATTGCCAGGTACATGTGAGCTCTTTGTGACAATTGCAAATGAATAAATAACAAATATGAAGTATAATAGCACACGATTCTACCAAGTAAAACGTTTATCATCGAACGCACAGCATCATACTAAGATGCGAAAAAGTGAACTCAGAAGATTGTCCCTAAAATTTAGCCGGCCACATACCGACCATATAATTCCACTGAAAACTCGCCTGTACCTGCTCCATAAAATCAATGAACCAGAGTTTACAGCTGAGTTTGCGGCAACTTACAGACAAGCAGTACAGTTATAACGGCGAACAAACAGTGAGCAAAGATTCCCGGCCAAGCCGCCACAAAAATATTTGTACAACTCGGCAGACACCGCGACCTGTACCTCCGAGAAACCGGCCAAAACTTACATCCTTCCTTTAATACAGTGTAGTTCGGGGGTCAAAGACGATCTTACTTGACAAACCGGTTTCAGCATGTTCTAGGAAAAGATCAGACTATGACATAACTCATCTAAATTAAACTGTCAAAACTCAATATAATACAAACTTCATAAAGAATAATGAAAACTGAATCAAATGCGATACTGAGCCAACTAAAAGCTGTGACACCCTATATAAAGTCACTGTATGGACTTTCTCGCTAGCATAAAACGCTAGCTCGGGCTAAACGCGTACGAGAACTGAGTTGTAACTGTTCAAACTTTCGCTTTCGTTTGGCCTGAAACTCTCGTGCACTCTCGGCGATGGCTCTCGTGCGTTCTCTTTTGGAGCCTGCTCATTTTTTTCTTGAGAGTCGTCGAGAGTTTTCTCCAGTTTAGCCACGCTTGAGAGTTGCATGAGGGTTTTGCTGTGCAAACTCTCGTGGGCTTAATATGACGGCCCACGCCGACGCGCGCGCCGGATGAGTAATGGTCCGATCATAGTCTTCAAAACTTTAATTTTCTAGAAAAAAAATATTTCCGAAAAGAAAGCAGCCTAAAGGCCTTCCATGCATTCAGTCTGATCGCTAAATGTCGACCCATAAGAGGGAAAGTTACATGAAGTCTAGTCAAATTAATGTGCAGATGAGTGCGTTTCACTGTGCACAGCGTAAGCGGAACTGATATACCATCTAAAGCGAAGAAACACGGAAGTACGAAAACTATTTCTTAACTCAATGTTCTCAGTTAAAAATCAGTTACGAATAACGGAACACTGTTTCTGGAAATATATTAGGGAGACTTAATGAAGGTGGAGTGGCTGTTTTTTGGCGAGCGTTTATCCCATTCTTCTGTTCTGTTAGGTTGATAGTGAAATTTTCACGTGAGCATTTACGTATTGACTGTCACTCGATTGACTCGATATTGATTTAGATTTTAACATGCTGCTGTAGAACACATGATCGGCACGCACTGAATTAGTTTGGTCCATCGTCTCTCGCTGACATTTTCTATATAACAGTGTGCTGTTTTAATAAAGACTTACCTCTTTTAAGGCAACTGCAAATCAAAGAAGTCAGTAGTCACATTCGGCATTGTTTCTCAATTACCGCTATCAACTGAGATTAGTGTGTTCCTGTTTCGCTGTCGCAGAGTTTTCCGAGTAAAAGAGGGCGCCGCGGGGCGATGAGAAGAGAGAAACGGCGTCGTCCACCGCGTGCTATACTATTTTCCTTCTCTCCAATCCCCCCAGATACTAAAGAAGTCTCTGCGGAAAAGCGAGATGCTACAGCTGATGATAAATAAGAAAATATTGTCTCATTTGCTGACCACAAGACCGACGAGCATGTTCATTAATTTCTCGTTATACTCTGTTTGGAATATTCAAGTTACTTTACTAAGTTCTGTTCAGTTGTTGCTGCACAAAGTTCATACACCAGTTAAATAAGAAGAAACGGCCAAATGATAGATTGAGAAAACAGTTTATTTAAATGAAAAGCAAAGTTACGCAGTCAATTTCTTTAAAATACAGCTCAGTACCTAAAGAAATTCCTTTACAACCGACTAGACCCTGACCGGCCTTCCATCATGAGCTGAATGAGCCCCTTCGCGCCGGTGAGGGTAAAAGGCGGAATGAGTTTGCGGAATGGCATGTGGCATGACTTGCGGAATGGCATAATTATGCGGAATATGATATATGCAGAATTACTTAAAGAAATAAATTAACTGCAAATAACCGCTTTACGTAATGCTGCGGGCCCAAACATACGATTGGTGGTTTGCATCAATATTACCAAGACTGTTCGCTTGCATGAACAATATCAGAAAATTAACAGCTTATAGAGCAGGCAGAAAGAAACGTTCTGTCCAAATTATAGCTTTGTATCGTTTTTTCATAACCGAGTTATTACGAAAATAATTTTCAGAAAATTACAGTATTTAGTATGCAGCCGCCATGTTGGTGCCCTTCTTTGGGACACCAATATGGCGGCCATAAAACTGTACACGAAGTAGAGTAGATTCTACCATCAATATCATTAGCTTTCACTTCAAAACTCTTTAGATATCACTTCTAAATTATTATCACGTATAAAAATTTAAAAATGACATAAAATACCCGTTTTTGTGACAGTTCAAAAACACGTTCATCCGGGACATCGCAAATTTCAAAATGCTTTATTTTCGAAACGAAGCAATGAATCGATACCAAACTTTGCATAGAGATTAATGTTTTGTATGTGTAGAATATGTGAAATGAACAGCTTTGTAGAATTAACAGTTTAGATTTTAGAATTTTGATGACGTCAGATGCAAACCAAGAATACGATCTTGTCACGTTTTCAATCAGATGGCGGCTGTTCGGTGACAAGGAGCGTATAGGTTAACCCATTTACAACGCCACTTTTGTGTTCGTCGTAGGTATATTTTTCGGTCATCACAAAGAAAAATGATCCTTTAAGTGATATTCTGTACACTGGAGGTAAATTATTTTAGTTATCAGGTTGTATTTTTATGAAGAAATCTATCACTTATGTGTGTTTATTTTTTTTTATTGCTGCAAAGTTTACACAGGAAATGGCGTTTGTATATGAAACTGCGTGGTGGAATTTGCCGAAAATGTCGGAAAGTTGCTCTTCGAATGTGCATGAACCATTAGACAGAAGGTGCCTCTAAGCGCGACTTATCTTCTTGGCGAATTTAGAGCTCAAAGTTGGGTTATTTTTGTGAAGTGTTACGTGACTCAGCAGAAATGTTGTGCAAAGTTTGTGTCACACAGACTAAATCCAATTTTATTGATATCTTCTGAGAGCTGCTGTTTACCAAGAAATCATAGTACCCATATAACTGGCAAAATATAACCCATCGATCTGTTCATCTGGATCTGTCATGGATTTATGCTTATCACTCAAATAATTTTATAATTCGTGAACTTTCATTTCTTGCACAGAAATTCTGTGTCGATTTTCGACACAGGACACTTCTTCTTCATGAAAATACAACCTGATAATTAAAATAATTTACCTCCACAATACAGAATATCACTTAAAGAATAATTTGTCTTTGTTTTGACCGCTAAATATGGCTACCACGAACGCAAAAGTGGCGTTGGAAATAGGTTAGTAAACCTGTACGCTTCTTGTCACCGAACAGCCGCCATCTTGAACAATATCGTATGGGTTGAGCCCGCAGCATTACGTAAAGCGGTTATTTGCAGTTAATTTATCTCTTTTAGTCATTCCGCATATATTATATTCCGCATAATTATGCCATTCCGCAAGTCATGCCACATGCCATTCTTCAAACTCATTCCTCCTTTTACCCTCACCGCCTTCACGCTTCATTTCAAGAATTGTGAAAATAAAATAAGTAAGTTACGGTTGATGTCTGATGTTGTGGGACCATTCATTTTATATGAGCAGTGGTGCTGGTAGAATTTATACTGACTTTAAAAAAAAAGCTAGTCTAATTAATTGGTTTCATTAATTAAAAATAAATAGTCCCGGTTTTTCGGTTTCGGGTCACAAGTTCAAGCGTGTCACCTGCGAGTTGTAAACAATCGACTGTCGGTCTGTAAACTGTTAGTAGCTACTATATAACACGTATATCAATGTAAAATTTCCTCATTGTACCTGAAGAAGACTGGTTTGGCCAGTCGAAATATAGTACTTAAAAAACTTAAAAATCTACGTTGTATCGGTCTCTGCTTCTACAGTATATTTTGTATTGCTAGCCATTTATTGTTGCCTGGCGGATTCAATGGTTTTTTTTATCAAGACTACGAGGAAGTGAGAGAGTTTGAAAGTTATGCAAGAAGCGATTTAAGGAAATGTCTTTTTATATATACTATAAAGATCTTTAAATTCACTTAGCCACATACTCACAATTCATGCACGAATATCTACAGAGAGGCACTGGTAAGTTCCATATCACGCAGGTATATTTTACTTAGCTGCACAGGCGTGACAAGCATATTTATCTGAACTAAACAACCAGAAAAAGTGTCACAAAAAAGGGTGAAGGATGTTCACTTCTCGGTAGATAGATACCTTTCTGTTCATGTCATTGTCTAAGACACAAATTCGGGCAACAAATCGGTCTTTGAAATTGATGCATTTGCACCAATTTATATCGACGGTAGAACTTTATACACCGACGTTCGACATTCAACTCATCATTAGTATTAATTATTCTGTTCTTCTTACCTTTAAATATGTAGTCATAACATCCAACATCGCAGACGTGGCACACATAATATTAATATTGACGAGGAAACATTCCCTAGATGATAACGCGGTACAGGAAGAAACATTCCAACATGGTACCAATACTTATTTCCGCGTAGAAGGTGCAGGAGTAATAAAGAGCGCGAGTTACATGGAGAGGTGCGTCTCTTTCCTCGTACGCGCCCCTCCGGGTCGCGCTCTATAGTACTCCTGCGCCTGCTACGGAGGCTAAGGTGTAACAGGTTATATAGACCGAAGTCCTGGGGGAGGGGTAATCCCCTACATAAGCTATATAGGGTATGGGTATGGGTATGGATATGGTTTTTGAGCTGTTTTGGTCTGAAAATGGGTCATAAATTTACCCTTTTGGTCTGAAAGTTGGACATGTTGGGTTTTTTTTTTTAAGAAAACCACTTTTCATCGGTCTTTTCATCTTCAGACGAAAACGAGAGCAGAAAGATAAATCATTTGATATGATAAAGCGCGATTTATTAAGTCTGAAAACGGGTAAGGATTTTATAGATCGGGTCTAAAAATGGGTATGGTTTTTTCTTTCGTGGCATCAGCGTTCCTCGCTAAAGAAAAAAAAGGTTTTGGTACCCAGGGAAGGTGATAGTAAAACTGGAAAACAAAGTGGAAATTAATTTAAGTGATTTGATGAAAAGACAAAAAAGACGGGTTTGGAGCCCTCGTTGTTTGCTTCCATGACTTCGGGCGACGGCTTTTTATTCAACAAGACTGTCAAATTGCGATCGCGCTTCGCGCTCGCGCCCGAATTCCCCTCCTCCCTCCCCTCAGTACGCCTGCCAAGCAGGCTAGTCGCATTTGTTGTGAACATGATAATTTTTTCCATTAATCGTAATCTTATGGATTTAATACTTCGAGGAAACGTAAACAGGTTCACTTCGTTGTTCTCTGTAGCACGTGGTCCTTCTATTCCCGGTTCTATTGTAGTCAGTGTGACAAAGGCGAAATATGATAATGATGTTGTGACCATGCTACGACTTACAATATTCCAACGATTTAATTTAGCTCCTGGTTGATATGGTTCGAACACACTGAGAAATGTTATTAAGAAATATTCTTCTAAAATGGAATATAAAACAAGGTCATTCGGTCACTTATCTATCATCGTGCGAACTTCTGTCTGTCAGCAGCACTATTAAAACAATATTGAGTGAGGCTCACCGTAATAGACTCCGATCCAAAGGTGCAGTACCCCGTAATATGCCATTCATCAACAAAAAACCCGCGTCATGCAGCTAAATCTGTTTATATAGGGGCGTTGGTTGACTCGAACTCGAACCTTGCCCAATGTACTGTGAAATGGATACTGTGAATATGCATCAGGGATATCACGGTATCCGTACATTGCAGACGTTGTATGATCATGGTCCGCTATCTTTTGCGGCCCGGAAAGAAAAGCGGAAGGAAATTGTAATTCTGCATACCACTGTTCAAATAACAGTCGACCTCCAACATTTAAACATAACGCCCCCCTAAGACAATTAACCGTGATTTGAATTCAGGTCAAGGAATTAACTCTTTTAATAACTCATTCAATAACTGTTAATGCTTAACCATGTTTTCCAATATAAACATAACGCCCCCCTAAGACAATTAACATATTTGAATTCAGGTCAAGGAATTAACTCTTTTAATATCTCATTCAATAACTGTTAATGCATAACCAAGTTTTAGAATTCCAATATATACGACCGAAAGTAATCTGGACTTCTCTGTTATTACTAAATATCAGACGACCAACTGGAAGTGACAATGCCAATTTAAAGCAATGTATTTGACAGCCGGACACCCACTCCACGAAGACAATTAACAAAAGGTTTGTAATGGCGTCTTTGTAATTTGTTAGCCCGGGTTTGTTAGCCACTACAGTGAAAACGCCGCTGGGTATTCCCGCCAAATTGGCGACTTCAATTTGTTCTCACGAGCTGAAATAGCAAACCGTTTGCACTGCCTCGATTTTGTTTCATCCAATTTTATTACCTGAATTAGTACCATAACTGGATCGCGTTTTAGCCGTGTACGTTGGGCCAAAAAACTTAGACACGACTGCTGTTGTGTGTGGGTGTGCATGTATGGATCAATAATATGTTTACCGAAGCGAATTTCTAGCGAGATCCTAGGTTGAAGTAAACCGTCTCGTGGCTTTTGTAATTTTTGACGGAAAGTATGAACTAAAAACAAACATAAACACCTTAAAAGTATTGAATCCCTAGATTTGAGAATTATCTTGTAAAGTCGAGGATGAATAGCTCGGTAAAATGTACAATTTTTACAGACGTTTGTAATTGGCATACGCATTTCTTGCATGCCGTAAAAACAATTTGTATAATGACTATATTGACCATCAATGTATTTTATATTATCTACCCATCCGGATCCCTATCTCGGATATATATCGTTCTTTCCTTTCTTTATATTAGTTATTTGGGTGATTTGTCATAGCCTTTAATAAAGAACGTGTGCAATTAAATACGAATCACTAATCTACAGATAAGCCTCGGACGCTCTTCCGCTTTGGGCTCGTCGCATATAAATATTGCGTGAACTTTCATGTACAGTATATAGCCGGCCTCTCCCAACTACGGGACTTTCGTGTCTTCGATGTTGTCGTGAAAAGATGCAGAATATCGATTTGAAATAGATGTAATGTTTCTCACTGCTCAGAGTTCATTTGTACGCGGACAGCACAGTCCCGGACATACAAAACGCATGGAAACTCCTGAGACTCGCTTTCATTATATTAGTGACATTAGTTTTAGCCTGCGTAGCTGGCGCTCTTGTTGGCGCGCGAAGGCAAAATTCGTAAGCGGCGAAGCCGCTGTCGCGAGCGGTGGAGCCGCGAGAGTCTCCCGCCCCAGACTCTCGCGGCTCCGCCGCTTACGAATTTTGCCTTCGCGCGCTAACAAGACCACCAGCTACGCAGGCTACATTAGTTTCAGAAACGGCACTTCGCGAAGCGAAATGATACTTTGCAACATGGAAATATAAACCGTTTTGTCACGCGATATTTAGCAAGGTATCGTGATTCAATCTTGGTTAGGAATCCAAAGTGGTCAAGTGAGTATAATTCTTACCTGGTCTTTTTTAAATTTTCACGGCGTTCTTGTTGTGGCCGATTCCTTGCCAAGATACAAGCTGAGCATGAGGTTCAGATAAGGAGCCCGAACAAAAGAATACCATATAAAGTAATAATATATGACGTGTTACACGTCTGGTATGACATCGCATGAAAGAAAACAACCATGAATATGATTTCATAAATTGGAATCAAATAACTCTTCAGGTCTGAAATAGGTCAGCTCTGGAGTAGAGTATGTTTTGGTCTGAAATTTAAAAGGTTTTTGGAACCGGGCGAAACATTTGAAGAGTTATAACATTTGAACCGACCACCAACGGGCCACCAAAATCAGGTCGTATTAACGGGGTGGTCGTATTAAAAGGGTTCTTGATTATAAATAAGAAAATGGCTGACAGAAACTTTAGTTCGGGACAAAAGAAAGTGGTCGTATTAACGAGGTGGTCGCATTATTGAGGTGGTCGTAAGGCGGGGTTCCACTGTATAGAGAATGATGACTTTTTTAGAGAATGGACCAAAGAAGAAAAC
Organism: Desmophyllum pertusum; assembly: GCA_029204205.1. Classification (NCBI taxonomy): domain Eukaryota; kingdom Metazoa; phylum Cnidaria; class Anthozoa; order Scleractinia; family Caryophylliidae; genus Desmophyllum; species Desmophyllum pertusum. The sequence goes on along the minus strand of MU826837.1, from coordinate 1,468,016 downwards.
TTTTTGCGGCAGGCAAACTCGAAAAAGCGCTTGCATGCGTGACACTAGTGCATTTCAATGTGAAGTCTCAGTCTTCTGTTCGCTGCTCTAATTCGATCAAATTGACGTAATGCACTGACATGCACTGAGTATTTTGACTGAAAGCGTTCAGTGGTTCAACCGTTCATCCTTTCATCAGAAGCAATAAATTTGTCTTGAGAGCAAGGTTTGACCTCATTTACTTCTAGTTTGATTTCTAGTATTTACACATCGTAGTAATTAACATATAGTTAAGCAATAAATACTGCGTTTTGAGAGCAAAGGTAGATTTCTACATTGCAAAGTCCAACTTTCCAGCCAGAACACATGTACCCATCGGGTACCTGTTTTTAGTTTTGCAGAAACAGCTGCAGCCTTTCTTTTCAGTGTGCTTTATTCGTCGTTGCGCAACCAAAAGAACCTTTACCAAGGAAACTTAATTCTGGTTTATACTTCTATCCAATCACAATAATTGTTTTTATTTCTCTGCCCTGTTACAATGTAATTATAAATCAACACCACGTATACGGTTGCGTGACTGCGAACACGGTCTTGTTGATATGCATACTGTCAAGATTCCACACAGAGTATAACAAGAAATTAACGAATGCTCGCCGGTCTTGTGGTCAGCAAATTGTGACAATATTTTCTCATTTATTATCAGCTGTAACATCTCGCTTTTCCGAAGAGACTTCTTTGGTATCTCGAGTCCGCTCGTATTATATGTTAAGCCATCGAATAAGGAATTTATTATTCCACTGCAAAATTTTCCTGCTATTATGCTATTTCTTTTGCTTTTTTTTTCAGTGCCTCAAGCTGGTTCAAGATATTTTATAGACGTCATATTGTTTTCTGTTTCTGCCTATAATCTGCAAAAGTATGCCTGGATATCAATTATCAAGTTCAGATCATGAGAGAATTGGTGCAAAGTATATGTGTAACTCCTGTAGTCTGCTGTTAAGAGATGCTATGCAAGCAGTATGTGGACATTTCTACTGCAACTCATGTCTTGCAAATTGTTTCAGTGAGTGACTGCTTGGCTCCGAGGCTTTAGGCGAATAAAACAAGCATTTATTCATTTATTCACTTTATCCAAGTCACCCATTCCACTTAAAGAAATTGGTTATTCATCCCTAGACCTCGATGTGATTTCTTTTCGAATTCTTTTGTTTTATTCCCCTAAGCCTCGGCGTAAAGTTAAAATATTAATATGTTCGAAATTGGCCTAATAATCTACTTTAGTCCCTCTGCTCTATCTATTTATTATTATTATTTTTTTTTTTTAGGTATTTTTTTTTAATTTTTTTTTAGTCTGAGTAGAAAGGTTCATTATAACTAGTCTTATGGAAAGATTTTTTTAAGCATGATCTTTTTTTTTGCAGAAATGAAACTTCCAAAATGACCTGTTTGCAGGACAGACGGAATTTCTTCCGAATGAAGTGAGATATTTTTGTTTTACACTGCATATGTAGCCGTCAATTATTAGATAAAATGTGTTTTAGTATGCTACTAGTCTATAAACATTGGGCTCCTGACATTATCCCAATTTCTGACTCCCAGGAGGCCTAAAGGGAAGGTAAGAGTCAGAAATAAAATTGCTGGAAGTCATTAATCTATCAGGGCATGGTTTCTGAAATGGCTGGTTTTCTTCTAGATTTATATATTTTCAACAGTTTGGAGCGTGAAAATATTACGGACTAATGTCAAGAACTTTCAACCTCTCAGGGTTCTCATCAGGACATGATATGGCTGGGAATGCATCTGAAATTTTCATTTTTTTTTTCAGCTAATAAAATTAACAGTATTGATCACATGATTATAAACACCCATAGATTTATCTATCCTAATATCCTGCTAATAGTTCCAAGGACAGCTATCTCCTTAATCCTGGATCATATGCCTGATTAATGTCCCTAAAATGCATGCACTTAGATAACATTACAAGCAGATTCCTTCAATGCCTATCACAAATGCCGCATATGGTCAAAAGACCATCCCATGCTTCATTCCCTTGCTAATGCTTCGTGACTACAGTCACACTCGGACAGTAACATGGCTTCATGCAACTCAAATAATTCAATATCAACAGCTAGCTGTCACGCTATCAAATGTTACTCCACGTTATTCAGGACATTGCTTGCTTCTCAGCACGACCTTCCGAATGCGTCACCTTGGTAATGATGGTGTTGTTGTATTGACGACTCACTCGGATTATTTAGCCCGAGGCTGTCATGTAACGTTGGTCTCAGTTCTCTTCTGTTTGTGACATTAAACTCCTGTTATTTCCAAACCCATCGTGATCTGTGGTTAAATGCGAACGATTACTGCAATATTTAGCATCTTCTCAAAGTGTTTCTTGTCCATTTCTGTCCAGGTTTTTCCTGATAACTTTATGCGACGTGAAGTACAAGCATTAGTTGTCCACTGCACATTCTTGGATGATGGATGTCAATGGAAAGGAGAAGTGAGACACTTGGAGGTATTAAAATGGATAAAAAGCAACTTTGATTTGTATCAAAAACTCACATTTTCATCTGAAAACAGGTCACAGTAAGTTCAAGACTTATACCTGAGCAATATGTTTTTAAAGCCCGGGAATTCGCCCAGGGAACTTTTTTCCTTTTTCTTTTTGTTTATTACACTGATATTGATCAACAAAATATTGCTGTCAGAATGCAGGCAAAAATAAGAATGACTCCTCAAGAGTTGCTCCATTAGCTTAGCATGCTGTTTATCAAATTTATACTGCTGGGGAATTAAATTAAATAGTGCATTTTTGTATGGGTTGCTTGAAACATAGACTAGAACAATAGTCCACATCATGCTACTTGGCTGGATTAAAACGGATTCAGACTGTCAGCAGAACTTAAAACCTCTACCCTTCTACGCGAGATTCTACGAGACGTGTATTTCTCCCGTGGGGGGGCGACTCCCATATAAAAGTGACGGGGTGATCGTTGGAAATGTTTAAAGGAACCCCTAAAAGGTACCAGAATCTTGTTTTGGGGCGTGGCTCGAATTCATTTTCACCAGCAAATTTTACTGAGTTTATAATTTTGGCCATCACCTTGACTGTTGCATCAGTTGTCACAGTTGACTCATCAATCATTTACATCCGGAGTCGGCTTCAAGAGCTAAAATTACTGATGCAACTTATGAATGATTGTTTTACACAGAATCATACGAACAGCTGTGAGTTCCTTAAAATACCTTGTTGTACATCCTGAATGTGGCATGCAAGTGAAAAAAAGCTGATCTTACTGAACATTTAGAAAAGGAATGCAAGTGCAGGCTGGAAAAACTGTGGATTCTGCAATAGACAAATCAATTTTAGCAGGATGAAGGTATGATTAAAAGAGAAAGACAACAGCTTGATAATCTTGTTGGGAAGTTACTAATGTCTAATGGTTAGCGCATTGGACTCTGGATCAAGCGGTCCGCGTTTGGGCCCTGGCAGGGGTCTGGCTGTGTTGTGGCCAACCTCGTTCCCAGGGTCTTCTCTTCTTCCCGCCCCCAAGAGAGAGAGAGAGAGAGACCCTGGTCGGGTCTGGTCACGTGGCAAGGCACTTAATTCTCACAATGCATCTCTCCACCCAGGAGTATAAATGGGTACCAGCGAACTGTTAGCCGGGTAACCTAACAAAACTGTGCTGGGGGTAACCTGGCGTTATACTACGTAGCATCCCACCCAAGGGGAGGAGAAATACTCCTAGTCGGCTTCGTGCCGCTACGGAAACTGGGATAAGCTCCGGCAGTGTGGGCCAGTTTGGTCCCGAACGGCTTTACCTTAATTACCATATTAATTCCACTAGGCAGTTTATTTTTGTTCAATATGATGTACTGCAGCTTTCCTTTAACCCTTTCACTCCCAGCATTCGGCCTGAAAAACACATTTTTGGGTCACGGAACCCGTTTTCTTGGTGCTGTCACCCCAAATTTGGCTAATCTTTGCTAAAAATGCCATTTTGAGAACTAGGGAAAGATGTTAAAAAGGTTTTTGGGCAAAACCGTTCAATTTTATGTTGGCCAAAGTGCATAGCCAAAAAAAAGACTTTAAGGGAGCTGGAAAATGAACCTGGAAGTATGTCGGGTGCGAGAGCCAAATTTGCCACTGATTTTTCAACAAAAATTGAAACGTGTTTTTCCAGCATACCTCTGCAAGAATTTGATAGATTTTCAAAATTGATGCACGGTTACAAATATCCATCCTTTCTGCATCAGATGAGTGTCAAACTCTTGTCACATGTTGATTGATGACGTCACAATGGCGTTGATGTGTAAGACCCCAAAAGCGCGCTTATATGCGCTTTCGGGAGTGAAAGGGTTAAATGGGCTATGTCCATGTACTGAGATTATTTGAGGATTCAACTGTACATGTTTGACCATAGTCCAGCGGGAAGTCTAGCTGTTTGACAACATTAAAGAGCACAGAGCTTAGTCTTACGGACTAAGCGCTTGGGGGGGAGATAACTTTGAGAATTGCTGTGTTGTTTTGGCAGTATTGAAATTCAAATCATGCCAACTTTTGTGCATTCAGGAATAGCATGCCAGTTTTAATATAAAATTTTTCAGCATTTTACATCACTCAGATAGCTATCACTGATTGTGTCAATTAATCCTCTTTACATCCAAGGCACGTGTTAAGAAATACTGTGTACAACTTCATTTGTGAGAGGTTTATTGTCACTTGAGATATCTATAAACCTTACTTTAAATGAATCTTTTTACATATACATGTTGTTCAATTGTTTTCAGCTGCACCAGGAGCAGGAATGTCCAGCTTGTCCAGTTGTTTGTGAAAAATGCAGCAAAGTTGGCATTCCTAGAGCAAAGGTATAAAATTCATTTTGCTTGCTTTTCTGACTTTTCTGCTAAATGAATTAAACATTGTGGTAATTGACCAAATGTAAATTAATGGAGGTGCAGTGGCCTAATAGTTAGCATGCTGGACTCTGGATCTAGCAACCCGGGATTCAAGCCCAGGGTGGGGTCATTGTTTTGTGTCGTTGAGCAAGACACCTGCCTGGGCAAGGTGGAGAGAGGCACCGTGAGAGTACCCGCAAATTGTCAGGGCAACCTGACAAAAATGTTGGGGGTAACCTGTGATGGACTAGCATCCCATCCAGGGGAAGTAGCAATACTCTTGGTCGCTTCGTGCTACAGGAACCTGGATAAACTCTGGCAGTCATGGGCCGGATCGTGGTTTTGAGAGTTTGGTGTTACACAACTTGTTTGCATGAGGAGAGGACTCAGGAGAACGTATTTTTCAATCAATCTAAAAAAAATTAAAGTTTACCAAGTACTGACAAAGAGGAGATGCCTGATATTGCAACCTTATGCTTACAGAGTCGATAATCGTCTCATCTTTACATTTCAGTTGTTGCGTCATCAAGATCCTGTCATGGGTGACTGTGATGGCGTACAGGGACCATGTCCATTCTCACAGATTGGATGCTCTAAAACTGAGGTATTTTTTAACCGAAACACGGTCTTCATAGAGCGTCCGAAGTAGAGCGTCCGACTGGACATAAATTTGTTTTGTTTGGAGTGCGTAATCTGATTAAACGCAAAACCAAAGCAAACACAATGACTTCCAAGCACCACTTTCATTAATTAACCCCCTCAGAAGCTTATCACCTTGAATTCAGCGGTAATAAGCTTCAGACCCCCTTTATTCAGTTTATTATACATGGCGAACTGGTCCATGATGAAAAAGAGCGTTCTGGTAGGTTCCTGCCAAGATGGACCTCTCATGAATTAAATATGGCATAAACTGTTTAATATCAACTACCCAAATAGCTCCATGTTCCTCTATGCTGACGACACTGAAGTACATCACTCCAGTAGTACCCTTGAAGATGCAATCGCAAATACAAATCATAACCTACAGAACATTTCTACATGGCTTCAGAAAAACAATTTAATACCAAATACAAAGAAAACTGAAGCGATGGTCCTAGCAACAAAGAAGCCCACGTCAAGTGTTGAAATCTACCTAAACAACGACAAACTAAACGTAACAGACACTTTCAGATATCTAGGAGTGACTGTCGACAGCCGCCTAACTTGGGAACCTCACATAACGGAACTAATTAAAAGAGTCTCACCTAAATTAGCACTTCTAGGCAGACTTGCAGGATTCTTAGAACTAAAGATACTCCTAAGGATCTACAAACAAACAATTCTTCCAGTGATTGACTACGGATGCATTATATGGCATGAAAGTAATAAGTCCCTGTCTGATAAACTAGAAAAACTACAAAACCAAGCCATGAGAGTAATTCTAAAGGCTAATAGAACTACCTGTACACAACATATGAGAAACAGCCTGGGACTACTAACACTATATAACAGGCGACGATTTCTTCGATTTATTTATATTTTTAAGATTGTAAATAAGCAAAACTGTCCTAAGCAGTTAGAAGGTTATTTTACTAGTAGAAACGAACTCCACGGCAGAGCATTACGGAACAGTGGCATTATCGACCTACCCCAAGCCAAAACCTTATCGGGAAGAAGAACATTCAAACATGCTGGGGCGAGTGACTGGAACTCGCTACCTACAGAACTAAGAAAACAAACTAAACTATCTTCTTTTAAATTACAACTCTTTAAACATCTGAAAGAAACTGACATTAAGAACCATAAATGCTCAGTCTATTATTTTTATACCTATGCATGTTGATATATTTTAAAAGTAAATTTTAAAGTAAATTATATATATTGTAATTTTAATCTTAGATTTTATTACTGGACATCTTGTTGAGACCAGCATTTTTTATAAATGCTGATAGATTTTTTTCCAGGTTAAATAAAGCTTTTATTATTATTATTATTATTATAACTTAAAAAGATACAAAGAAGTAATGAGAGCAATGTTTCCCCATGCTACAGTTGTAGTAGTTATCTGTACATATGGTCACATGGTGCAGCAAACCCTTGATCAACATCAGAATTCTCATCACTGTTTTTGTACCTTGGGAGAATTTGGACAGTTGATCAGTTACTTTATTCTCATAACTCACCTGTTTTTGCTGCTTTGCATCATGGCTCTTATAATTTGTCCTTATGTTTGATTAATTTACATTTAGTGACAATCGCTTTCTGATGTTCAGATAATGTGACTAGATTCAGTGCCATCTATTTACACTGCACGTTTATCTGTGACAGGTCCTCACCAACAACCAAAAGAAAGAGCACCTCGAACAGGAAAACACTTATCACACCACTCTAGTTCTACACCACGCCCTGCGAGTGAGCAGAGAAATGGAAGCACTTTTGATGCGCGACCCTAGAGTCGCTTCCAGAAACCCGCACATCTTTACAAACTATGACGGTGTCATCGCATATCTGCTCTCACAAGTTCAAACCCAAGCAGGTGAAACCAGGGATCTACGCGAGAAATGCCGAGAACACAGCGAAAGAATCTCCGCTCTGGAGAGAAAAGTGGCTTCTGGGAATGTGTCAGGTGCAGCGTTAGCCCCTTCTGCCCAAATGTCTGGTGATTCCAATGGCGGTTCACAAAACACAGAGCTTACACTAAGGATTACCCACATTGAAAACAGGACCGCTGACCACGAGCTTCTTTTGGTCGAGAATAATCGCACAATAGAGGATGCAAGGCATGATGTGGGTAACATTAAACGACAACTTGATACCAACCAGGAGGGCACCAGGAGGCAGGATCGAAGGATCGAGTCCATTATGTACAACCTGGCACTTAGGAACGTAACCCTGGCTGATTTAGAGGAGTACGTGAGACAACAGGAGTTCTCGAGCAACGACGGTGAGCTGCTGTGGAAGATTTCTGATTATGCTCGAAAAAGAAACCACGCAGTTACCGGGCAACAGGTGTTCTTGGACAGCCCGTGTTTCTACACCAGTCGCTATGGATACAAGATGTGTGCACGTCTCTATTTAAACGGCAATGGGATGGGCAGAGGGACACACATCTCGGTGTTCTTCGGTATCATGCACGGCCATTGCGACGCGTTACTCCGCTGGCCATTCAGATCGCAGGTAATTATAAAAGAATCGAGTATTGCCTGGTTGCTCATCCATTTTTAAATATAATTATAGTATTTTCAATTATACATCTTCAATTAGTATTTTCAATTATTTTTATTAAGTCTATTATTTGTAAGGCCTGATGTTTTTGCCGTGTCTAAATAAAGTTACTATTACTATTACTACTATAGGTAACCTTCATGTTGCTGGATCAAAATAATGTGGAAGACGTTCACGAATACTTCAGACCTGATCCGACCAGCTCCTCCTTCCAGAGACCGAGAAGAGAAACAAACACTCGCAATGGGTATCCCATGTTCTGCTCGCTGGCTGAACTTAACAACCACGCTTATGTTCGGGACAACACCATGTTCCTAAAGATCATAGTAGATACTACCGATCTGTAAAGAGACTGCAGGGACAGCGTAGGTTTTTTATTTTTTTATTTTTTTATTTTTGTTGGGGGATGGGGTTGCTAAGGAACTGTGACTCATTCGGGATCAAATACTCCCTCAACCCCCAAGGAACTGCAACTAACCAAGACCAGATCAGGCCGCATTTCCAAGCCAGTTGTGCGCCTAGACTTATGAACTGCCATATTGGCCATCAACAAAGTTGAACTTAACATGCTTTTGCATTGCAATTGTTAGAACGCTGTTTTAATCGAACTCTGAATAACGTACACAGTAATGTTCAGAGAGTTATAATAACTCCCCATGTAGAGTTCAATTAACTCCTCACGGTGGAGTTACTTTTTTTGGAGTTATAATTATAACTCCAAAAGGGAGTTACATTTAACTCCATATAAGAGTTAAAATTGTAGGTTCTTAACTAGGGGGGAAGAGGAGGCAGTTACTTTAACTCCGAAAGAAGAGTTAGTATAACTCACTCTTGTGGAGTAGTTATGCCAAGAGAGTTATTTGTGCTCATGTTTTGGAGTTACCCTGGAGGAGATACTTTAACTCTGATAGAAGAGTTAATATAACTCACTTTTAGGGAATTATTTTGGGAGTTAAAACATATACACTTTTGGACGTTATTTTGGAGGAGTACAATGGCTAGCATAAATCCATGCACAGCACTTAGAAGTTTTTACTGTACTGGAAATACCCAGCTGATGAGGCCTAAGAAGGCCGAAACAGCTGTCTGCCACTGCCTGGGTGATATGGCTGTGCGCATACGTAAGGTACTAGGGACCTTAAGCAACCACGACGGCGACGTCATGGAAAACGTCACTTAAAAAGTGAATCCACATTCCTATAAACTATTTCGCGATTATTCCAACACGTTTAATTTGTCCAATGTGGCCGAACTGTCCAGGAGCTGAATTCGTAGCGACAGAGTTCAAGTCCAGATAGAGAAAGGACAATTCACTGTCGTGTGTTCACGTTCTCCATAATACTTTGAATTTGGTCATTTCACGTTGTTGTTTTGCAGAGGACGGCTAAGAAATGTACAAAATTTGAAAACGCCCGTGCAGAGCTATTGTACTACTAATTAAACCTATTGTTTTGTGACGTTCTCGTCGCCGTCGCCGTCGTAGTTGCTTAAGGTCCCTACTGGCCATACCGCGGAGCTGTGCTTCAGTTGCAGTTTATAGTTTTCCTTTGATGTTTTTGTGGCACACGCGGTCCTAAAAAATGTATCCACCTCAAATTCATGCCGAGGACTGTTCTGCAGTACCCAGCCAACAGCTAGTGTGGAGCTGGCGCTTAAAAGGGTGCTTCCGGCGAATCTTCCTCGGCAGTTAAGACTGTAAAGGGCACCTTAACACGGCTTTCGGGTCGTAAGGTGTCCGACGGCTATGCCATGCTGTAATGAGGCCTAACAAGGCCGAAAACACCTGCCCATGGCTGCCACGCCTGGATGGTATGGCTGTGTGCATTTCAGAATAGAGTTAAAGTGACTCCAAAAATGGAGTTATTACAACCCAAAACTTGGAGTTAAATTTAGGAGTTAAAATCACCCCTAAAATTGTTAAAGTTATTTTGAACCTAATTTTTTTACTCCTATTTTGGAGTTTTAATAACTCCATTTTAACTCCGGACTTGGAGAGCCTGATCTCAGGCTAGAGTTATTATAACTCTCTGAAAATTACTGTGTAAGAGGCACACCTCTTTGTTCTTTGCTGTCATAGTCGAGGTCAGTATGACGCGATGTGGAAAATCTCTGGTTATGCTTGCATTTCCTACACTTTATAATATTTATCGTTTGAAGCCACTTTACAGTGTATACATGATCCAGGTTGATCAACCTTTAGTATTGCATATTAAAATACATTACAAAATAGCTGAGATTCTCGCGCGTATGTTTCTCACAGAAAAAGCTATGTCTTTACCAGAGTATAAAGAATAGATATGACGTCAGATCACGCGTACGCTCACTCAAGCGGATCATTCACAGTCGGCTAAACTCGGCTTGTTTGCAAGAAATTCAGCTTTTACACGCATTTAGCAGCAGACTTCGACGACCAAACAATGTAAGCTATTGGAGAAAGGTATAGGCTTATTGTGGCTTTATTTTTTGAGTGATTTTGAGGCTAAATATTTTCAAGTCGAGGATTTTGATTTCATAGTTGACCGCCGGCGAGCGCGAGGAAATCTCAGGGCAGTCGTGGCAGACGCTTTGATTCATTCAGCGATTTTCGCCTGGCTCCCTGTATGGAAAATGTCTTCAATAAAATGTAGACAAAAGGTAAATTGTTTATTTGAGCGTTAGTTTGTACTTAAGTTTCGAAAACGTAGCAGTTTACTGTAACTTTTGGAAAACTTCCCTCGCACTCGCAATTGTACTCGCAATCACATTCGATTCAGTAAGGAGAATTTCGCTATTGAGAATTTTGAGCCGCGTATAAAAGTTGTCGTAACATAGCATTTTTATCCTGTAGCAATTTCATAAAAGGAATAAAACCTCCGTTTCTATGTCTTTATACTCTGATAAAGATCATAGCCACGTCATTTCGCTCCCTCGATGGCTCTACGCCATCTCGGGAGCGAATTGACGTGGCTATGATCTTTATCAGAGTTTAAAATATAGACATAGGAACGAGCGCACGTAATAAGTTGTTTATTTCATAGTGTTTTATATTTGCCTTTTGGAAAAACTAAAAATAGAATTAGAAAAAAATAGAAATAGAATTAGAAATGAAAATTAGTATAGGTTTATTATAGCCAGGGGGGCTAGCAGCGAGGCCTGGGACCTAGTATACATGATTGCACATTTAAGAAATTTGGCCGAGCGAGACTAAGTACTGGTTTGTTTAAAATAAACATGGCGGACATGACGTGCGTTTGTGTTCGTTCAGAAATATTTTGGCGATTCCACAATCAAACATCTATTGGAACGATTCGGTCGCTGTTTAACTGAACTTTGGTCATTGTGGGACACTGGATGAAAATTCCACAGCAAACTCCCGTAGAGGTACGTTTCTCGAATGATTGACATATTTCTTTACTTGTGCGATCATGTATAGCGGAAAAGCGGCAAGATCAAAAGGCGCTGCCTGCCCCCCCTGATTATAGCTTTCAAAAAGTACGTTCGCGACACATTGCAAATGCAAAGATATCGACATTTTTAGTTACTTTATTTGAATTTAGTCAGGTAAGGTAACAACAGTGCAGGGAAGTTATGAATGTAACTTGCTAAATTAGCTTAACAAATTAAGACGATTTCCGCTGGACGTTCGAGCAAAAAGTGCAAATAATTAAGTTACCAAAAAAATACAAAAATTAGCTCCCAAGCTGACCCCGCGAGAGAGGTCATTACATATTTTAATTAAAAAGACGCTTCGTGTTCAAAACAAAATGGCGTGCGTTTTTATCATTTTTTTACGAGGTTTGACATTAATTTTCTCGAGAATGCTTGAGAATGTAATTGCGGGGTCACTTGGAGAAGTGAATTAAAGTGATATGTTTCAAATAGTATTCAAAATGTTACCGTGCTATGAGTAGATTTTTAGTAATTAATTTTTGCACTTACTGCTCGGGAGTATTGGGGAGGAACTAGTCTCCTACGCAAAATAACGGCTGCGTAGGAGACTAGGGAGGAACCAGCGAAGACTAGACTTAAGTGAGAGCGGCAGAAATGAATTACGTACTGAATTGTAGATTAATAGATGTGTCGCAATACAGTAAAAACCCGCAAGTAAGAACCTGCATTTTCCCAAGTTAGCCTAAACAGGTTCTTACATAAATGGTAATTAGCACAAATTTAGGCTATTTAGGTTCTTAAATAGGTTCTTATTTTCTGAAGAAAAAAATTACATTGTAGCTAATAGAATTTAGTGGTATTCAGCCTATTCCTTATATAAAATCTGCATACCAAGTATTTATGTAAAAATGACTATAATTGACGCAGTGTACACATTTTTTTATATCGATTTTAGAAAATAAGAACCTGTTTCAAATTTTAGGCTAAACAGGTTCTTGTATAGAGGGGGTCTAACTGGCAAATTTTAGCCTAACAGGTTCTTAAAAACTAGGTTCTTACTTGCGGGTTTTTACTGTAGTTGTATCCAGAATGTTCTTAAGAGTATCTACTTTTCTAAGCTTTGTCTGACTTTGAAACAAATAAATTAAAAAGAGAAAGTAATAAACTATAGTCTATATATTTGCATATATGTGTTTTCGTCATAATTTTTTCTAGAGTGGACCGAAACACATTTCAGGTGTTCGACTTGTGGTCCGTTTACTTCATTCGTCCAACAGTAATCAACATTTAATTTATCTTTGTGATATTATTACATAGTCAAAGAGACAGGCAAATGCATGGAATAACTGAAAATCAGCTGGATTGTATTGCCCTGATCTACCACCAGATTCACAGAACTGACATTTAACTGAGTAATGTATAAAAAAATAACCTCCATTTGGCGCGAAAATATATAAACAATAGCCGCCATTTGGCGCGAAAATATGCACGGATATTTGTCCGCGGACATTATCTGTTCCGAGAAGCGAACAGTTTAAGAAATATTTGAAAGATATTATTCGGTCAGTGACACAAGTTCCCCCAACAGGAGTCGAACGGAACCTATATAATAATAATAATAATAATATGACTTTCTGCACACCAGTCGGATGTTCTACCACTGAGCTACAGGAGACTTGTTGTCATGTGGTAGCTTTATATAACTAGGTTGTGTCATCTTTCTCAATACATGTACTGTATATGTATGGTTAGCGTGTGAATTCCGGATCGAGTGGTCCATGTCCGAGCCCTGGCCGGGTTCTTGGGCGGCAAGACACCTTACTCTCGCAATGCCTCTTTAACCCAGAAGTATAAATGGGTACCGGTGAATGTTAGTTCAACCTGACAAAATACTGGGTGGTAACCTGTGATGGACTAGCATCCCATCCTGCAGGGTAAATAACAATACTCCTATAGTCAGCTACTGAAACTGGGACACCTGGCTCCCTTCGATTCCAATGGCAATTATTAGCGAGATGCTATTTTTCTGGCCATTTCTTTTTTTTTTTTTTTTCAAGAAAACTGCATGTGGAACCTCCCTTATAAGTGGACATGTATCTATCATTAACAGATACAGACACCCTCATCGAGGTCTGCTCACTCATGGTAGCCATTTCCTTGTAGTTCCTTGTGTGTATGACGCCGGCTTGTAGTTCCTTGTGAGATATGATACAATGTATTTCTTTCTCGAGAAATGTAGCGGATTCTGTGACAAGAAAATCAGTCACAATATGAGGAAGGCAGTAATAGCTTTGTTGGTAATAATAAAGAACGAAATCCTTCAATCACCAACAACCACAGTGAGGTTATGATCGAAATGACTACAGTGCTAAAATTTAAATAGCGATACACAACCAGTCACGCCATCCCCTGCAGCCCTGCTAGCAGTATTGCGGTTGAAACCTCGTGATCCACATCAAAGTGACTCAGGATGTAGTGTGACGTACATTATTCATGATCACTTGACTCTGAGGATGAGCATCCATCTACTAATTTGTAACTTCAAATTCTCAATATTTCTTATTTCCCTAAATTTTATAAATCATTTTAGAAAAACTATTTCCTCCCAAACATACCCAAAAATCACCCAAAAATTTACAAAACACCCCATAACATAGATTCATGAGATGAGCATATAGTTTTTAGATTGCTTGAAACGTGAACGAGATATTTCCATTAAACCCGTGTTAAGTGGCGGGAAAATGTCATTCACGTGGATCCCCGCCTTAACTGGTAACCGGTAAGTGAATTTGTTCGTATATTAATTTATTTGGCGCCGTGTTTAGTCGTGTCCAGTCTCTTCCGAGAATAGAGCCCAGTCTTTTTTTAGAAAAATCTTGTTTGGCCGTCTACTTTTATGCGTCCCGGTTTTTATACCCTTAACGTCTAAGACCAATCTCGTTCCCAGAGTCCTCGTTACCCTTGTCCAGCGGTGGAGCGGCCAACAAGGACTTCTGGGATAAAGCGATCCGCCACGACCGGATTGTAGGACTTCCGGCTCTACTGCGCATGTGTTCGACCCCATGTTTCAACTAACGGACGCCAAGATTCTTAGACTTCCGGTCTTACTGCGCAAGTCAGGCGGATCGCTTTATCCCAGAGGTCCTTGTTGGCCGCTCCACCGCTGGACAAGGGTAATGAGGACTCTGGGAACGAGATTGGTCTGAGACGTTAAATGCGTCCAGATGACTTTAACGTTTTCTAGCATAAAAACGGCCAATGGTAGGTAAGGTCACGTTTTTTTTGTGATTTTCAAAGTTTCGTGCTCGTTTAGGCATTCTTTGTTAGACATTTTCCTACTCTATCAGTTGCTGATATCAGTGACGATGAAGTGACGATGAAGTGATGATGTCACAAGTGGTACAAGTCCGTGATCTCCTCTTGACCGGTTATGGCCAGTTTAGGTGTAAATGAGTTAAGGTGATGGTATTAAAAAAAAAATTATGTTCATAGATTTTTACAAGTTAGGCTTTAACAGTACTCATGTTCGTTCACTTTATTTGTTCCTAAAACGATAATATTTTTTATCTACCGGTAACGACTATCGAACATCTGGGTTGAGATAAAGATTTCAGTTCTTCAAATAAGGGAGGAGGGGTACTTTTTCGCACTTCACAACAAGGGGGGAGGAGAAGGAGGAACCTGCCCTCCCCTAAATACCTCACTGCCCCACAATTTAGAGACTGGCCAATTAGTCCTCTTCTCCAGGGATTGTAGCAATCCAATGGTACCCCCTCCAAACAAACTCTTCAAATTTATAACAAATATATCTTACTAGCTCCCTACTCAGGCAATGATATTGAATATATACAATTCAGTTAATGGCCAACTACAAATAATCCACTACTGCTAAATTATCATTTATAACCCTTCAACCAACTACGGAGTCATTGTGTCAATGATTTGCAATATTCAATCCATATCGCCGAGTTTGTTGCCGTAATGCGGGGTAAAATTACGAAGAAAATAGGCGCACGGGGATCGCTAAATCTGGCCGTTGGCCGTATTACGAAGTGGTCGTATTAAAGAGGCCTTTATGAAGCCAAGAGATTAAGTATGTGCAAATTCACCGGGCCAAAATAAGGTGGCCATAATAACGGGATGGCCGTTAGGCGGGGTTCCACTGTAACATCATTGCGTGTGACGTCACTGCAACGTCGTTTTAATCTTGCATTGGCTGTTTCTCGTGACACAAAGTTATTTTTAACTAAGACAGAAAGTATCTTCAGGATCCTCTGGTGCACCACCATTGTCATCGTAAATATATCAACGTACTTCTGTAAATTATAATATCATTGAGTTATTAAAGCGGCTATGTGCTCAAGCACGGACACATAGCCAGATTAAGCCATCCTTGGTAGTACTGATTTTTCTGCCCCACAAACCGAGCTCAACATCACAGCAATTCACCTATAATATCTATCGAGTGAAAGGCATAATAAGAAATTATTGTCGTTTGTTACTTCCCACCACTTATCAGTACAAATGGGAATTTGGGTTTTCGGTAGAAAACTGTTTACAAGAAACCTCTGATTTTTTTGAAATTCAAAAACGTTCATTTTCCCGTTTTGGAACTTTAGTCTGGAACAATATCGCACCTACCCTATGAGACAAACCTAAGTCAATTTTCGGAAAAAAATTCGTAACCAAATGTTTGATATACTTTCAGCTGAAGACGACTATGTTGAAGTCAATTCCCACATAGATAGCCTTAAAATCTCTTTCTTAATTTTGTTTGTTTAGTTTGTTTCGTTTTGTTAGTTTGTTAGTTAGTTTTTTCTTTCTCTTCTCTACTTTATACAGATACAAAATTACCACTTTAATTTCTTTGTTCTACGCCATTTATATACCGAAATGTTCTTATTGTTATTTACTTACTAAAACACTACTGTTAGCTACCCTTCTTATATTAAGTTATTACTTACTTACTTACTTTATTACTTACTAAAACACTACTGTTAGCTACCCTTATTATATTAAGTTATTACTTACTTACTTACTTACTTACTTACTTACTTACTTACTTACTTACTTACTTACCTACTTACTTACTTACTTACTTACTTACTTACTTACTTACTTACTTACTTACTTACTTACTTACTTACTTACTTACTTACTTACTTACTTACTTACTTACTTACTTACTTACTTACTTACTTACTTACTTTATTACTTACTAGTCTAAAACACTACTGTTAGCTACCCTTATTATAATTTGTTTTTCTTCACTTCCCGCCTCGAATAGCCCTGCTAATTTGCGGGAGGTGAAAATCTATGTATTTTAACCTAAGACTTAATAAAGCTTGTTGTTGTTGTTGTTGTTATTTATTATATGGCAAACTGGTCCACGATGAAAAGGAGCATTATGATTGGTTCCCTGAGCGGTCCGAATTTTGCAATACGGACCCGCTAAGATGGACCGCTCACGAACTCATTTCGCCGAATTCCTTTTATGAAACATTGAACAAAAGAAAACTGTTTTCTATTAAGTAGAAACATTTTTCCTCATGTCTGGCGGACAATTTTGGTTAAACTTTTTCACAAAGCGGCCTGAAAAATATAAGAATATGCTTAGCTTTGGCGCGCGCGCGTTAGCCGAGCATGGTTGCATTAATTTATCAGCAAATTTTTAAAAAAGCCATTATAATAAAAACTTATTGAACTAGCTTGTTCGGTCCGTATTGGGAAATATTGGTCTCGTTCTTTTTTGCAAGTTTATGGACCGAGCCGAAGAACTCGACCAATATTTTTCCTATACGGACCGAACAAGCTAGTTCGAATAACATCTATATATCATATCATATAACTAATAATTTTAAATTTTATTCAACGTTATTTCTAGAAAACTAATAACCACCACCCCCACCCCCACCCACCCCCCCCCCCCCCACCACCACCCCCCATCCCCCTGGGACGTAATAACCGATCGGTCCTTTTAAGATGGCTTCAAAGGATAAAGAATACAGAGCATAAGAATTGTATCGATCTCTCTTTGAAGCCAGCACCGTAAGCTTAGCCTGTTCCAGGCGTTCGGTTAGTGAGGAGTGGCGCAAAGAATAGCGAGTGGATAAAAGGCGAGGGGACTCGGCCCCTCTCCCGAGTCCCCTCGCCTTTTATCCACTCGCTATTCTTTGCGCCACTCCCCACTAACCGAACGCCTGCAACAGGCTATAAGTAAGCTTACGTTATAAATCAGACGTATCTACTATGATTTTTAAAAACATCGCGTCATCTCATCTTAAGTCTAGCATTCATCCCCGTCTTCAGAAAAATAAATAATCACTGGAAACGCGAACTTATACACTACAAACATGTATTTCGTAGTTATCGTTATATCTCTGAACATCATTTTTCAATTTTCAACCACATGAGATTGAATCTATCCGGCGCATGACCTATACTTGCATTTGGTTGAAGAGATTTAAATGACGTCCCTGAGGAAGATCTGGTATTCATATGGCCATATGAATACCAGCCTTGAGTGTAACTTGTATCAAACTTCTTAAACAAACAGTCAAACTATTTCACTGCTTTCAACGTCGTTCCTCGATTTTCAGAATTATTGAAAGATCATGTCAAATAATTTGCTGAAGCAACAAGAAAATTATAAATGTTGAAATCATTTGACAGGGCCCAGCCTACTGAGTAATGCACTATGAGGCGAAGATGGCGACTGGTACATTTACCCATAATTCTTAGCGCACAAAAACCCTAAAAATGCTCATAAAAACGCACAGAAATGTTCTAAAAACTTCAAACCTACGAATTTCTCAAAAAATATGGCTTTCTATGTGCCTATTGGCTGTGTTAGGTTCGCAAGGTATTGTGGTAAAATGTACCGCCGCCATCTTTTTTCCTACGGTGGATTGTGTAATGTCTCACCTCTTTCTTGGAACAGCCAATCTGTGAAAATGGACATGGACCCTCTACGCCTTCACAGTCTCCCAAAATAGGATTCTGATGATCTCGCAACTATAAACCGAATAAAATAGGTTAGACCAGGTTTGCTGAATGCAGTGGCCCCGGTCTCTTCTTGATTGTGAATTTTACAAGATTATAGTCATTTTAAACAACAGTAATGTGAGTTTTAATTTTAAAAGCGTATTTTGTTACCCGTCCTCGGGGAATGTCATCTCTCCTACATTTGTCACAAACAGCTGGATGTCCCGGACATTCGTTCTCGTGGTGCACCTTCAAAACAAATCATGTGAATAAACATCAAACTCATTTTAAAAACTAATACACCTTTCCTTCTTTTTCTCTATGTTTATTTAAAGAGTAGATCAAGTGAGAACGAAAGAGGACGAGAATGGACGAAAGCGGAGGAGCGGAGAATGGACGAGAGTAGACGAGAGTGGACGAAAGAGGCCGAGAGTGGACGAAAGTGAACGAGAGTGGACGACAATGGACGAAAGAGGACGAGAGTGGACGAAAGTGAACGAAAGTGGACGAGAATGGACGTAAGAGGACGAGCGGTGGACTAAAGAGGACGAGAGTGAACAAGAGTGAATGAGAGAGGACAGGAATGGACGCGAATGGACGAGAGTGGACGAGAGTGGACGAGAGTGGCCGAGAGTGGCCGAGAGTGGACGAGAGTGGACGAGAGTGGACGAGAGTGGACGAGAGTGGACGAGAGTGAACGAGAGTGGACGAGAGTGGACGAGAGTGGACGAGAGTGGACGAGAGTGGACGAGAATGGACGTAAGAGGACGAGCGGTGGTCTAAAGAGGACGAGAGTGAACGAGAGTGAATGAGAGAGGACAAGAATGGACGAGAATGGACGAGAGTGGACGAGAGTGGACGAGAGTGGACGAGAGTGGACGAGAGAGGACGAGAGAGGACGAGAGTGGACGAGAGTGGACGAGAGTGGACGAGAGTGGACGAGAGTGGACGAGAGTGGACGGGAGTGGACGAGAGTGGAAGAGAGTGGACGAGAGTGGACGAGAGTGGACGAGAGTGGACGAGAGTGGACGAGAATGGACGAAAGAGGACGAGAGTGGACGAGAGTGAATGAGAGTGAATGAAAGAGGACAAGAATGGACGAGAATGGACGAGAGTAGACGAGAGTGGACGAGAATGGACGAAAGAGGACGAGAGTGAATGAGAGTGAACGAAAGAGAACGAGAGTGGATGAGAGTAGACGAGAGAGGACGAGAGTTCAAATTCTCGTTCTCGTTTGACCACCAACTCTCTGCCCTTTCATCAACTCTCGTGTGCTCTCGATGACCGAATTTGAACCTGCTCAAATTTTCATGAGAGTATTCGCTCGATGGAGAGGCAGAAAATGTCAACTCTCAGCTGGTTTCACTACGCGATGATGATAGTCGATGAGGGTCGACAAAACTCTTGTCCAACTCTCATCCCTTAAGCGAAATGTTGATTCTTCAATGGCGAATAGGGCGAAGAAAAGTTTGCATTCTTGGCGATCCATGGTGAGCTGGATCAGCCTATTAGGAATTCTTGGCGATCCATGGTGAGCTGGATACCTATTGGGCTCAGAGCCTCAAAGTCTGCGTCTGCAGTCTTCATTTATGTTGGTATGAAATAACTGACCTTCATCCTGTTTAGATTGATCTGCCCTTGACAGAATCTGCACTTCTCTAGTCGGTACATGCATTCCTTTTCCAAATGTTCAGTAAGATCAGCTTTTTTCACCAGAACGCCACACTCAGGATGTACACAAGGTATCTTTAAGAACTCGCAAGTAGAAGTATGGTTCTATGATGGGACAAAAATGTACAACATTTACAATTTCCTACGTAGATTGTCCGATTTGATCAATGCCTTTACGGTTTTAAATTGATTAAGAAATTACTTTTCAATTAATATCCGGGATGTCCGAAGGTTCCCCGAACATACCCGAACGATAGCCAAATATGTCCATGCATGGTCTAAATTTATTATCTTCACCACGCAGTTAACTCAGGCGGGGAAACAAATGCCTTTTGGCAACGTTGAAGCCGTTCTGATTCTCATCATCCAATCAAAAACTATGTGAGCACTCATGCAGGAGTACTCCAAAAATTGTCACGCCAGCATAGCACAATGAGGATGCATTATATTGCTTAGCGACTTCGGTGACGAAAACCGTCTTGAGAGATGAGATCATGCCTTCAACGCAAAACTGGTACTAGTTTCGGTAGTTTGCCAAAGTGACTGTAGCCATTATAATTGCAACAAAAACTATATTTCATCAGCGGTTGAATTTCATTATATCATATAATGAAATTAATAGCCAAGGTACAGCGCACGATTTGATTGGCTCCTTGCCCATGATCTATTAGAGAACAGATGACGAGAACACAGTGATAATTACTCAAAGGATAGTCTAGACATACGTACCTCCAAATGTCTGACTTCACCTTTCCATATGCATCCATCATCCTTGAATGTGCAGTGAACGACAAGACCAAGTATTTCCCGTCGCATAAATTTGTCTGCAAATACCTGAGAGAGAATGCCATTATTGCAATGACTGAATTACTAACTAGTAAAGGCTAAATACAATAACTAATAAGCTCAGTATAACAGATACCAGATGCTTGAAGATCCTTGGCAAGATCCTCAAAGATCTTTGAAGATCCTTGAAGATCCTTGGCAAGATCCTTAAAGTGCACCTAACCCCAAAAATTTTTATTCGTTTAAATGAATTTACTTATAATTTCAAACTTAAATGCGAAGAAATTTTTCGATTTGGTTGAATCCTCGATTTTCTGTGCCCCGACAAAGTCTCCAAAATTGCACCTAAAACGACGCCATTTTGTTGCACGGCCGCGTTTGAGGGGAATGAGTTCTAGCGGCTGTGTGACGTCTACTCGGGAACGTTCGATCCTTCGCGTCCACTCATTTACTTCAAAAAGATGCGATACACATTCGAGAAGTGTGTAGAAACGCCTTCCAGGTGCGTTATTGGGCGTTGCAGCAGCACGTCAGATTTAGATAAAGGTATACTATACCATTTTAAAGCGATGGTCGAGAACATACGAAAAAGACGGTGGATTTTGTAAACTCAAATGAGCGAAGTGGGACTGTGCGGAGAGTCATAAATTTGAGAACTCTGGAGTTTGTCCGCGCACTTCCAGTAGACTTCCTAAGGCTATTTTCAAATCTACCCGATCGAAGTCAACTAGCAATTCGACCAAATGTTACCGAAATGTTATCTCTACCAATGACATAGCCGGCAAAATTCAGTAGCACGAGCGTGGAATCCGAGCGTTCATCCGTAGTATCGCGCAACTGTATGGCGTCAACATTTCTTCCTCGTGCGAAGCAATTCAGGAAATTTTGAGGTAAGTCAAAGACGAATTTCTTTCGAATGATTAAATAAGAAAAATGACAAAATATTTTGACTCTAAAAGTTATTTTCTGAGGCCGGGAAATAAGCAGTGCGACAGCCGTGTGTGTACAGATCGTAACATCAATGGATATCAATGCGGACCACCGAGGGAACACCCACTTCGCTTATCGAAGAAGAAAAAGTCATTTATTTCACGGTTTTTACTTAACTTAACTTGATTCACTATGGTGGTTATTTGGAATAGTAACGACAAACGTTTCTGGATGTCAAAACTGTAGTGATGTGGCTTGTTTCCTTTCAGTTTGTTTTCTGCGGCTGAAATTTTCAGGCCCGCGCGCGAGCAAGCCGATTTTCAATCGATCGACTGTCTCTTGGCTGCGCCTCAAGCAACTCTTAATACACTTCTCTATAAACTCTCGATAGACAGACAACCTTTAAGCATGGACCAATACTTAAATAGAACTGAGCCAAAACAAGCTTTATTGGATGGCATATTGGTAAACTGTAACCTCGCTAAACAGACATCTACGAAAGCATCTAAACAAAAGCCTCGAGCGAGAATTCTTACAACTGCGACGGTTACTTGGCTGTTGCAAAACATTAAATGGTGAAAAGCTGGCATTTAACAGAATAACCATTGCTTTACGAAATGCATACTCGCAAAAGCAAACATAGAAATGTCTAAAACGCTCGTCGGAGTAGCAAAGTTTATAGGTGACACGAATATTGCTTACCATTGACTGGCTTCTTCAGTGCTATCTAAGCGCGGTCCTTGAGCTTTCTTTTCGCCTCTTCATTCGCTTTGACCTCCTTTTCACATTTATTTGTCCATTCCAGGTCTCGAAGCAGTTCATCTGCGAAGATTTCTTCCTCATTGCCGTTTGAAGTATTGATTGAGGAACGCATATTTATGTATAAATCACGCGTCGATTCCAGCTCGATTTCTACTTCAGAAATGAAGTTTATTTCGGAGTAATTCGAATCGAAACTTAACTTTGACTCCGAAGATGAAGAACGCATAATTTCGAAACAAAATTCTTCAGTTAAGTCCCAAAAGACATAGAAATGATCCCTTTTATGTTCAATTATCCCAAACAAATACAGAGAAATGACAGAGGCGCTATATTGTGTGGTTCCCGAGTAGACGTCATAACTCAGCACCAGACTCCAGACTCCCTATACGCGGTCGTGCAACACATCGAACGTGACTTCAGCAGAGCATAGAAAATCGAGGATTCAACCGAATCCAAAATTTTTTTCGCAGAAATGCTTCGAATTACATGTAGATTTATTTAAGCGAAGACAAATTTTGGGGGTTAGGTGCACTTTAAGGATCTTTGGTGGCATTCTCGTCCTCAAAGTCCGCGATCCTTTTGGTCAGCACCAAGAATCACGGAGCTGACCAAAAGGATCGCGGACTCTGGGGACGAGAATTCGCTCGTGGCACTACAATAATACGAACATCATTTTCGTGCATAACAGCGATACATTGTTTAGAGAAATATTTATAGGTCAAAGAATTTCACTATAGAGACAGTGAGAAAGGAGACCATATCCGTCAAAGTTATCTTTTCCTTTTTGTCTGTTTATAGCCACCAATTTTGCTATTGTATCAAACTACTTTTAAAACAAGTTTAACGATTTGAAATTATGTTAGAAAAAAGTCCTACCTCATTGGGTTGTAGACGCTTCTGATCATTTAAACAAATCATCAACATTGATGTCGCATTCCTAGTAAAAACAAACAACACACTCAAATGAAGCGTGACAGATTTGTACCATGCAAATGACGTATAAGGAGGTATATATTGAACATAGAAAAGGAGGTATATATTGAATATAGAAAGGAGGTATATATTGAACCTATGGGAACTGATGGCGCTATATAAATTGTTTATTATTATTATTATTATTATAAAAGACGAACATAACAAATTGTTAACCTGTTCAAAATATGCTTAGTTTAGTTTTCTAGTTTGCAGTTCCTTGTGTACACAGTCTTCAGAAACATAACATTTCAGATTGATATAACGAAATAATTCAAATATACATAGTATATAGAGTATATGTACCCTAAACCCTTAGGTACACTGGAAGCTAGAGTCTTTTCTATTAATATCTTCCACCAAAAAATAGTTACGTTGTATATACAATTGAACCTCGCTATCTCGACCTCTATAACAAAAAAAATAATAATAAAACACTTTATTTAAACAGGGTAACCAAGGGAAACGAAAAACCGTTCGAGTTAGCCGATAGTAAATGACTGAAAAAACAAGGGCAAGGGGAATAGGTTTGAGTTCGAGATAGCGAGGTTGTAGTTTTATTTCTACAATCGATCTATCTATAACAATTGTTACCATGGACACCATTGTTATCGATCTTCATCTCCTTTGTGACCGTTTTGATTTGGCAATGAAATTGACGAAACCGTGGTACTAGATTAAGAAGTGGAAAACGTCTCATTATTTATTGATCCGTGGATTCCTGGACGGATTTCAAATACGGTACTCTTGTCAATCTCCAAGAAACCTGGAGTAAGTCTGCCTTCTCTTATGCTTCATGGTGGGTTTATATTTTAAATTTGTGATTCCATGGGGACGCTTATTTAAGAAGGTGTATAGAGACGAGTTTCCATCAGAAGCCCCGGCGGTGAAGTCCCGACCCTTTCTTTTCTGCACCGGACGTCCAAGTAAAAACCGTGAGGGACTGGACTACAAAGGATAACTAATATCAATAATGTGTAGATAATGGACTTACTGAATAAGATTTACCAAACAGGACTGGCAATAAAAATGTCCGCAACTTGTCTGCATAGCATCTCTTAAAAGCAGTAGACAGAAGATACAAAAGTACTTTTCAGCAAGAGTCTCCTTGTCTGTGCCTGCTAGCCGAAATCCAGCCATAGTGATGTTTGCCTTCCTTGTAACTGTTCCAGAGTATCTATGAAAGGTCACAGACGTCTTCTTCCGTGGATATATCGAGACTGCCCAGGTCTTTACCGGTAAATGGTCGTATAGTGCCTTCTGGATCCTAACTCTGCTTGAGTAAGGTTTCTATAGTATTGAACAAAAAACTTATGAGAGACTTGTCACTCGATAAGATACCTTTTATGGCTTCTTGCAATGACTGTGAATATAGGAAAACTAACATTTCATCTTAATATAAAGGACAAAAATACATAGGCAAAAGTGGGGTTTACCTAACAAAAAAGGAAAGTGATTTTTAGTAGAAAATAAAATATAGATGCTGGTCGCGGAGAATAGAATATGCGCCAATATCATGACGTCACCAACCACTTTTACCGGTATTGTTGTATAAAAAGAACCGTCTATTCCCCAGCGGACGTGTAATAAAGCGGAGTATTTTGACTCGTCAGTATTATGCTTAGTAGCTCATGAACCAAGCGCTGGCTAGGGTCATTGTGATGTGTTCTTGTGCGAAGAAGGGAAAACGCTCGAAAAGTCAGCTATATGCTACATTCAGCGATGGCGTTTTTTAATATTAAATGGCGACTAGCTACTAATAAAGTGTCTTCACTTGCCCGGTGACGCGCACAGCAGTTTCTTTCAGAAACTATTCCCCTGATCTATTTGGATACAACATACTCAGGGTTATTACCCAGATTTCATTGAATAACCTCCATGTCATAAAAACGAAGGAACGAAACCACAACTTTATTTTTGGCTTCCATTGCTCTTCCATTGACTAAATTGGTCAGATTTATTTCAGGTAACACGCATTTGACGAGGAATTTTTATTTTCTCAATTTCGGTTTCAATAGAATACATGATGAAAGTGCTGTATTCCCCATATTCGCTATTTTCTGTTTATGTCGCTTTATAGTAAGAAGGATGAAATCATTGTGACGATCACTTTTGCAGTGAAACGTTTACGCAAGGGGTTTAATTAATTTTGAGCGGCCTTATACCCGGGGCGGAGCTTATAATCTGTATTGTTGGGAGTGGGAGTGGGAGAGTGGGAGCATAACATGCGCATGCGCAAGCATAGCAAGGGTGATCGGCTGATTCCTGCATTTCGTGCAGGTTTTCTACAACAATAACTTGTATTTTTTAGACTGTGTTATACACCTTCTAAACAAGGTATATTGTAAATGACGTTAACACATTTATGTTGGCCAGTTTAAATTAACTGGGGCTACTGAGGCCACGGTTTTGTTAAACCCTGTCTAAACCTTGTTTAAATATTCGGCCCAATGGGTTTATTTTAAATATTATATCTTGTAGGCGTCTCCTCGCCCCAACTCCCCGACGGCGGGGGGGGGGGGGGAAGGGGGGGGGGGGGGCAGGGGATCCTAACTTCCGGCTTCACGTATACCGCCTGAGTGGCTCCCACTTCTTGTTGTATTGTCCTTTGCGAAATACTACGCAATGTTCCGAAATTCTCCCAGTTCCCAGTTCACGTTTTTTTCTTGTAGTTAGTTCCCGGAAGAAGTCAAGCCGTGCCTCACGAAATGTTAGAAAATAAAAAAGTTATCCCAGCCGTACAGTCAGCCTTTCTTTATTGGTTAATCTTATTTAAAATTTGCTGATGAGATCCACCAGGATCCGATACCTTTACGTTGTCCGTTGGCCCAGTGTTCATCCCAGTTCCCATGTTAGGAATCCCGCTTCTCGCTCTCTCTTTTCACGCCTCCCAGACAGGGCTGAATAACGTCTGCGCATGTGCGGGATTTCATGACAGCAATAGCAAATTTTTGGCGCGAACGTGTTGTTGTGTGGTTTTGAAACACGACGGCAAGGAGAGATAAATGTCTTTTAGTTCCGCTCCAAAACTGAAATATTTCCTTTTCCTACTTTCGCAAATAATAATTTGAACACTTCAAAGTTTACATCGAAGATTTTTCGCCATGAATTGCCGTAGAATAAGAGAAAACTTGAGTAAATCATTGCTGCTTCGTTTCTGAATTTTCGCGGACTCTGACATCGTGGGGCACTTCGTGGCTATTTTTCAGCGAGTGTTCAGAAAAAAAACCTCGTGTTCAAAATATATGTTTTTACTCAGTAACAGGCGGATCCACTGCAAGATTTTAAAGCTCAACTTTACAGGCAAACTCTTTTCCTAGGCGAAAACCTTTGCAGTGTTTCGTATTTTTGAAAATTCCGCCATTTTACCTATGTTTGTTGCTATGGTTTCCTGGCAAGCGCTTGGGCATGCGCAGACGTTATTCAGCCCTGTCCGCCTCCCGTAGTCTTCCCGATCCCTTTATAATATACTCCCGGGTTACCGCCCCAGTGCCCCACTCCCCTCCTCCTCCTAGAAAAACCGATAATTGTTTGAAATGCTATTACAAAAAAAAAATTATTCTCTCAACTCATGGAGCTTTTTTCTCATTCACTGTATATTGATTAAAAAATTGGTTCTTGTTTTCCCTGGAAGCCCAGTTTTATAGCGCGTGGTTAAATGTAATGATTTGTTTTACGGCGACACACATTTACATTCACACACATTTCATTTTCCGTGAGGCCGGCACTCATTTCTTTCCCTGTCAAAATTACGCGCTCGCATTCGTTTGTTTTTTGTTTTTTGTTTTTTTGTTTTTGAACGGCGTCCACGCGACGTATTTAGTGCGAGCAAAGCGTTAGACACACTTAATGATGAAGGGGTTACCCCCGAAACGTCTGACTATCAGATCATCTACTTATCAGCACTCCAAACATACAATTTGTTCATAAACACATTTAATGGTCGTTCTCTTTGAACAAGAATGCACCTTCTTCAAGAAAATAACCGTATATCATCGCTGCAAAATGAATTATATATTTTTCAATAAAATTTTATAATTATTCTCAAAACAGATGATTCGGCAAACAAGAAATTTCTCGAAATGCTAGTTTTGACAATCACGCGCTCTACACGAGACATTCGTGTGGACACCAGGTAAACTGTGATTGGTTGACGTGCGATTGTGGAAAATTAGTATGCCACGAGGTTTTATTCTGAAGCATGTTCAAACACGTTCATGCGCCAGAAATTTAACTCAAATGGTGACAGACGTTAACTTGGGTCAGGTTTCTTCATCTTCAACGCCAAGCTGTCCTATTCTCAAATCTACCTCCCTAAAAAGAGCACACTGAAGTAAACACCATATAGCGGAAAACAGAATGAATTTTTAGGTGAATTAACACTGACAAGTGGCAAAATGTGCCGGAGAAGTGCGATGTTCGCCGAGGAAATCGGACACAAAATCAAGTCGGACCAAAGGCTTTGGCGTCAAAGAAGAAACAGTTAAGGTTTGAAAACAATAATTTAGCTGAAAGATCGGCCGTTTGGACGAAGTCCGCAAACTGTGTATCAGTCTGTCAAAGTTACTTTTATTACAGCGGTGTCGGATCGTCAGTGATCTGATTCTCTCGTATACGTAAAGAGTTATTCAAAAGATACATACCCGCCTGCATGCACTATTATAGTAATCGTTTGCTTTGCGGGATGAAATAAAAATAAATTATACCTGTACTCATCTAACATAATTATTAAGAATTGTTCTTTCTATGAAAAAATTCAATAAATGAAATCGTTCCTGTTGTTTATCTCGACCATCCATTCATTTGCATGTTCTACAGGTTTTTGGCTTGACAACCTAAACAAAAATTAATAAATACACATCGGACAGTAGCCGGTCTACATGAATTGCGTGAAGAATGAGGTCACAACCCTCTGGTAAATAGATATATCTATTATAAATACGAATCAGCATAAAAAATATTGCATTGCGTGTAAATCTAAATGCTATTTTTTCGAACGAAACTAAACGTACCTTTAAACCGAAAGCGAAAATGAATTGTATAAACTTATTTCCAGCAGAATGTCCTTTAAAATATGCATTGTAGCGTTTGGAGAATTTTTGTAAGATTTAACTCTTTTAAATATGCTTACCAAGCAATATGCTAATTTTTTGTGTTGAGCAGTTCAGTCTGATCTGAAATTAAAACAAAAACAGTGAAATACGTTGAAATATCAAGCCTCAGTAAACTGCCGTCGTTGCTTGTATTAAAATGTTCCTTTCTGCAGAAAAATTTAATTTGACTATGCAAGCAATATGAATATGAATATTTTTATTCCTTTCTTCAATCAATGTTCCGTTTATATCACGACAGCTTGGAGCAAGACAGTCAAACGCAAGTGCATCTCTTTTGTATTCAGTGCAGGAAGAATCAGCGAACACCAAATCGAAAAAGCTACTAGTAAATGAGTTTTAGACAAAAATAGATCATGAAATAAATTCATGTTGAAGGCCGCGAAAACATTTTATATCTGTCTGTACCGAGCAATTTCTACAGACAAATATATATCCCTGGATATTTTTAAAACCAAACACAAGCTGTTGTCATAGTTATCCTGTATTGTCCTTTAAATCAGTTTTCTTCACTCGATCGAGAACCGATAGCACGTTATTTCGACGCGAAGCTAAACCCAAGACAGGGCCATGAGCTTCCGCCTCGATCCAGCGGCTACAACTTACTTGTCCAGTGAAGCTGAAAATATTAACACATTAATAAAGTAGTAAAATGCAAAATTTTCATGTATTATCTTAAAAAGTCAAGAATGAAACTTACTCTCGCAAACTACGAGAAAAATCTCAGTGTATTCCGTAAATTCCAAAGTACAGCTTCCAAAACAAGCTCAGTCAGTTCCATAATGATCTTCTGACATTAGTCTGGCAGGGAGTGTTTCACGGTTCGGCGCATGTGCCGGCTTATCAACTTTATAAAAAAAAACCACTCACATGTACTTCTCGATACTTCAGTAATCACATACTATAATTAGTCCAACACAACTAACTAAAATTCAGCAAAAATTTCAACGGATTACACCGAGAATGTCGACATTGAATACCAGAATAAATTACCAGAATAAAGTGTTGGCCCGAAGGATTTATTTTGGTAATTTATTCTGGTATTCAATGTCGACATCAGTCTCGGTGTAATCCGTTGAAATTTTTGCTGAATTTTAGTTAGTTATCTTGGACTAATTATAGTATGTGAGTGGGGTTTTTTTTATAAAGTTGACAAGCCGGCACAGTGGGCCGAATCGTGAAACAATCCCTTTAAACTGGAAGATGCATGTCCACCCTTCAGTTCAAGTTGGGAATGCTAAATAGTCATTTTTTATAAGATTCATCCGGACTAATATCAGTCCTCAAAGCACTACCCCATACAAGTTTAAAAAGCAATAACTCTTCCCAAAAACTTTAAAAATACGTCAGACCAGACCTCAAGGTTGCTGAAAAACCCTGAGAGCAATCAATGGCAGAAACAAGAAAAGTCAGTAAGTAGTGGTTTTCTCACAACAAAAACAATGTAGTCCGGTTACAAGAAACTGTCACTCAGATTGAGTATAAAAAAGCTAATCGAGCTGGCCATGATTAACACAATTAAATCATGCCGAAATCATGATCTTTAAATATCAATTAATTGTATATTAGAATTGTTTATTTATTTTATTTATTTATTTATTTTTTATTTTTTTATTTTTTTTTATTTTTTTTAATTTTTTTTTTATTTACACAATTCGCCAATGGCGGGTAAATAGACAATAGGACATTACGTCCCTTGCTAGGCCTATCTACCCAGCCCAGCCCCAGTAAGAATCCAAACCCAAACCCAACCCACCACTAAGTTATATATGATATTTTTTTTATTTTATTTTTTAATTTAAAAAAAATTATAATGCTAACAAGAGCACGCCTGCATGGGATTAATGCGGCGGAATTTGGGGCAGACAATTTATGGAGAAGCTTAGTGTATAAAGGCCGTGGCAAACGAGGAAACATTGTTGCGGAAACATTGTTGCGGACGCAAATGTTTCCCCGTTTGCCCGCGCACGCAACATTTGTTGCGTCCGTTTCTGAATTCTTTCAGAAACATTTTGCGTCAGCAACAAATGTTTCCCCGTTTGCTCGCCGAAACATTTGCGTCCGCAACAATGTTTCCGCAACAATGTTTCCTCGTTTGCCACGGCCTTAAGGGATGGCACATCCAAACTATGAACTTGCCTGAAAAAGTCATGGCCCATTACCTTTTAGGATCTCTCACTTCTCTTCAAGATACCAAATTCAATGAACGACAACAAAATTTCCAATAAGCTCTTGTGTAAAATAAAGGTAAACCAACGAAGTAAAACTACATTTCACTTTCGAGAAACCGTAACAGCAATCTCTTCCCGCGCAAAAAGAGAAAGATCTGGGAATGAGTTACCATGGTTAGTGATGACAAACTATCTTTATAAGTAAAGATCTTCTCGTAAAAGTGTCGTCAGTAAATCGTATAGGATCAAATCGCACTACAAAGTAACAAACAAGCACATCTTATTGAGGGGATACATTTGCAACTGAGAACATTCTTATACCTTCCTACCGACGATAATGTTCTCTTAAAATTATAAAAAAGAAAACAGCGGGAAAACGCTCAGTTTCAGCATTTGAACCGCGGCATTGAAAAGTTTGGCATAATTACCACTAATGCGAAATAAATTTCAGTCGAACGACATCCGGATGCACAACAGAAGCGTTTGGCTTTGAAAATTACAATGGCAAACGAAAGCTAAAGGCCTAAAGGCCTAAAGGCTTGTTAGTTTTAAGGAGCTTTCAAAATTCCAACCAACAAGAACTCCTAAAGTAGTTTACAAGCGGCCGATTACCTTAATAATGGGGGAAACAACAATCGATCTCTCCTCCCCCGACTCCCCCTCGGTCACTGTACTCTGAGGTGCACCCCTAAAATGAGCGAGAGTCAGCATACGAACATGCGTGACGGGAAATATAAATATAAGAAATATAAAATTAACTTTCGTTACTTCGTGACACGGACCCCTCCATTTCCTGCTCTGTAGTGGCTCTTCTCGAGTAGTTGAGGTTATTTTCCCTTGTCTAATTAAATATTTCGCTTGTTTCTTTACATGAAAAGAGCTCTTACACGACACGAAAACTATCCGCGGTCACTGGACTCTGAGGTGCACCCTCCAAATCCTAAGAGTCAACACACGAACCTGCGTGACGAAAAACGTGACTGCCTGATGTAATATATTGCATCATGCTCCGGAAGCCGGAGAAATTCTCTTGTGGTTAATTTTAGCTAATGTAGATTGCATCATATTCAACGTGGGCAAAGATATGTTTTCGCTCAACGTGAAAATAAATTGTGAATGACATATATGCTGTGGAATTGTGTTAAGAAAAACTGTTATGTTTTTGGGACCGGGTTTTATCGTTCGTTTACTGGTTGAGGTGCATGTATTAAACAGAACAGAAATTCTCTTGTGGCTATTTATTTGCATGTCTCCTGGCTACGTTTACAATTTAACGGGAAACTGCCCCTCACGCGCAAAGGTCACACCGCCAAATTTAGCACATTTTGCAACAACACTGCTGTTCACTGCTGTGGGACATTTGTCTTTGCTTTTTTCAATGCGATTCCTGTAATAAACTCAATACATGTACGCACTTACACGACACTACAGAAAGCCTGTGGAAGAGAAAATTCTCTACTGGCTAATTTTAGACCGGGATGCGATAACATCATGTCAACCGTGAAGAGGACTAAGGCTAGCGACATGAAAAAAAAAGTCCATTTCTTGAAGCGGCCGCTATGCGTCGGCCGCTTAAAAATCTGCAGAACTGCGTTACCAACGGCCAGAGTTATATCAGTTTCAGTTCGGTTATTGTATAACGCAAAGAATTTGATAGTAATTTTGTTCAAAATTGTTGTTTTCTTCCACTAAAATTGTTCCATGATACACGTTATGTTGCTGAAGACCATAAATATGTCATCAATGTGTACGCGATGACCCAAATGGGCTCCCTTTAGCATTCATGCATATAATCTAAATATATGCTTACCGAAGCATTATAAATACGCAGTTAGCTACAATAGAGTGTATAAAAGGACAAGGTTAGGTTTGGCCGAGTTTTCCCTCTTTTTGTCTGTTCCACTTACGATTTTTCTGATTCTATAAGACATCAGACATCAGATCGACGATCAAAACCAATGAAATTACATAATATATTCTTCCAATACACGAAGGCAATTAAGGTAGTCTTTCTTTAGCAAAATGCAACATAAACAACAATCCGTTTACAAGACATGAGGATGCTTTTCTATCGAAACCCTTCGATTGGTGACACTTAAAAGGGGAGATTCCCAGTTGGCGGTGATGTCAGTTTCTGCTGTAATGTGTGTTTTACTGAACATATTGTTTTGCATATTCCTCAGTACTGAATTCCGTCTACATACTCGCCTGGATGCCAAAAGCAGAGTCGTTTATACTTTAACCTATTTACCTGTATCTGTTTAGAATCGCGATTTTACGCCACAACCGTGTCTGACTGTGGACAACAACGATCCGAGTTCAGTCAATCTGTTCTGTCCAAAAGTACAGGGTTTTAATCGATCTCTGTACAGCTCTCTGTACTATTAGCTGCCCTGCCGTTCCATTGTAGCTATATCTGTAAATGCATGTATTAATGCTGATCGATCATGGCAGTCACGCAAGACGGAACACTATCTACAAATTCTTAAACGTCCATGATATCCGATAGTTAAAATCTTACAAGGCTTTGCGACTGCTGTTGAGTCGTTTTATTGATCTAAATTATCAGTAAGCTATATACAGATACAACTTTTCGCAAAGTTTAAAAAAATTCCTCGAAAGAAATTCAGAGCCACCTTAAATTTGCGAAAATTTAAGGTGGCTCTGAATCCCCTCCGAGGCATTTTGCTGATGTCCCACAAGTCAATGTAACGTTTTCCAACTGTTGGTTTTACATTAGGTTTTAGTGTTGATTACATAAGGTGCACGCTCAAACTCATTCACCCATGAAGTGTTACGACATCACAAGACAGAGAGCATTGTACGATCGAGTACAGTGCATGTACATGTACACGTACTGAGTGTATGTCACACACTCAGAGTCACGATCAGATTGGCCATCGGTTTACCTTTTGAGTTGCTACCAGCGAATAATACTGATTGACTTTGCGATAAATAGATCGTCCCAAATTGTGCTCTTTGATTCGATATTTCAAAGAGAACGGAAGTCGGAAGGGTCACCACAGCGTCATAAACTTGAGGTAATAGTTTTTCAGTTTATTGAATTAACGGACTAATTGATTTTCACCTCTAAATGTCTTGAAATGAGTACTGAGTTGTTAATCTTAGCAACGTACGCAGTTTTTTGCAGCCTCATCTATAATCTATGTTAACTTAGTCGTCGTCAATTTTATTGTGGTGAGACAGATGGTTGCCTATAATATATTAAATTATAAAAAAAGTTTATAGAAAACTTTATTAATCCTAATAAAAAAAATTCTGGCAAAAAAAACTTTACCAGTGAAAAATAAAATTTCATAAAAGGAAAATAAACTTATTATACTAATAAATCCAAAATCGGGCAAAAAAGAAATTGACTTTTTTGCCCGATAAATTTACTAGTATATCGTAATTACCTTACTAATAAATCCTAAATCAGGCAAAAAAAGAAAATGACTAGTTATCTCTTACATGACAGATGGTGATTAGGCTCCTGTTCGGGAAAATCTCTCCCGAGGATCGCGTCCAATCGAGGTAATCAGCCTTATGAAATGTGACCCGTCACGAACGAACAGGAGTATACGAATAAATCTAGTGTAGCTTTCGTTGTGTGGCCTTTATACCTTGAAAAAAGAGAAATCGGGCCTGGAAAATGTTGGCATACGTTTATGGTTATGCATTAATTTTCCTCGATGCCATCGCGTTGGGGCTATGTCTAAAATAGGGAACGGGAGAAGGAGGAATCTCTAAAATAGGGAATCCCGAACTCAATACCTCTTGCCTTGGTTTAATTTAACACCCTTTCTCGAAATGATTGCCGCAAGCGACGACAACCATGAGTCGTATATCTAGTGATAGTGATATTTCTCAACGAAAACTCCACTTATAAGTTTGTTTTCAGTAAACGGATAACGATTTTAGAGATTCCCTATTTTAGAGATTCCTCCTTTTAGAGATTCTCTATTTTAGAGATTCCACCATTTAGAGGATTCCCGTTCCCCCATTCCCCGTTCCCTGTTTTAGACATAGCCATCGCGTTGGTCCTAGACAAATATATTGCTACTCAGATTGCTAAAGAGCCACTTGGGTCTGTTGAAATTCACGCCATCCGAGAGATTGCTAAAGCAGAAACATCACTATCCCGAGTACAAAGTAAACCTAGAGCTCATTTCGAAGACTGTTATCAGTAGTTACGAATGACACTCGGAAAACAATCAGCAAAACCAGCGTAACATACGACACGTGCAACCTATATAGCTGCACCTTGATGAACCGTTCTGGTTATACTGAATTATTTCCTGTTGTTAATAATTTTCAAGTCCTTTTAACAATAAAGCAAAATTTCCCAAATAAGATACATACCTTCCAAATGATGTACGGTATATTCAATTGCAAGAAGTCCAGCGATCATCAACCCTAGAGGTATCAATTAACATCTTACGGGTACATGTCAGACACCGTTTGTCCGCCGGAAGAGGTTACTTCGGCGTTACTGATAAAGAGTACAGTATAAGGCTAAAATTGGACTACAAGAATACTGACTGGGCGACAACGATAAGTAAGGTTCCCATGCTCGGCACTGAAATCAGTTCAGGATAAAGAGTAACAAGTTACTTCACACGACACCTGTGATTTCTTTGTCAGTACGGCACGTGGAGTCACTTAGTGTGACGTGAATTGTTCGCGGTAGATTTTGAAGAAATTAAAGAAAACTGACATAGATAAGAACTTTCCTAATAAATAAATAAAATTATAATTACATGTATTGCATTGGATGAGTTCACGCGAGTGTCCATGATCTTTATACAGTCGCAAATTTCAAATTCGATTCATCGAGTATTAATTATTATATCGCAATTTGCATCACTTTAGCTTTTCTTTTTTTTTTCATTGTCATGAAAATGAGGCACACACCTTGTGATATCATATGCGACATATAATCTAATTAATTACAACATTAATTGACCACATGCAACGTTAGCTTGCCAGCGACGTCCGGAGCAGATATATGTTTTTTTGCGCAGACGTCTCCTATTTCCTTCCTGCCTCGTACCCGGTCTGACGCGTAATCTGGCAGCAGGCTTCGCGCGATTGAGCCATCACTGCTCGCGCGAAACCCAAACAAGAGGGCCGGTCATAGGCTTTTAAAATTACAGGCTATTTACTGGTTACATAAATAATCTGCTCATTATTCGCAATGACGAAATACTGTATGCAAAAATCGCCAGTCGCTGCATATATACACAGAGGCCGCGTCACCTGTGTTGTAGTAACGATAAATCATTGCACAATAGATTCGAAGTATCCAATGGAATCATTGTATTGTGAGACTCGCGCAGGAGGATATCACCTTCCTATAAATAAATCAAATCCTTGATCTATTTAATAACTGAAAAGAAACAGGCAGAAGGCTTCCCCTACTTTATGTTCTTCTTCCATGGAACAATACAAGTTGTTTTAAAATGTGTCACATACATGTATGTCACGCTACACGAAATAGTGCACATTTTACTTACTTGAATTATTCTTGAATGTTTTCTCTTAATTTTCTTTGGTTTCTGATAGGTTTATTCTGCAATATTCCCCTGCCGATCGTCTATGAAGATCTTTAAAGAACGACGGAACGTACAGAGTCTACAGACCATGTGTACTTCAAGCCAGTTAGACTTTTTTCACGTGAGAATCACGGTCAATCACATGTTTTTATTTAATGTCATTATTGATTAAACCTAATTTCATAATCAAGTTCACGAGACTTCAGTAAACGCAATAGCAATTAATAGAATGTTGCCTAAGACTCGAAAATATAAACCGAAATATGTTGTTATACTATTCAGCAGCAGTTTTCCATCCTAATTATGTTATTAGACAAATTGCATTAAAGAATAAAGTAGGACGTAATAATTAGAATGGGATAACATTGTGCTAAGGATGAGCTAAGACTTTTCCTTGCACGTGGTATGGGACTTTCAATCGTTATTCTCCCGGGTTATACTCTAGATTTGCCCAAGGTTGCTAAAAAAAAAGACATGAATTTCGACATGAGTTTAGCGATTCAAGAGGCCGAATAATCTATGGTAACGAAATAACTACACCCTTTGGATACCCATAACTATACCTCCTACCTTCTTATAACTCTATAATGTAAGACGCAAGGTTCCCGAGGAAGCTCTTTGATTTCATTTATTCCACGTGCACCCCCGTAGATATACCCCGGATTAAAAAAAAACACGATAAGAGGTTTTTAAAAGTGCCCGGATTTTATTACGGCAGACTGTGGAAAATTACCCCTGTAAATTCATAACGAATTCAACGCTTGAAACGCTATTTTTACTCCGTGTTTATCGTAAAACGTGAACGTCGAAGAAAAACGAGTTTAATTTTCTTACGTAATAAATTGTAATTTATCTTAATGCCGAGTCAGCTAGCACACATGTGTCATATCCATCATAATGATGCAAATGAGTCATATTTTTGTTTTCAGTTATGATTCCATGTTGCCAACTGGTCGCTGTTTTCTACTTACAAAGTTTTAAACCCACCTGGGTCCCACCTGTTAAAGAGATTCAACTGGGATTCAACTATGGGAAGTGATGGGCACAGAGGGTGCAACCGAGGAGAATTTAAACATTCAATAAAAAAATGATGTTTTCCATTAGGTATCGTAAACTTGTTCAAGAATTGGATAGTCCACACTACACATAACTCAGGCAAACTAATTAATCTTCCGTTAATTTTACGTATACAGATAAGGCTGTTACGTCCGGGCGTTACGTTCACCATAAAGAGAACTTGATCTTCTGAATCACGCGATGTACAGTAAGCAGTGTTACAGAATCTAGAGTTATTCTATACTAACGGTCTACTGAGACTGAGGAGGGAGCTCCGTAACAGCTGACTCACAGCTTTTTTGTCACTATGATCTGCCCAAGACTCGATAATCAGTCGATCAATGCTCCAGATTTCACAATTTTTAGCCCAGGCCGGTTTACGTTGTATCAGTTCCATAGATGTCATAAGTGAACTGCAGCATAGAAAGTTTCCCATCAGCGTATCCTACCTTCGCTTTCATTCCGGCTTCATTTCACTGAGTTTCTTTTGGCCGACCAACTGGTTACGGTAATTGCAGGTACACTCAGTCAAAATGGCATGGCATCACAGGAACCTGTCATCTCCAATCCTTGCCAGAATTTGACTGCAAAGCGCCATCAACTAAACGACTATATAGCTTTCCGTGCAGGAATCCATGATAATCACCTCTTTCCGAGCACACCGACATCATTATCAGACGGACTACTCGTGTTTTTTCATCCCACTTGAGTCTTTCAGAAAATATGATGTTTTAGAGGCTGAAATTCTTCTGATGCCGTGAAGGAAAACGCTATTCACCCAAATAATTGATCGCCATGCATCTTACCATGTTTTCAGGAGATTATTAATTGTTGACATTTAGAATTTTAACCCACCGAATGACTGAACACAACTTATGCAAAATAGGTCTTCTCGAATTAATGGGCACGTTGACACACAATATGACAAATGTCAAGATCTTTGATTCCATTGGCTAACGTCACTGAGCAATTGCGTTATATTAATAAAAGATCATCCCTTATTGGTTCTTCGTTCGCAAAAACAATCAAGGTGCCGGAAACTATTCAACTATCAGCGAAAGTCGGTCCAAAACAAGTCGGGATGTTTGTAAAAATATACACGTTTACAATGAGTTTTGTCTTCAATTCAGTAAAACCTGAAATGAACTGTGTGAGAGTTCCCCCTTATAATTACCCCCTGTTGGAGCTCCACTATATAATTCTGTGCGAGGTAAGTTTGCTCGCTAAAAGCTCAACATTGAGGAAGGGAAGGAACCATGAATCGTAGATGATAAAAGATCGGGGGAAATAGAAGGACCTTTCAGGCTGAGTTCGATGTCAGTTGAAACTTAGGGACGATAGGCTTCAATAACCATTGCAAAGCAAAAGAGTCCTGCGTGACATAACAGTTGAACCTCCCTACAACGGCCACCCTGGGACAGCGAGGTGACCGTTGTAGGGAGGTTTCAATAAGAGTAAAGTGTACCGATGGATCGACGAACGGTTGGAACGAAAAAACCTGGCCGTTGTAGAGAGATTACCAACTGTATTTCCTCTGACATCCTGCCATTGCTTATGCTTTACTTTTAATCGATTTCTATACAAATACATTATAGCTGTTATAGCGCCAATCATTCCGCTCCATCTAATATCTCCGACCTTTAAGACCAAAACTTCCTCACATTACATACAACATAAATAAATAAATAAATACAGCAAATCGCCTTCGTTTAACGAGGGTAACACTTCACAGTCTTGCGACTGAGAAACCTGTGGCCCTCGGATCCCATCTCGTGATTGTTAAAGTTGATATCCCAGTTTTTCAAACGCATGTTGAGCTACTATGTAATCCAATGCTTTTTCTCCACGAACCCACCAGGTTCCCCCCTTCCTCCTCCCTTCCTCTCAGCCCCATCCCTTCTCTTTGAATAATTATTAGCTAAATCACTGGTTGTTCAAAGTTTGCCGCAGTAGTACATACAGACGTACAGTAGTACATACAGAATTTTCACTTTCCAGATAATAAGGAATATTAACATATTCCTTAGAAATACGGAAACAAAGTTATTGAGTGAAAGGAAAATTTAAAAGAATATATCACATTTTCTCGTTGTGAAATTCAATTTTGATTTCTCACCTTAAAAATTGGCCTTTAGACAATATTTTGAAACTTGTTTGTCACTGAAAGGGTCATCCATGAACATCCTGAGTCACAAAGCTCAACTCTTATCAATTTATATTTGGTATTATACGAGTAGATCCACGATAACTGTCGCCAATGTAGCGAGGTGAATATAGCTCCTCCTATATCACTTAGTGTAATTAGATCAAGTAGTTCACATAGTTTATATCATCTAGCAGTTCCTATAGTTCTTGTAGTTCATGTATAGTTTTATGGAGTTCCTGTAATTCATGCAGTTCCTGTAATTTATCTAGTTCCTGTAGTTCACGCAGTTCCTGTAATTCATGCAGTTCCTGTAATTCGTAGGACCCTCGTAGAGTTCCTGTAGTTCGCATACTTCTTGTAGTTTATGTGACCCTTATGTAGTTCGTGTATTTTATGAAGTTCATGTAATTTCTGTAATTCCTGTAAATCATGTACTGTAGTTCTTGTAGTTCCTGTACGGTAGTTCGTGTAGTTCCTTTAGTTCCTAAGTTCATGTAGTTCTTGTAGTTCCTGTACGTAGTTCCCGTAGTTCGTGAAGTTCATGTAGTTCTTTTAGTCCCTGTAATTCATGTACTAGTTCCTGTAGTCATGCATGCAGTTCGTGCAATTCACGTAGTTCTTGTAGTTTTATATTGCTTCTGTAGTTCGTATAGGTCGTGTATGTACAAAAAAATGTAGTTCCTGCAGTTCGTGCAGTCTGTTCTTGTAGTTTGTGTAGTTCATGTAGCAGATGTAGTTCGTGTAGGCTTTGTAGTTCATGTAGTTTGTGTAGTTCTGTAGTCATGCAATGTAATTCGTGCAGTTCATGTAGTTTGTGTAGTTAAGTACTAGTTCGCTGTATACATAGTTTACTGATGAACTACACGATCGAACTACAGAAACTAGAGTGTACCGCGGTTCCAGTTCATGTAGTTTGTGTAGTTCTTGTAGATGTAGTTCGTACTGGCGAACTACAGTGTAGTTTTCGTAGTTGCTGTGGTTCGTGTAGTTTATGTAGTTCCTGTAAATATTTTCATAGCACCTTTGATAAAGATAAAACTGTCCCGCTCGTCTCAGTCCCTCCATCACTGGTGGTGAGACTAGCAGGTAACTGGAGTGGTGCGGTTCTCAGAGATGTTGAACCGGTTTTATTAAGCCTTTCTAACTTATCGATCCCGCAACTGAAATATTTTTTTTTTGAAAACCCAGTTAGGTAACTTGTTGGACTATCAACTATTGCAACTAAAATCATCCATCATCCATAAAAATTGGTTGTTTACGTTCGCGCTCCGGGGGA
The DNA here is from genome assembly GCA_029204205.1 of Desmophyllum pertusum. Lineage (NCBI taxonomy): Eukaryota > Metazoa > Cnidaria > Anthozoa > Scleractinia > Caryophylliidae > Desmophyllum > Desmophyllum pertusum. The sequence goes on along the minus strand of MU826837.1, from coordinate 1,427,142 downwards.
AAAATGAATGGCTGATTGCGTCTTGGCACGTTTGAATACAATCGTGTTCAAGTCGATGTGTTTTGTTTTAGTTTAGGTCATAAATTAAAAACAGATAGTTGTTTGCGTTTGCTCAGGCGGTAACCGCATGCTGATTGTATTAGGTCGTTGGTGTCAAGGGTGTCAATGTCTATTTCCGTTTTGCTTGTCTGTTCAAGCGAATTTGGGAAGCCGAGCATTAGCCGGCCCTTCGACTGAGAAAATCAGGCCGTACGAAGTTTCGTTAGGTTAGGTTCTACCTGAGTCGAGAAAACGGAAGTTGAAAACTGGAAAATTTGGAGACGTTTGTATGACTGGGGGTATACGCCCCATAGTCATACAAACGTCTCTAAATGTTCCAGTTTTCAACTTCCGTTTTCTTGACTCAGTTAGAACCTAACCTAATGAAACTTCGTATGATTACCAAACAAGAGGTGGTCTTTCAGGTGCTGGTATTGATTTTCCGCTCAGTTTAAAATGAATTTGCGGCGGCCATTTTGGAGAAAGGTCTATTCATGAACTGGGGACCAGTTCTCTGATGCGCGTGCGACTGGCTAGTAACTCACAAGTTGATTCCTGGTAAAGCAATGTCTAAACTTTTTAAACAATCACCAAATGGCATTGACTAAGCTTGAGTTATGGTATTTCCTAATGTCGTTTCCTTTTAAAACTCCGCAGAACCAATTCAGTGCACAGTCCCATGAAGATGTAAAGCTAAAGCGGAATTGAGACGTTTTAGATGAAGAAAAGGTCCAGCCCGGGAGTCCAGCATTCGGCGAGCCTTGTGCAGAAACCACGGAGACTGACACTGTGAAAAACGTTAAAACCGACATAAAACGTGTAGAGACTGGAAAGTTCACTTTGGTGGTTCGCATTTTTAGTAGCCATACCCACTTTCCGCCCCAAGAGAGCTTGCTACACAGGCTATTTTTGAATAAGTGATCGCGTGATAGGCCTTGCTTTCATCAGTAGAAAACGGACTAGTCCGATATATTGACTGTATGATAGACTTTCTAAATTCCTTCCCAACTCTGTTTTTTATATTTGTATTATGTGGGTTGGCTGTGACAAAGATAGAGCAGCGTCTTTCTACAGTGATCAAAGTCGGTTCCTCAGAAGTTACGGGCTGCTACACAGTGATACAAATTTATTGTCACAACAACTGTTATAAACTCAAGGGAGTGGAAATGGAAAGAGAAAGTAAGTAAGTATGTCAAGCTGCCGGAGACAAGCCTTTATAAAGAATGTCTGATATGAACACTAAACCAATATCGTTTGCATTAGAGCAAAGAAACTCGCTTTCCTGTTTGCTAGACTGCTGTGAATACCTCTAAAGTTTTTCCTTTTCACTGAACTTCGAGCCATTAAATGTATATGGCGGCGGGAGAGGCCGGGAAGCTAAGGATAACTCACATTACGGGAGGAGAGGACGGGACGGTATGCACAACAACTTGAATTTAGGCGGCATAAATTAATCAGAAATGGAAATGTTAAAAAAGAATCACTTTATCACATATGATATCACAAAAACAAGCACCACACAATGCGAAACGAACCGAGGGGAGACTGTGGATAGAACGGACGGCTCCTCATGTCATGTAGCTTTGTGTCAAAGTAATACTGACAATTCCTGAATGCATGGTAGCCTGAGATCAGGCTCCTGAAGAAAATTTGCGAGCGAAGCGAGCCGAGTCGCTGCCTGGGGCGAGAACGAAAGTGCGACTCGGCTCGCTTCGCTCGCAAATTTTCTTCAGGAGCCTGATCTCAGGCTACTGAATGGTCTCTCTCGACTGGAGAGCTTATTCAGAGGCTAAAAAGTGTGGACACCCTTTCATTATCACATGCTTGGAAAACAAAAGCGTTAACTGCTTGTTGATATCCGACGCAGCTGATTTGTTTGAAACATTTACCCGTTCTATCTTTGTCAAGTTTCGTGCGAGCCAGTAGATATACAACAGTTCTACGTTAGCCACTTAAAAATCACAATAAAAAGCGCGCATTCTCCATTCCTCGATACCGTGACGGTTCTGGGCTAAAACTCGTCAGATTGCTGGGTGAAATAAAACTTTTCGGTCTGTGCCACGAGGTCCTCAGTGTTATGCTTCATCAGCATATTTTCGGTGAAATATAATTACGCATGAGGGCTTATAGTTGTAAGATCCATGAAAAGTTAAGTGTAATTTGCGATCCACAGTGTACAGGGGGAAGACACCAGGCAAGCAAAATGTTAAATAGAGCCAGTTCTTACCTTATAGCTTATCGCTGTTCTCAGATCAGAGTCAGTCTCTTGCTACACTGTGCAGGAAAGATAAATGCGGAATTTGACTAGAGGGCATATTTTTGGATAATTACCACTGACACATTACAGCAACTGGTCAGTGACTGATCAGTCAAAATTTGGCATGCATATTATGAGAATAGATGTATCATCCGCATTCCTTTCATCCTTACAACCTTATCTAATTAACAAATAAAGAAGCCAAAACCATGTATTATACTGTCATAAAACACGACGGGAATTTGAGAACACGAGAGAAATTTAGAAAACACGAGCCGCAGGCGAGTGTTTTCTATATTTCTCAAGTGTTCTCAAATTCCCGGAGTGTTTTATGACAGTATAATACATGGTTTTGGCTTCTTTATGTGCTTTAAAATATAGATTTACGCGCGCAAAACGATAAAACACGCTTTTCTATGTTATATACTCTGATAAAACATGGTTTTTAACCAATCAGAGCGCGCGCAGCTTTCAGTCTATATTTTAATATTAAATTAATGATGAGGCATGGAAAACATTACCGTGTACGTGTACGTACAACCGTGATAACTGTATACCGTTAGGTAACGTTTGCAAATAACTAATTTTAGTCAAACGAGTTTGATCAGTTCGTTATGCAGAATCTTCATGAGCAGAACGCAGCCCATGAAACGTTAAAGGAGCTACGTCACGGTTGGTGCATCTTGAAAACATTGGCCAATTTTTTCAAGTTCGCCATTCGCAATCCGTCTTAATCTTCTCCATCCTCAACCATCCTTGTTCCTGTTTGGTTTATTATCACCTCTTTATTGTTTTTCTACCTTTGTAAACTATATATGATTTTGAGGCTTTCTTCAGCTTGAAGCTGGTGATTTTGCACTTCGCAAAACTGACTTAAAATATCGTGTCATAGCTCCTTTAACCTATGTGGGTCGATCCACTAAATAATGATTGCGTTCAGCGGTTCTGATTTCCACCACTAACCGCCGAACTTATTTCTTTTGTGAACCTCGTTATTATACGGTGTTTCTAAAACAATTTCAACATGACTCTACACGTTTATAAAACTGAAACTTTTCCGCCCATGGCCAGTTAGAGTATTCAGAGGAATACGAATTCAGTCGGAGTATTTTGTCGGCTTTACTTCTACTACCTCAAGACCTCGTTACTTAGTTGTTTTAAGTTCATGGATGGAAAAAAACAATCAACTGAGCAAGCTTTCAGTGACGGGGGAATAAGAAATCTTCAAAAAGCTAAAAAATCTGATCAAGAGTTTATAGACGTTTAGCTACTGTCAAAATCTCCTACTTTTCTCTAGCCCGTTATGACTGAGGTATGAATGCGTTACCGGGCCCTGAGTACGAGTGGTATAGAACTACCGATTATCAGGCTATTTTTAAAATCACTGAACTGATTGACCCTCTCTTCCTGTTCGCGACTCAGTGCGAATTAATTAAACTGTCAACATTCTTTCATTGGCTCCAGTACAGATGTCGACTAGAGACTATAGCAATTTTAATTTGATTTCGGTTCCGCATGAAACTAGAAGCTCTAGTCAGCAGGTCGTCACGAAACATCCGCATACTGCAGTCGATGGAAGGAAAGGCTGCATGCCCAAAAATATACAGCTGTTTCGAGAAATGTTGTCGGAAAAAGCGCACGTGACAATCCCGAAAGGTAATCTGGGATATGATCAGCAAGGTACGTTCCTGACACTGTAGCTGTCGAACCTACTTTTGTTGCTTTATTTTAGCACTCGCAAGCATACGTCCATAGCGTCTCGTGCCATTTTCTCAGATTTCCCTGAAATGCTGAAGTCAAGGAACCGTAAACTTAAAACTACCTACAATACCTTTCGGGATTGTCGCGTGCGCTTTTTTCCGACAGCCTTTCTTGAAACAGCTGTATATAATTAAAACCTTGTTTGCAGCTGGCAATCAGAGTCAGTTGAGGAAATCCAACAATTGAAAACAAGGATGATTTTTCACATTTCCGTATTCTTTCACTTGAAACAAATCAGGGGAACAATTACACTTACGAAGAGCCGGCAAATCAAGTGTGACTTGTTCCCCGAAAACTATACTTCCGCTCTGATTGCCGTATCGTACTCGCTTTTGAGTCAAGAAAACACTTGACAAGAGACGTGTCTACGGTTGATAGCTCTTTCGTGTATTTAAAACAACTGCCTGACAACAGTTTTATGACGGATAAATATCATAAGGTCATCCTAGCTAACGAGATCATATGATAGCATTATTACACAGGCGAACTGTTCTTTTTTAGCCTCCCACCAGTTGGGATTCTTAACAAGTTATGTTCTATTTACAGTGTCCACGACAGCAGTACTAAATCCTCTGACACTTAAATAAAGTTGTTTAGTTTTTTTTAGTTCAGTTTCCATCTATAAACAGCGACGGTATGTAGGAGTAAGTCTAGATTGACTAGATTATAAAACCTTTGAATGCAGCGGACCCCACAACGTAGACGGAAATAAATCACTTGGCTACCGGCTACTGTTTGTTGCCGAATCTCTGATTTTAGAAATGCATGTGCCAGACGTCACTTCAAGTGTAACTAAACGCAAGTCTGGCACTACACACAGCGTCGTGTAGTTGAAATATAGGCCAATCAGTAAATCTTCCCTTTTGTCATAGTACCAGCCTTGCAGCGGCTCGGTAAATATCCACCACTAGCCACCTCCACTGCAGAGACTGGGGTTTGCGTTTGTCTAGATTCTTATTCACTAGTACCAAACGAAATTACCCTGGAGGACTCATTAAACCCACAATCCTCTTGTATCCCTCCCATCTGGAAACGAGGCATTAAAACTTGATCAACATGAATCGACGTTCCACATTACTCGAACGTCAACATTAATACCTGTACATAAACTAGCTGACTTACCTATAAACTGGCTGGTGCGTCCCTGCAGACTTTACTCGTCAAGTCTGCAGGACGCACCGTTACCATAGCTCAGTAAGAGTATAGCCTGCGAGAGCAGCGCGAAATAAACATCTACATCTACAAAACTCATCAAGACTCATTAGTTGGCTTACCTTACTCTGTAAATGTAGTAAATATTATAGCACACTGCGGTTTTGTTTACTAGACTGTTCATTTACGCGGAAATCAGTTTCCAAGGCAATACAATAAACAAAAGCAATTTCCTCCATGGTGTCTAATTTATTTTCGTGTTAGTTTTTAGAAGGGATCGAAACTAGCCGAATTGTAACTGAAGGACAATAAAAAAAACTTGCTTTCAATTCAAAGGCGTTTAGGTTTATGACATCCAAGTGGTATTTGAGACTAATCAGTAAAAGCAAGCACCCAAAAAAATTCTTAAGAATACTTCCTCATGCAAAATCCAAAATTCCTGAAACCAATTGATTAAGCACAATGGTCCATCCAATGTATTTCCGTGTGTCTTAAGCCAATAAGATTAAAATAACGTCGCAGTAACGTCACAAGCAATGATGTTATTAGAACACTCGAGTCGTCCCTCGTTATAGAGGCATCATGTTTCGAGTGATTTTCTTGTCCCAGAATCCGCTACATTTCTCGATCTGGTTATGAATGAACTTTATTAGTTTCAATACACATGCACTCCTCTTTCAAGTGATCAAAAATATCACACTCAAGGGACTTCAAGGAAATGACTACCACGAGTCTGTGTCTGTTAACGATGGGTATCCACTTATAAGGGAAGTTCCACATGCAGTTTACTTCAAAAAAAAAAATTGCCAGAGTATAGCTACTCCCCCTGGATGGGATGCTAGTCGATCAGATTACCACAAGCACAGGTTGAGCCTAACAATTCACTGGTACCCATTTATACTCCTAGGTGGAGAGTGGTAATACGAGAGTAAGGTATCTATATTCTTGACCAAGACTCCAGGCCTGGGCTCGAACATGAACCACTCTATCCAGAATCCACACACTAACCATACTTAGTAAAACTCTACAAGTATACTAATGCAAATGGGACAATCTGATTGGCTGAGCTACTCGTACACTATCAGCCAGTAGTGTGCAGTGGCTGGAGTCGTCTACAAAATTGCGGTTTCTTCTCGTTTCGGAAGAAGATTTAGAGTTAATACTAGCCGAGACAATTGTTATGATACGGCCTCATCAACTATCACATCATAGAAATTGAGAGCGAATAATCTAATTGTGTAAATATATTGCCATACATTACTCATTTAAACGTTATCTGATTTTCGGTTATGCCATTTGCCTGTCTCCTTCAGACTATGTAATAATATCATTAAGATAAACGAGATGTTGATCACAGTTACCACGAGTCAAACACCTGAAATGTGTTTCGGTTCCACTCTAGAAAAATTAAACCATTATGACATGAATATATCGTTTATTACTTTCTCTTTTTACGTGTAATTTATGTTTCGAAGATAGACAAAGCTTGGAAAAGTATACTCTTAAGACCGTTCTGATTGCACTGTTGTTGTTGTTGTTGTTTTTCTTTTTTTTCCCTTTTTTTTAATCACTAATCTACACTTAATTCAGTACTTAGATACCCAAGAAAGCTTAAAGCTAATTTAGCTAGTTAAGGCCATGTTACACGGGGCAATTTTCCCTGCAACTTGTCTTGCAATTTTGTTGCGGTACAAGTTGCACGAAAAATTGCTTAGTGTAACACCCCATTTTTGCAACTGTAACGTGCAAGAAAAGTAGAACTATCCTCTGCTTTTCGCAACCGACGTTGCGAGACAAGTTGCTGCGTGTGGCATGTCAATCGCAACTTGCAACGCAATTTTGTAAAAATGAGCCAATCAGAGCGCGTCCTTCGCTCGCGCAGATTTCAAGATGGCGGCCGGCGCGTTGCAAGTTGCGAAATAGAAATTGCGAACGTGTGACACCTCCTCTGCAACTTGCAATGTTTTCAGTCGTCATCGTTCCGTTGCAAGGAAAATTGCCTCGTGTAACATGGCCTTTACATTCATTACTTGTTACACTGTTGTCACCTTACACTAATTCCAAATAGAGTAAAACTGTAAAACGAACGCACTTTCTGAAAGCCGTAAAAAAACCTCCTGATTCCCATATAAAATTATATTTTTAGTCAGGTCTTGCCTGGTTCAATTTGCAAAAGGCAAATAAAACACACTATTTATTACGTGCGTTGTGGTTGGCTGAAAGCCATTTACCATCAATAACTTCACACGTATGGAAACAGAAAATTATTTCAAGCGTTAATATCCTTATTACCGTTAAAAAAACACTCAATGCTAAAGATTCGGGCTATGGCTAAACGTTTTCGGTTCAGAGGAGTCTGGACTCTTGTCACCAAAAAGCATTCGTCTAGAACGCGTTCTCTCGCCCGCCTCCCGTCCGAACTCGTTCTCTCGCCGCCTCCCGTCCCATGCTTCGCATGGTCATCGAAACCTAGAGATAGGCTGACAGTATTTAACCAAATTACAACTTAACGAGTCATACTGACTGCGCATTACGACAGTCAAAGAATACTGAGATGTCTAATGTCTGCATTATCAATTATAATCTTTATGGGACACCCACTGAAAATGTTCATGTCTCTTTGCTGCCTTTGTAACGGATTGCTGCTCGGATCAGGTCTGAAGGCGTCGATCACGTGTTTCACGTTATCTTGATCCAGCAACATGAAGGTGACCTTCTGTCTGAATGGCCAGCGGAGTAACGCGTCATACAGGCCGCGCATGACAACGAAGAAGACCGAGATGTGCGTCCCTCTGCCCATTCCATCGCCATTTAAATAAAGGCGTGCACACATCTTGTATCCATAGCGACTGGTGTAGAAACACGGGCTGTAAAAGGACACCTGTTGCCCGGTAACCGCGTCGTTTTGTCTGCGAGCATAATCAGAAATCGTCCACAACGCATCATACTGACCGCGCATGACAGCAAAGAACAAAGAGATGTGTGCCCACTAACCACACAAACAGACTAAACAGGGACCGCGTAGCCAAAGTGGAGTTGCTAAATCTCACCCACTAAAAATGCAAGCAACACTTTTTGCGATATTTTGAATCAATTGAACCTTATCTATTGAAATACTGTAGTACACATGAATACGAAATTTGTTTTGAAGAGCTTTCTGAACTACAAAGACGATTTTTGATCAAATAAAAAATATGGAAGAAAATTACGACAGAAGGCTAGGATATCTTCATCCTCAGGTTGAAATGTTTTAGGTGTTGATAAAGGTTGGTAGCCCTGCACTGACTCGCAGATGTAGCAAATAAATTTGCCACACGAAACGATAACCGTCAACACAACTTCGAAACAAATTTTCGATAGATCTATTACGCGAAACTGCGCTTCAATAGAATATGACTATGCTTCCATTTCTTTGCCTTTGACGATTTGGCATTTGCTCTGTTTGGTTTATTTAAATTTGGTTTGCAATACCCTGAAGGCCCGGCTAAACGAGGACACATGCATGTTTCCAGAAACATTTGTCGCGCGCGCATGTTTCCTAATGTTTCCCAGTTTAGCCATACGCGAAACATTGTTTCCAGCTACAATTTTTGTTTCCGAGAAGCAAAATATGTTTCTGCCGTGTTGCAGAAACATTTTTCTTTACGGAAACAATTGTTTCTGGAAACATGTTTACTTCGTTTTGCCAGGCCTTTAGGCTCAATATTCTCTTCGCATTTCAGTCGCGTGGAATGTAATTCAAGTCGCAGGAATCTCGCTAGTATTACTTGATTCGACTACGTTGTAATACACCATGGAAGCAGTGTGTTCTACTTTGCTATTTGTGTATTGCACTGATTTGAAGCGATTTCAGCGAGTTTTCGGGGACGTAATTGAATTTCATTCGACGCGACTGAAATGCGACGTATAAAATTTAATTTGGCCTTACTGATAATAAATTAGTTTTAGGCCCAATTTATACGTCCATTTCAGTCGCGTCGAACTATAAAGTCCCATAAAACTCGCTGAAATGTCTTTAAATCAGCCCAATGCCCACACAAATAACAATGTTGAATACGTTGTTACCATGGTTTATTATATGGCTGGCTCTATGAGCGGACCAGATAAAGCAAATCCTGTGCTGTGATTGGCTACCCGCGCGGTCAAGATGGAGCCATCTTGACTGCTCGGGATTGCCCGCTCTGTTCCCGCAAGAAGACTATTTTCCCCGCGTCCTAGTCATATAATAAATCCTTTATTGACCAAGCTTGTTCGGTCAAGATGGCGGGATATTGGCCTCGTTCTTTTTTTGCGTGTTTATCAACACCGAAAAAAAGAACTTGGCTAATATCCCGCCACCTTGACCTCACGCTTGGCCAATAACCCATATATGTATTGCAACGTAGTCAAATCAAGTAATACCAGCGAGATTTCTGCAGCTTGAATTACATTCTTAATGCGATGTATAAATTGGGCCTTGCCAGCAATTTGACACTACGTTATACGAAGTTCGACCAACAAAACCCTACGCGGTCCCGACAGAGTCTCTTTACAGATCAGTAGTATCTACAATGATCTTTAGAAACATTGCGTCATCACGCACATAAGCGTGGTTATTCAGTTCAGCTAGCGAGCAGAACATGGGACATCCACTGGCGATGTTGGTTTCTCTTCTCGGTCTCTGGAAGGAGGAGCTGCTCGGATCTGGTCTGAAGGCGTAGCTCACGTGTTCCACGTTATCTTGACTGGCGATGTTGGTTTCTCTTCTCGGTCTCTGGAAGGAGAGGCTGCTCGGATCTGGTCTGAAGGCGTAGCTCACGTGTTCCACGTTATCTTGACTGGCGATGTTGGTTTCTCTTCTCGGTCTCTGGAAGGAGGAGCTGCTCGGATCTGGTCTGAAGGCGTCGCTCACGTGTTCCACGTTATCTTGATCCAGCAACATGAAGGTGACCTTCTGTCTGAATGGCCAGCGGAGTAACGCATCATACTGACCGCGCATGACAACGAAGAACATCGAGATGTGTGTACCTCTGCCCATTCCATCGCCATTTAAATAAAGGCGTGCACACATCTTGTATCCATAGCGACTGGTGTAGAAACACGGGCTGTAAAAGGACACCTGTTGTCCAGTAACTGCGTCGTTTCGTCTGCGAGCATAATCAGAAATCTTCCACAACACCTGACCGTCGTAGCTCGTGAACTCCTGTTGTCGCACGTTCTCCTCTAAATCAGCCAGGGTGTGCATTATAATTGTATGCTTCTGCTCAATCTTTCGTTGCTGCTTCCTGGTGCTGTTCAGACTATCTTCAACCAAAAGTTTTGTTTCCATCTTTTGTTCATCAAGTGACCTATGCAATTCAACGTGAAGAATCTCCATCTGATTTAGTTGATCTTGTATCTGTCTTATCTGTTCTTGGGGGGTCTGGATGTTATCTTGTCCACTAAGGACGATGTTCTGCTCGCGATCTTGAGCAGGCAACTCAAAAAGTTGATCACTATGCACTTCTTGAAGATGTGTCTGTTTATGAGAACAAATTTGAAAATCAGTGTATATAAGTGGCAAAAATAGCTCGTATTACATCCTTTCAACAAACATCACAAACTAAGGGACTGTGCAATAATTACCAGGAGGGGGGGGGGGGGGGTTGGAAAACCAGAGGGGGGGGGCATAAAGTAAAATCAAAGCAAGGATAGGGGGGGGACTCAAGAGAGGGGGGGGGGCTTAACATTTTATTTCAAGTACATATTACATTGGCGAATCCATACCTATTTATAAGGAAGGTGGGGACCGAAAAATTTTTCCACACATGCTCTTTTCCTTCTGCTGTGGCTCTGTTGTACATTGCTACGGAGGTGGTGTTTGTTCCAGACGCGGATGTCCAACAATTAAACATGTAGTAGGAGTTCTTCTTTCTGTTATAAGATTTTAATCCACAGGTGCGTGTAGAGAAAATGCAGGGTACTTGTATAAAAGTGTGTGTATACTGTGATGGGGGGGGGGGGGGGGGGGGGGAAGGGGTCGTACATAATTTATGACTGATTAGAGGGGGGCAATAACTAAATTCACTCCTTTAGGAGGGGGGGTATTACCTAATATTTTCCTACATGAAGCCCATTTTTCAACCCCCCCCCCCCCCCCTCCTGATAATATAATTCCATTTGTCTTGACTAAATACAACCTTAAGGGGGGAGAACCTAAACTACAAGGAACCACCATGTCTGCAATGTTGAACATTAACACTTGTAGGAATGCCACGTATATTGATTGTTCTTTGTTCTACAACATTGAATGGGGTGGGGGAGAGTGGGGGGGGGGGGGGGGGGGGCACAAGTCAGATCGTGTCTCGGTGCCCCAAAAAGTCACGGAAATATAATTAACTCTATTCATAACAAGAATGGGAAATATAAATCACTTTCTTCAGTTCCTATTGTTGTTTGCTTTCTGAGTGGTTGCAAGTTCTCTGAACTAAATTTTAACTATAAGGGACAATGTTATGACCTTTCTAAACCTTCGTCGGTCCTCATCTTACTGGCCCTTAATTTGAAGGCATATAGAGCGTTTACACAGCGGCCATGTTGGGGTTCCAATATGTCCGCTGTGACATCATACGAAAACACTCTCATGCAAAGGTGCAAATCCTGGAAAATACGTTTGGGACTTCAAAATAATATAAAGCTTTTAAGTGAGTTCTTATGCTCGAAAGCCATTGAGTCAACTGACCCATTGTGTCCATAATATACATTCCGAACGCTCACACTTCACTAAACCGTGATTACTACCCAAGATATGCCGGTTCTTTCCAACTTATTATTTTTTCAATGGGCTGCTTTTTTCTGTAAATCCTCATCACCTTGCATTTCTTAACCCTATTTTGCCTTGTGGGGGACAGAAAGTGCCCATGCTGATTTCAAACTACTTATCTTAATTTTAAAAAAAGCATCCAAACTTCGTGACTTTTCAGACTTTTACTAGTAAATAAATATCAGGAGAAAAAACATTCCTAATTAATTAATGACACTTTATAATGTGCACCTGCTGAAGATAAATATATGCATTGCAGACCTATTTTTACAATATCAAGTTGAAGTGAACATAAACATTCTTCTATCACGCAATTGGAAACCTTACCTTCATCAAGTTGTAAGTGATTTTCTGGTCACAATGTGGACAAGACCACAGTCTGTACTTGCACTGCTGCGTTAAGTGTTTTTGCATCTCACCTCTTTTAACAAGCATACGGCACTGACTATTTTCGCATGGCAATCGATGGAAGACACACATGTCTGAATGGTGCTAAAAAAGAGAAAGATATGTATAATCTGAGTTGCAAATGTCTCATAAGTAACTGGCAGGGATCATGTTTATGCACAAATTATGCATAGATATGCATAAACCTTTGCTGGTATGCACAAATGTGAGGTATCTGGCGTGCCCAGGATGCAAGGAATTTTTAAAATTTGTTCCACTCAAAATAAGGCGCACTTGTAGATTAGTTAACTAGTCTGAAGTGTCAGCCATCTCCTCCTTTAAGTTTGTCATTGTTTAAGTTAAGGTGTTCTATTGGTTCGATTTTTCAAAATTTTCACACCCTCCATGAAGTTGAAATTCGTACAGGAGTGACAGAATACGAAAAAACGCATTGTTTTTCTATGTATATCAAACCAGTTTGTAACGTTCGAGGTTAAACAAGAAACATTGTGTTTTTTGTATACTACAGGAGGTAATACAGAGAACTGAACTGAATGCCTTGCTAACCCTAAATAGCCTTTCATCTTTGATATAAATGAAAGAATTAGAAATGACAACATGGGTGGTTCTAGGACACCACAAATAAGCCTACATGTATTAATCAAAACTCCTGAAATCCATTTTCGTGGTCAATTCAATCCGTTTCAGCTTCTATTGATGATAGATCGATTAAAGTTAAGTTAGAACGGGCCATTTCTGAGAAAACAAGGTGCTTTGCTTGAAGGAATGATTTATTTGTTGGTTTAGTAATTAATTGAAGGGCTTAGTGTAAAAAAGGGCAGTTTGACAAAAATTAATTTACAGCCAAACCACCTTTTTCCACTCAGCCTTTCAATAAATAATAATAATTATTATGATATATGAAATTTTTTATTATAATATTATGTATTTTTTTCTTTTGAACTAACAACCTTGAGTGCAGGGCACCCTAGCTTATAAGGTCAGAGGGTTCCCTAGAATGTTTCTCAGAGCACAGCCTTGACACCGTAAGAATTAAGTGGGTGACAAAATTTGATGTTAGTATCAATCAGTATTACCTCCAAATGTCTGACTTCTCCTTTCCATAGGCATCCTTCATTACAATAAGGACAGGCAACAGTGAAAGACAGCACTTCTTGGCGAGTGTTGTTATCTGGAATGATTCGGCTCTGAAATAAATGATAACATAAAAAATAATAAATATGTTAGCTCAAATGAACTTGAAGTATTAATTTTCCCTTACAAGTGCAATACCAGAAACTAATCCTGGTGTTACATATTAATTTACGTAATGTCTATTAAAGTCACTCCGGGATCAGGTGTTAAGACAGCACAGTAGGGTAAATTAAATATAAATAAATAAAAAATAAGAAAAATAAAAATAAAATAAAAAATAAAATAAATTAATAAATCAAAGGCACTATGTGCCAACTCGTGAATGGAAAAGTAAATAAATTAATTAACATAGAAATATGCAGTAGTACCGGGTAAATGTAAGTTGACAGTCTCGTCCTCGATGCTTTTGAGAATCGAGTTTCGAGTTTTGAGTCTGACTCGAATAGGTATTTCGAGGAAACGATTTATTTCTCGAAACAGAACAATAGATTCCGCGCGGCATTCGCGCAAGCCGGTGTATTTCGTATTCACGTCCAAATCAGTGTTGGTCGGGAGGGAAACTCAAACGAAAAGTCTTTAATCACTGATATTCGATAATCGCCAACTTTATGGGCCGAATATTTTTTAAAAACAAGGTTTACAGAGGGTTTAACAAAACCATGGCCTAATACGATTTCAAACTGACTGGCCAACTTAACTATATTAAGCCTATTAACCGTACACAAGAGACTATGATCTAGTCTCTTGCCGTACAGTAAACCCCGTTTATAATTAGAAGGTGTATATAAACACAGACCAGAGGTCTATAACTAGTTATAGACCTCTGCACAGACTAAAAAAACATTTAGCGACTTTAATAGACTGACCTGCATATAAGTTTATTTAGACCTCATTGACTAACTTTTTAGACGTCGTTTAAATATTCAGCCAATATGTTCGAACTGGTTTGAGTTTTATTTGAAAGCAAGTTGCTGTTCGTGAAATAAAATATTTCAATCATTTCAAAACATTCTGATCTTGTTTGTGTAGTCTGTGCTTCGCACGCACAATATAAATTAATTTTATATGTAAACATTCATTCGTCTTCAGTTCTGTCATACACGAAACTCTTGGACAGAAAAATACTACAGTTATCTATGAAGTTGCAATTCTTGGACTAAAATTAGCTACAGTTAAATTATCAAAATGGGTTTGCTCTCCGATTAAAAAAACATATTGAGATACTATGAAAATAAAAGGTAAATCTTATGTTTTTGTCCTCCGTCACGCAACGCTTCCTCGTTCCAATAATAATATTTTAAAATTATTTCAACCATTCATGCAACTAAAATAACATAAGCTTACATGCGTATGATATAAACATCGTCCATCGCGCTGACTAAAAGAGTCCATTCGAGTCCATTCGCGGAGGCCAAGGAAATATGGAGATTGAGCAAAAAACACTGTCGAGCGTCTAAATAGATCCATGAATAGAAAAGATGAACATAGCCACTGAAACCAGTCATTCGGTGAGTAAATCAAGCCACTTCCAGCTTCAAGACAGTAGGTACTTTAAGTAGGGTTATTAAAGTGTCTACTTAAAGTACTTACCCAGGGCTCTTGTCGCTCCCGTCGCTCCCGTGTGTGTCCCCCGTGAGTCAAAAAAGGAATCTTGCATCATCTTTCAGGTATCGAAGGTCGCGAGATCGAATCCCAGTGGAGGCAGGTTTTTTTTTTTTTTTTTTTTTTCCCCCCCCGCAAGTATGAGAAACACAGGTACTAATATCAGTTCGCTTTAAATATATACGCTGGAAAAAAAAGCATTGAAGGGTTTTTATAGTTCAGACGCAAACAAAATAAAATATCATAGAATTCCATACCATAGTGGTACAAAAGAAAATATAGAATGATTCAGATATATTAGATTTTATTCATACACTTGGTATAAAGAAGATACAACATTTAACATACTTAGTGTTTTCCTAAGTCTTGAAGTCCGTAGCTTGGTTTAAGTTTCGACAGCTTGAGCCTTGATCAGCCTTGCAGCCTTGAATCGATCGAAGAACTTCAAACGTGACTCACTTTTAATATTCTAAATGTCTCCTCTTTGGGCGGTCGAGTATTATTTAGGGTTATTTCTTTCAATTTCGAACTCCAAAAAGGTGTCTAATTGTAATTGTAGGAGTGAAAATACCGTATGAAAAATAGAAGAGATCCGCGCCAGACGCCATTTTGTTTACTGATAATGCATAAATTACCGTACTACGCATACATTAAAGTTTACAACCTAGTGGCCATCGACCGAGGGATCGAAGTGATCGAGGGAGCGAGTGAAATTTGTCCGCTATACGCTATAACTTCGTTCATGCAAAGCATTCACTCGTTAAAAATGAAATAAAAATTTAAAATTTAAAAAATAAAATACAAATAAATTTAAATAAAAAATAAGATAAAAACTAAAAAATTAAATAAAAAATAAAAAAATACATATTAATCAAAACTCCTGATATCCATTTTTGTGGTCTATTCAACCCATTTCAGCTGTCTTTTGATAGATCAATCAAAGTTATGTAAAAAAGAGCCATTTCTGGAAAACAAGGTTATTAAAATTTTGCTTAACCCATTGACTACTGGGCTTTTTCCAAAAAACGTCAATCTAACATCCCAGATGCCTATTTCTGGCCATTATCTCAACAGTTTAATGTCAAACTGTCTAAAACTTGGTTTAAAACACGGCAACTAACATCCCCTTCTACGTAGAAGCAACGAATTCAATATTTTTCTCGGGCATGCGCAGAAATCAAAATTTGGACATAGTTTTGGGGTTTGAAAAACCCACCTGACTTTAGGCTTTTCTTTTCCTTTTATTTTTTTTGCCGTTCTTGCTCTCCTTTTTCTCTCATTTTATTTTGTGGTTTTGTTGGCCTTTCAGTCATCTTTGTTCACGTTGAAAAAGTTTTAACCTAAACATTGGGAAAAGGGAATTTTAGACAAATCCAAGTTGTTTTGTGTGTATCTCTGGTCCAGTTTAACGTTTCGTGCTCGTTTAGGCATGCTTTGTTAGACATTTTCCAACTCTATCCGTTGATTATCAAAGACATCCCTGGCGTAAGAAGTGATGACGTCACAAGTGGTACAAGTCTGTGGTCTCTTCTTGGCCGTTTATGGCCGCTTTAGTAGTCAATGTGTTAAATAAAATAAAATATAAAATAAAATAAGATATAAAATAAAATCAATCAATAAAAACAAATAAAATAAAATAATATCAATCATTATGGCAAACTGGTCCACGATGAAAAGGAATGGGCTTGTCTAGAAAAGAAATGTTAAATTTACAGTGCTAAAGAAATGTCGCACAAAGATGGATTGTTTGATCTACGAGATGCTGTTTATCAGGAACATGAAGCCAAAACTTAACACGCAGTCTGATTCCATTCGCGCCAAACTCTTTACATAACAATTGAATACTTTCTGAACACATCTAAATTCCATTAATTTTCACACAATTTTTCCCATATATAATCAATTCTATAATTTATTAATTTATTTATTTATTTACTTTGAACTTGAAAATGATGACATGGAGTCATCGAAACGTCATTCGACTTTAATATCGCTGATTTTCATTCTAAATATAATTAAATTAAAAATAAAATAATATAAAATTAAAATAAAGTTAAAAAATTAAATTAAAAATTAAATAAATTAAAAATTAAAATAAAACAAAAAATAATTAAAAATAATTAAAACTAAAATAATAAATAAAAAAATTAAATTAAAATTAAATTAAAAATAAAATTAAAAATTAAATATAAAATAAAATAAAAAATGAAACTAAATGAAATGAAATAAAAAATAAAATAAATTATTGTTACACAACATGGCCTAAGGGACCCCTAGTTAAACCTTGATTTTTGTATCGATTGTATACCAAAATGTACTAGTTGAACTTGCAATAAGAAATTAAAACAATTTGAAAAGTAACTCTTTCGCCATTGATTCAACAATAATATTATCAAGTCTAATCTAAATACTACTGACACGTATACAGTAAGCCCACACATGTACGCTGTACGGACCTATTTTTACGTTAGCAACTACAACTGAATGAAGTAATCTCAAAGCAATTTACTATGAAGTAATCTCAACATGCAAGCTTCTTCTTGTAGTAACAGGTGCAGCTGATGAAAGATCCTTAATTAATAATAGTTCTTGTTTGAATTTAAAGAAAATAGTTAGCAGGCATTATAGATCTTCTTATCTCTCTGCTAGCAAGAAAAGACAAAAAACATGAGTAATTGTATGAAAGCTCAAGCAATTAAGGATTTACACTACTCAATGATATTTGAAAATTCTTTCAAATTGTACTCTTTAAGGTGGCTCGATGTAGTTTTTTTAGCACTGGGGTGAGAGTTTTGAAAACAAAAATTCGATCAGAAGGCAATCTTTGATTTTTGTCATACTACACCATGATGATGACAAATGATGATATATTTATTTTACACTGGTTTCCAAGCAACAGAGGTTACCATAGCAACGATTTTGGCATCCTATTGGTTTTAAACAAGGCTGATTTTCTCGAAATCTAGTCGAAAACATTGCATTCATTTTTTCATATTTTAAAGTATGCTAGTTTGACCACCTGTAGACGAAATTTCAAGAAATTCTGTGACAGAATCGTGACAGTTCTAAATACAAACACGGTTTATTTTTGTTTAAATTAGATTATTTTGAAATAAGTTGCTTTTTTGTCGAAATGTTGTCGCTATTGATGTTAATTTATGCTAGTTAATAATTAACTAATTAAACTATTATGGGGTTTTTGGGGGAAAAAAATATTTTTCCTGAAAGTTTATTCACTACCCTTTCAAAAGAGATATGGCTTTCCGTATAATTGTAAATGGCTGTTGAGAAAATAAACAAACAAACAATAGGATCAAATTTCACTGTTTGGAGGCAGGTGACAAAGAGTTAAAGGCTCATGCAATTTTGAGAGAATTTTCAAATATCACTTGTAGTGTAAATCTTTAATTGCACTCGCATCCATACGATTACCAATACATATAAATACAAAAAAGCTTTGCATCAGTTTCTCGGTCCCTGGCCTTGTTGCCCACCCTCAAACTGGTCTCTACATGTATGTACTGTTTTGATGTTAATATTATTAATTTTTGCTGGCCTGGTAAATGTAGTACAATGTGTATGGTTCACAAAGGAATAAGATTTATCATGTTATATAGAACTGTCAGCAATAACAAACATAGATCAATGAGATACATGTATGTACCCATATAAATTAGAATACTATTGATTCCATTACCTTATCAATAACAACTCCATCTTCCTTGCAAACAGGGGCTGATGCAGGATTCCTATCATTAATTTTAATAAAATTGTGTAAATTGATTAAACAAATAAAATGACAATGTTGTGTTAATTTCATAAAGGTATCTCAATATGCTGAATCTTATCCATACATAAATCAAAATGTACCTGTTATACCTGCCAACTGCACACCTACAGGTCAAAAACTGCAGTCTCATGCCTGAGCTCAGTCATGCTTACGACCAATTTCTCATGCCTCATCATGGCTTAAGAAATTTGAGCTATTACAGCCTTAACTGATATATGACACACTTTCGAAAAAATATGTAAACTTGAACCAATGCAAGAAAAGAAAAGTCCAATATAAATGACGGGTCAGTGACATACTTTCCCCTAATTCTCCAATTTTTAAGGGAAAAGCACTGGGACGAGGTTGCGTTTGGAGAAACACATCCTGGGATGGGACCGGGAAATGTTCAGTGCTATTTCTGCTTCTGGCATTGAACTTCGGAATTCTTCGGAATGTCTTCAGAAATCTTTGGACGTCTTCGGATATGGTTGGGTAAATGTCTTTGAAAATCCTAGCCTGGCACTACCAGGATAAAAATATCATGCCGTTAATGACTTGGAAAAGTTGGCAGGTATAACAATGGAACTAAAAGAAGTAAAACCTGTTACAATGCAGCATGTGTTCAGGCATATCATGTGACTGCATGTATGTAATTGTCTGTAATGTAAGTATATATTGCATTTACCATTTTGCATTGAAATAACTAAGTGATGTTAATTTTTTTTCTCTTCTTTTTCTTTTGTTTTTGTAAGTAATGTAGCGTAAGTGATTTATGTAACTGATGTAAGTGTGATTGTAATTGTGTGAATAAACTGTTGATGCAAAAAAATATGTATATAACAAGGCAGATGATAATCAATATGGCACACATGGACAGTAGCAAAAGTCCCAACAAATATCAGTTCCCTTATTTACTGTAAATAATACCTCTATTAATTAAGCGGACACTAGAGCATTCCCCGAGGGTGTCCACTTAATACAGGTTTGACTGTAGAAGAATCCTTCAATCAAAGCTTCAATCGTACATGTAGCTTCGCTCAACTTAAAACAGCAAGCCAGAAATATTGATTACCATGCAAATAGTGACTGCTCAGGATCCGGAAATATAAAATTCTTAGCAACAGTACATGATCACATGAGTTGGTGTGTTTTCATCTAAATAAGTCATCCATACTTTTTCAGATGAAAACATTCCAACTGTATTGTGCTACTCCTTGTCCGAATTTTAGTTTCTCAGATTTCTGTTTTCCATTCGATGAACATTGAGGGTGAGTGTATTTCACAGTTACCATGCATGATCACATAATTTGAAAAAAATAGAAGACAGAAAGCGGTGCATATAATAACACTGACTCAACATATACAACTAGACCTAGCTTTCATGCTAAAAGGTGAACGGAATTTAAAATTATAGAACATCTTAATAAATTCTGGTGGCTCTGCCAGATAATCTTAGCCTATGAATAGGCTCCTCGGTGCATTGTGTCAAAGGGAACTGGGAAGAGGACAGGACCCTTCCCTTCTTACCCTCCCCTTTTTAACTCATGAATATGCATGTCCCTGTGACGCACTGTGGCTAAAAACTGTGCATCCTTTTTACTTTTTGTGCGTCAAATACGCACAGCTGTGCATATAATAAATACTGATTTGAACACAATTTTGGCCCAGGGGGGGGGCGGGAATTTGAAAGGGGCAATCTTCAAAAGTTCAAATGCCAGGGGGGATTGCCCGGGGGGGGGGGGGGGGGTTGTTGAAGTGCCGATCAATTCACCTTTTCGGCGTTAGATTTCACGTGTAGTGTCACGTGACTTGTGATGTAAACAAACCTCGAAAGTTCGGACATTCTAGTCAACAACGCACTATACGTATTCGAACTTCCGAGTCGCTATTTCAAGTTCCCGTTACTATATAATTTTCCCACTGCTTTAAAGGTCAAATGCAACAAAATTTTAGTAAGATTAGTTTTAAGTCGAAATAATAGGGAATATTATGAATAATCATATTCTTAAGTTTGAAACGATTTGGACAAAACGTCGTCGAGATATTCGACTTTGAAAACCGCCTTTTTTTTCGCTTCCACAAACGGAAGCGTTCGGGCAAACTTCGGAAAATTGTCGGAAATGGGAAGCTCACCACATATGACGTCACATACACGCGCGAGTCCGCGAAAATAGCGAGAATTACAAAATTCTGCAGTTTCAAAACATAAACAAGTATGGTGTTTTGTGCTGCTTTTAACTGTAGTAACTGTTCAAAATCAGGCGTAAGCTTTTTTACATTCCCTAAAGACGAGGAGAGATGCAAGGAATGGGTGAGATTAATGAAAAGGAAAGATTTCACGCCAACTGCAGCATCTCGTCTTTGCTCCGTGCATTTCTCCCCTGAAAACTTCGAGCAGAATCTTGAGTTAGGGCACACCTGGGATCTCAGTTCAAGCCACGAAGACTACTTTTCGACTGAAAGCTGATGCTTTACCGACCATTTTCAACTATGGAATAAAGCGAAGTATTGACCAAGAATGTACTTCAAAAAGCACGACGAACACGGAATGCGGTCGTTCACGACGTTCAGCCTTTGCGAAACGCAGCAAGCTAAAGGTATAAAGTCGCAAACTTTCTTGTATCAGGTTTGATTTGACAGATCCACAAACTACTTTTCTAATCTGAGCCTACAATAAAAAGGCCGGCAAATAACGTTTTTTTATTTGTTTCCTACTTGCATGGTTCTGTGATGCTAGAAATCTTGAAAATCTGTTTTTATTAACGCAAGGTCGCTATAAACACTACCGAAGAAATAAAACTTTATTTATAAGTTAATGAATCCAAATAACAAGAAACTCGGACGATTAATTTCTTATACCTTAATATGTAATTACAGAAAGGTACGTAGCTGCGAAGAACAGACGATGGAGCCTCGAACAGAATTTCACCACTAAAATTGAGCAGCTGAAATGAGAAGCTATTTCAAATGAACACAAAAACCATTCAAAGTCGCAACCGGCAAATTTTAGACAATCTTCATTCTTCAATACTCTTGAAAGCATTTTTCGAGTAAAACTGTTTCCTCAGTTTTCTACAATTTCATTTCCCATGTTAATCTAATTTTGCATTCGGTCGCCGTCGGGTGGCAATTTACAATTTTCATTTGATGCGAAGCCTCGCCAAACTCAATTCAAGCTTGCATTCAATTTCAACGTACGGCGCAACTATAAATTTATACTTGCCGAGAATTATTTTCTGCCGGGACTACCGGTATCACTAGGTTCTTTCTTGAATGAAACTTAACGGAAGGTTTGTTTAGTAAAAAGGAGAGAAACGAAAAGCAAATGATTAAAACTAAGGAATTGAGTCTAAACACGGAGATTACGGTAATTTAAAAACCGTAAGCTAGCTAGCGCGGGCGGTGAAACTCAGGATTTCCAAAACAACAACAAACTCAAATTCTGTCGGTTAAAATCAAATGAGCACTCGCCTTTTTGAAGAAATGCAAGTTCTTTAATTCCACTGCGTAGTTCTCCATTCACGTGTCAATGATAAGAGAGCAATATAATGTGAGAAATTCAGTAAAAGCTTCTTCGCATCGACCTTCACACGTTGCTGAAAACACGCGCGAAAACACGCGCGTGAAAACAAGCTCACCACATATGACATCACAAAACAGCAAATTCGTTTCCATTCCAAGCGCGGTCATTCCTGGTTCGTTTTCGTTAAGCCGTCGGAAATTCTCGGAAATTCTCGAATTTCGTGCCTTATACATGTAGGCGCCATAAATCGCCCCAAACCAGCTTTTGAGGGTTGAGTATGATTGATGCTAGTATAAAGAACAGTTTTCGCGACAAAGAAAAAAATGCCAAATTTCGTTGCATTTGACCTTTAAGTCTTTAAACCTCGAATAGTTACAGGTTCAAAATGGCAGAGCAGAAGAATAGAAGCGACTTCAACGCCATGAATGTGGCAGAACTTAAAAAATATTTGCAGGAATGGGGAGTTTCAGTAAGCGGATATTTGAAAACTTCGCTTGTGGAAATCGCCTCCGCAGTCGAAAGAATGGTTTTGCCAGTGGATCCAAACTTCAAAAAAGATCAAACCAATGATGCAGACAAATTAATAATTCTCTTATTCATGATATGCATTCCCAATCCATTTTCCCTGAAGACCGTGGACTGAACAACTTCAACTCGTCGCCGCCGTTTGGGTTGTACGACATTTTTAACTATTAGATTTACCACTCCACGACATGCAAGCAGGGACTCGCCGCTTACAAGTCATTGGAAGATTATCGCTTATTCGATGATGGGTTATGTGGAATCTTTACTAACTGCTCAGTTGTCTGTCCGGCTCTCGTTCACAAGATGCCTTTCGTTTACGATTGAGTCGCGACACCTAGGCACGGTATAAAATATTAATTCAAACGACAAACAGTGTTATAAAAGCATAAATAGATGAACTTTACTCTTTCTTTGCCTTCTCTCGTTTTGTAAACTGCGCCAGGAAATGGAAGAAGTTGACTGGATCGCCGTTTGGGTTTCTTTACCCAAGATTCAGGGTATCGGGAATCGTTTTTACAAGTACCATAAGCATCTTGTGAAAGGCATCTTGTGAACGAGAGACAGACTACTGAGCAGTTGTAAAGATTCCACGTAATCAGTGGAGTGGTAAATCTATGTCGTACAACCCAAAACGGCGGCGACGAGTTGAAGTTGTTCAGTCCACGGTCTTCAGGGAAAATGGATTGGGAATGCATATCATGAATTATTAATTTGTCTGCATCATTGGTTTGATCTTTTTCGAAGTTTGGATCCACTGGCAAAACCATTCTTTCGACTGAGGAGGCGATTTCCACTAGCGAAGTTTTCAAATATCCGCTTACTGAAACTCCCTGTTCCTGCAAATATTTTTTAAGTTCTGCCACATTCATGGCGTTGAAGTCGCTTCTATTCTTCTGCTCTGCCATTTTGAACCTGTATCTATTCGAGGTTTAAAGACTTAAAGCAGTGGGAAAATTATATAGTAACGGGAACTTGAAATAGCGACTCGGAAGTTCGAATAACTTTGGCGGTTTGTTTACATTTTAAGTAACGTGACACTACACGTGAAATCTAACGCCGAAAAGGTGATGAAATTTACAAATTCGTCACCTTTGGAAGTTCAAACTGCAATATCTGGGCATACTGTAAAACATGGACTGGACTGGATTTGTAAAACATGGACTGGATTTGTAAAACATGGATTTGTAAAACATGGATTTGTAAAACATGGATTTGTAAAACATGGATTTGTAAAACATGGATATGTAAAACATGGATTTGTAAAACATGGATTTGTTTTTTTGCTTTTCCTTTGCAAAACTGAGTTCGTCGGATATATTTTCTTGTAGTATTTCATTGTATTTCATTGTGCTATTGTTGAAAAGCTGCGCGGACTTTAAACAAAGTGGAAATTGAAGAATATGCTGTATAAAATTGCGACAGCTCACATTCTTTCCTGCACGCTCCTCCATGCAATCAGACGCGTACAATGTACATTGGATAGCTGTCAAATTTGCAAATTCAAGTCAACACCTCAGGAAAACCTCAGGAAACGCAAACATAGGATCGAAATTCATCAATCACAGGTCACGCTCAAAACAGAAAACGGCTATGATTGGTTTGTTGTCCTGCATTGTGAATTGCACGATTTGTTTCATTTTGTTTTGTTTCATTCGCTTGACGGCTGAGTCTCCTACGCAGCCGTTATTTGTGTCATCACGCAACGCTTCTCCCCACTAACCACATTCCTTTCCTTTTGTTTTGACCGCAGTAACTTTGACAGCTATCCGCAAAAACGTGACTGTTACCGTTTGCCGAAAACTTGCTAGATCGATCCAATTCTTGAACTAGGGTCTGTTGCAATTATAATGAAGTTTTTTCGACATTATTCTTTCATATCATACATTTTTCTTCAGTAAAACCGTGTTTTATTTTGATGTCTGGTGTGCGTCAAATTCAAAAGGGCGGCATACTAGCGTGCGTTTGACGTTTCCGACGCTTTGTTAAAAGGTGGATTTGTAAAGCATATAAGACAGTAATGCTGATGCAGTTTCATAGAAAATAATTCATAGAAAATAATTCACTTTTTTAACATCTTTAAATCTTTAAAACGGAGAATCTTTAATGCGGGAATCTTTAAAAGCGGAAAATCTTTAAAAGCGGGGAATCTTTCAAAGCGGGTATATTTAAAACGGGGAATCTATAAAATGGAGAAATCTCTATGCCGCCGTGTCGAACTGGGTTGCTGTCGAATATAAACCAATTGAAATATATGAAGCTTGATTTTAAAAACAGCAAATATTTCAGGTTTTTCCCTCTTCAAAAAGAAAATAAGTTTTGACAGAAAAACTAGAAAAAGGCACGCAATTGCAGTCTCCTACGCAGCCGTTATTTGTGTCATCACGCAACGCTTTCCCCACTAACGGCTGCTCAAACCTGGACCACATGCCTTGCAGTGCCATTTTTGTTCGCGGCAAAATACACCAATCATAGATTGTGTCTTATCATGACCTTAGTACGCGTCGGAAACGTCAAACGCACACTAGTATGCCGCCTTTGAATTTGACGCACACCAGACATCAAAATAAAACACGGTTTTACTGAAGAAAAATGTATGATATGAAAGAATAATGTCGAAAAAACTTCATTATAATTACAACAGACATCCTAGTTCAAGAATTGGATCGATCTAGCAAGTTTTCGGCAAACGGTAACAGTCACGTTTTTGCGGATAGCTGTCAAAGTTACGGCGGTCAAAACAAAAGGAAAGGAATGTGGTTAGTGGGGAGAAGCGTTGCGTGATGACACAAATAACGGCTGCGTAGGAGACTCAGCGTCAAGCGAATGAAACAAACAAAAATGAAACAAATCGTGCAATTCACAATGCAGGACAACAAACCAATCATAGCCGTTTTCTGTTTTGAGCGTGACCTGTGATTGATGAATTTCGATCCTATGTTTGCGTTTCCTGAGGTTTTCCTGAGGTGTTGACTTGAATTTGCAAATTTGACAGCTATCCAATGTACATTGTACGCGTCTGATTGCATGGAGGAGCGTGCAGGAAAGAATGTGAGCTGTCGCAATTTTATACAGCATATTCTTCAATTTCCACTTTGTTTAAAGTCCGCGCAGCTTTTCAACAATAGCACAATGAAATACAATGAAATACTACAAGAAAATATATCCGACGAACTCAGTTTGCAAAGGAAAAGCAAAAAAAACAAATCCATGTTTTACAAATCCATGTTTTACAAATCCATGTTTTACAAATCCATGTTTTACAAATCCATGTTTTACAAATCCATGTTTTACAAATCCACCTTTTACAAATCCATGTTTTTACAAATCCATGTTTTACAAATCCATGTTTTACAAATCCACCTTTTACAAATCCATATTTTACAAATCCATGTTTTACAAATCCACCTTTTACAAATCCATGTTTTACAAATCCATGTTTTACAAATCCATGTTTTACAAATCCACCTTTTACAAATCCATATTTTACAAATCCATGTTTTACAAATCCACCTTTTACAAATCCATGTTTTACAAATCCATGTTTTACAAATCCATGTTTTACAAATCCATGTTTTACAAATCCATGTTTTACAAAATCCATGTTTTACAAATCCATGTTTTACAAATCCATGTTTTACAAATCCATGTTTTACAAATCCAGTCCATGTTTTACAAATCCAGTCCAGTCCTGTTTTACAGTATGCCCAATATCTGGGCTTAAAATAAATTATCAATTAATGTTTAATACTTTGAAATACATAAATGCAAAAATTCGAGCCATGCTGTTAATTTGTTCACACTTTTTTGCGTCAGCTCGCGTGCGCTCATAAATTATTGGCAAAAGCTTGCGTAGCGAAGAAAATTAAGCTTACTGTTGGCTTATTCTCGGTCTTCAAATAAGTGTTCACTCTAGGTGTTGGTGTCACACACATTGTACTGTCGGAAGCTGTCGGAATTTGGCCGAGAAAGGTTTGTCGCGATTTCATTTCAGCTTACTGAAGCTGTCGGACTCGACACTAGGTCTCTTTTGTATTTCGAAGATCGTGTTCCTCGAATGGAAGCTTATAGAAATCATTCAACACAAAATAAGAAGCTGACACTTAAGGTTTTTAAAAAACACACTCACCTTTTACAGAGATCATCAAGACAGGACTTGCAATACAAATGGCCACATGCAGTCAGCATAGCATCTTTTAACAGTCGCTTACAGTGAGCACACAGATACCTCGAGTCAATGTTTACATCTGATGATAGATGATAACCTGGCATAGTTCTTGAGTTTTTTACTGCACAATTGCGCAGAAAACATATAAGAAAGGCGGAAAACACAACAGTGTTTATAGAGCTGGTGGTTCCTATAGTGAAGAGGATCATGGGGTTTAAGAAGTGCATCAATATCAAGTTGAATCATGGGATAGGGGACTGCCCCTTAAAATGAACGAAACATCAAGTTGAGAGGATCATGGGATAGGGGACTGCCCCTAAAATGAACGAAACATCAAGTTGAAGAGGATCATGGGATAGGGGACTGCCCCTTAAAATGAACGAAACATCAAGTTGAAGAGGATCATGGGATAGGGGACTGCCCCTAAAATGAACGAAATTGAAAGAAAGACATGGTTTAAGGCGGGGGTACACGTGAATTTCAATGAAATTTTAAGAGGTTTAAAGAAGGGATAGAAGGGGGAAAAAAAAAATTTAGAACTACTAATTTTTTAACTTGAAATTCTAATTTAAAAACTACATCAAATCTCAATATTTCTTATTTCCCTAAATTTTACAACTCCTTTGAGAAAAACTCTTTCCTCCCAAATATACCCAAAAATCACCCAAAAATTTACAAAACACCCCATAACATAGATTAATGAGATGAGCAGAGGGTTTTTGGATTGCTTGAAACGCGAACGAGATATTTCCATTAAACCCATGTTAAGTGGCGGAAAAATGGCATTCATGTGTACCCCCGCCTTAAGAAGTGCATCAAGTTGAAGAGGATCATGGGATAGGGGACTGGGCCATTAAATGCAGGCACGCAAGGCGTACTAGTGCTATTTTTGTAGGTGGCAAAAAATGATGTAAATTATAAGTATTAGCATTAAGACTGTCTGTTGAGTAATGGGAGTCAAGTGCAAGTCAAATCAATTTTCTTTCACGCTGTTCAGAGTGTAAGAGAAGATTGAGAAGGATTGGGAGAACTCAGAAGAATGCAACCTCGATTCCAGGTTCTCTCTCCTTTTCCTCCCTTGTCGTTGAGGAAAAGGAGAGAGAGCCTGGAATTGAGGTTGAGAAGAATGAGCTCCAAAACAGTGAGGAATTAATTAAATTAAGGTTACCGTGTACCTTCAGGGGTGTCTCAAGTCTAAAAAATGTAGCGCGTCCGGATTAAACTCCAGATACCTAAAACCCTATATCAAATTAAAGCTTATAGAGCTGGCTATCTAAATATACTAACCATTATGTAATAAAATGAATTGTCGAATTTTTCGCGATGTCTAAATACAAGGGTCCGAATCAGCTTTTGAAAGCTACAACTCTGCGCGAATTATATATTTCGCTAATTTGATTTGTTCTCGGGTTTCCGGACCCAAAGCGCTAAAAAAACGTGTCGGGGATTCCCCATATTCAATTGCAGTGAAAAGATAGAGAGCATTTTCTAAATAGGGTGAAAAAAAAATATGGAGTGATCGCGCGGAAACGGCCTCCCAACGAAAAAGTTTTCCGAAATAAAAAATTCCCCGACACGTTTTTGTTGTTTATATGTTAATCTAGATACTGTCCAAATTTGAGGTCAATCGCTCACATTCCCTTTGAGTTGTAACTCTTTAAAGACGCCTCTATCGGCCCGAAATAGATTTCGAGAAAACAGCGGGAGAAGTATTCACACTCCACTCACACCTCACTTCCAGTTAAGTCTCTCGCACTGTATTTCTCCGTTAATAATTATCGGATTTCCATAGAATTTTCTTTATATGAAAGTTCATCATGTAAAACTACATATCTAAGCGGAAACGTGTTTTTGGACCAATTCTGTCCTTTGAAGGTATATTGTAACCTTAATTAAATCTATTCCTAAATCCTCAAGGTTTTACAAAAGAAGTTTGGCTGGTAGCCTGCGTGCAGACTTCTCCTATTTCCTTGCTTCACGCGAAATAGGAGACGTCTGCACGCAGGCTATAGCTACTATTTTAGAGATTCCGCCTTTTAGAGATTCCTCCTTTTTGCTGGTTTCGCAAACGTAACAAGTTTTTCATGAAGACATCAAGAAACTTGTGTTGATTCTATGCAATCAGTACATTACTAAAACTCAGACCTCCCCATGTAGTTCTCCAGATTCTCCCTCTAATCCTACACATTACTTCAAGTTACCTTATGTGGGCCCCTTTTCTAATGTAGCACAGAACAGAGTGCGCAAACTGCTTAAACGTTATTGTACCAATCTCGATATTAAGTTAGTTTTTTCCTCCTTTAAGATCCGTAACTTGTTTAGTGTGAAAGACCCTATGCCTGTTGAGCTCCGTTCACGTGTTGTTTATAAATTTACTTGCGCAAGCTGTAATGCTTGTTACGTCGGCGAAACCAGCCGACACCTCACAACACATATTCACGAACACTTAACTAGGGACATGGCCTCTCACATTTTCCAACATCTGGAACAATCAGAAGAATGCTGAAGATCATGTTCTGCCAAATGTTTTTACGTTATTGGATCTACGCCACCACCAGATTCCAAGTTAAGATAAAAGAAGTGCTGCACATTCACTGGGAAAAACCCATTCTAAACAAACAACTTTTTCATGTAAATTTAACTCTTTCGCTTTAGTTCATGTATATGTCACTTTTGTTATATATAATTATGCCTCTTTTGTGTTTTACTTCGTAATTTGTGCTAGTTTTGTCTCATATCTTACATACATGTACTTGTAATATTGTCATTGCTGTACTAGCTACATGTATATTATAAATTCAAATCTATAACTGTAATCACTCGCAACTGAAGATGATCGTAGTACGATCAAAACATGTCTTGCACAAAAATCAAAGTTGTCGTCTTGTTTTTTAAACTGTACATATTATACTAGTCTAAATGTCTAGAGCTCATACACAGGTTTCACATCAACAGTGTTCAAATAAAGCACCAAAACATGTCTATGGAGTCTTTGTTCCATTGAAAAACTCTCAGAAATTTCTTCTTTCAATACGTCAAGGCACACACTCATGGGAAGATTATTCCTCAGCCTGGGCAGGTGCCCATTACTTGCACTGCCAAAGTATTGTGGTAAACAGCTCTCCTTGGTAGTAGAGAGTTTCCGAAGCCAAGGAACGTCTGTCATAATCTCAACGGGCCCACTGGAAAGTTCCCTATGGATTCGATAGATGTCTCTATCCCAGGGAAAATGACAAGACCTTTCTGATGTGCAGGTCTGCAGGTTGGAATCCAAAATTGTCAAGAAGCTCACCGTTGATAGCAGTAACAGTATCAACCCAGCTATAAATAGAAACCTTGGTTACTATGCCAACAGGATTTCCTTGATCATGGATGACACAAAAATGGTAATCAAGCGTTGACGAGAATACCTGCTGTTCAAGTTGAACTGGATCAAACAATTCTGTTGGACGTAGCGAGATGATTCGACTAGCATTCACAGGTAAATTGTACAACTCATCTAGCAAACCTTTCATACCTAAGGCTGGGCACCATGAAAAGTTTGCACGATTCAACAGACAGTTCTGGAACTTGACTTGAGATAGTTCTTTGCACGAGGTGCAGGAAATCGAACAGAGTTTTGGGCAATCAACAACTGACAGCTTGATGACTCCACACTTTCGCAAGGAAACACTTTTTATAACTTGCGAAGACAAAAACAAGTTCACCAGCTTCCTTATTAGAAACATCCCCTTCAGTCTCAGCGAGTTCATTGGAAGATCCTTTCTTGAACATATGCTCAACTTGGAGGTATTCAATAGCTGGCAAGCTGACGAAAAAATTGGGAAAACTGTTCCAAAGACAAATTCTTGCACTTGTATAGAGTTAAATCAGACAATGCTGTGCATGTTTAAATTTGGAGTAAACCAGAGCGCTGCATTTCTCAGATTAGGGCAGTTGTGGACTGATAAATAGCGTACTTGAGGAAATACTTGCAAAGCTAATTTCATTCCTCTATCAGACAGCGCAGGTGTCTGCTCTCTTTCGATTATTAAGCCATACTCTAGGAGCTCCTCGTCAGTATATTGTCCCTTTTCTGGGAAGTCGTCAACGTATCCCAGATGAAGACATTCAAATCTTGGATATTCAGCATGAGCCATTAATAATGCAGAGAATACCGCATCCTTTGTCAAGGAAGGCTGAATGAGTAATTCTTCTAATCGAAAAGCAGACACAAGTACCAAGTACCCCAGATCTACTTCAAAAGCATCATAACATGATGCAAGAGACACTCGGGTCAGATATCGAAAGCTGGCCTAGTCGCCAGTTCTCCTCGACGACATGACGAAACACGCCACCTGGAAAAGGGACACGCACTAATTCAAGACGTTCCAGCTGTGCCGCTCTTCCTAGTGCATGGAACAGAGGAATGCAAGCTAATGGACTAAATGACCCTGTTTCAACTACACCCATGCAGTTTTTCATGATGAAATGTTCCAACTTAGGGCAGGAAAAATCTTTGAAGGGCTCGGGATCTGTAAACTTAACCCAACGCAACTGAAGAAAGCTCAAAACTTTCTATTGGCGGTAATGACGGCACCGTTACTCCTGTCAGAATTAGCTGGGATAGCTTGACCCTGCTAGGAATCGACAAGCGACTTTGCGGAGAAATCGGAAAGTCTCCCCCCCGGTTCCGGAAACCACCGGCAATTTCCAAATTTGGATTGATTGCCAACATGGCGTCCAACACTTGTATGTTGGAAGTGCTAATTGATTTAAGCTTATTACAGAAAGTCAAAGCAGCAGTGATCCCATCAACGCTTAACGTATCTGCATGTCTTTGTTGACGTTTAGTTACTGATCTAGGATGTATTCCGAACACGTTCTTTGCTTCTGGGCATCGTTGCAGCAGCCGTGAAAATATACCGTCTGTTATGAGCGGAGACATTTCACCGTACCACTTTCCCTCCGTGAAGTCGACAGATTTTCTTGTCCTTAAGTGGATTGTCGTGGCAACTGAAAGCTTCTTGGATGTCATCTCAAGCAGTAGTATTTCTTTGAGTGTCAAGGAAGACATGATCTTGACCAAGATCTCCAAAGACAAATGGTCGAATGACACAGATGAACTAGCCGTTGTGTTTTCAAGCCTGTATCCAGGACAGGATGCATTCTGTACTATATCTTTAGCCGGGAGGTGGTCCACATTAAGCTGTATTTCCTTCTGATCCATTTGGCAGTAATTCTTAAGTTAAAAAATCGAACCAAAAGCCTTGCTTGCACTTTTAATACAGGAAAAACATTTTTTTTAATTCTCATGCTTGCGAGCCGAAATATATGGTAAGCGGTATTTTTACTTCGTTACGCGATGTGCGATCGAAGGCTTACGAAGATTCACGATGATCAACCGAAAACATCCCGAAGCGCGACAAGAAAACATGGTGGACGAAGTGTGAGATGTCTCTGATCAAGGAAGGACTATTTATTGGGACGAGGGTTGATGCAAGTAATTTAGCAAACGCCAAGTTGCCAGGCGAGAAGTTGAGAATCCTCACTGTGGACAGTGAATCTCTTCAAATAGAAGAGGATGGAATTTTATCAAAACATGTCGCTTGCATGGACGAAAACTGAAGCAGATCTTCTAAGTTTCTTTGACGAATGTTCCGAGTTTATCACCAGTGGTTTAAAGAACAAGCAACATGTGATTGTACATTGGTAGGTAAAATATGTCTTGGAGATTCTCTGAAACTGAATGTATAAGAAATCATTTTAGTGCTGAAAATCTAGGAACCAGATTTAATTAGGAAACCTGGAATGTTGGAATACCGGAATTATCGGCACAGTACCTTGCTAAATCCTTGGATTATGAAACCATTTCAACTTAGTTGGTCATTTTTATGTACCACCTTATAAATATCACATGAAACAAACTTACTGAACTAAAAAAAGAGAGAAATATAAGAAAATTATGTCTCACAGGACCTTACAAAGGTGGAGTGGGGTGCACAGCACTTTCAGAGGGGGGCAGGGGGACCGGGACCTGGGAATAAAGAAGGCTGGAAGTCTAAGGAAGGCAAGGTGGCAGGAACTGGGATAAATAGGAAAAAATGTTGCAATAGTTTGTAATATTTTTCAAGAGGAAAAGTACAAAGAGGCAGATTACGAGTGTTTATTTTGCTTTATTCTGCAGCCTAGAAGGTGTGTCCCGCAGTGCAACTGTTGTATTGGCACATCTCATGAATTCCAGCCAAATGTCATCAGATGAGGGCCATTGATTTTATAAAGAGTGTTTATCCCAAAGCCAAGTAAGATATAATTATTTTGACTATACTATGAAATTATTTGCACATATCATAGCCTGCCAGAACAGGCGTTATTTTTTGCATTTTTTAGGCGAGCGCGAGTCACGCGCCACGCGCGACGGGAGGGGCGCGAAAAATACAACGCCTGTATGCACACCATTGTTCGTGCTCTTCCAGCGTTCATATTTGAACGTGGCTATCCAATTGGTTACTTGATATCATGTGATCATAGGCGGACCATCCTTTGAGTGGTCAGTGTTTACATTATTCAGGTCACAAACTACAGGACTTACTGTGACGGTTGAGATTTGGTTCACTAGTATAGATTTAAGAGTCAACTTGATCTGTATTGTTCAATAAAGTTTAAAATGTATGTTAATTGAGTCATGTTGTGCTGTTATTTTGTCATTCCGGGCTGTTTAAGACGTTTTTTGGCGAGATTAACCGCGACCGGCTCTAGTTCAAAATGGATTTTACGCCAAATAATTAAAATTCTCACCTGGCGGACACCGGCATCTGATCAACTAGATAATTTTCTATGTCTTTGACCGAGTTTGGGTTTCATCCCTCCAATTTCGACCGAGAAAAGCGATGCTGAAATGCTCCATGAAGCTTTCTGCGTATGATCGGCGCCCGACACGGCGACCAAAGGAATGTGGGTCGCGCTGTCAAGTATGCAAATTTCAAAGCAATTGTTTCCGACACGCTTGGCTTCGTCGCTTCCAACAGAAGCATTTTGCTAACAGTGAAAGCGAAAATACGATTCAGATAGACCAATGAAGTACTGCAGAATAAAATACATCTTTCGCTTCGCTCCGAGCGAAAAAAATTTCCCTTAAAACGAACCGATAATGCAGCGAAGCGACTTACGTTTACTGGCGTGACAGATTCAAAAAACTCACGTGCGGGGCAGGGTGCTAACGGCCGCGATGCGCTGGTTGGCTGATTTCAAACGGATCGCATCCTTCGAATTCCTTCTTCGCCGGTGGTCGCTCTGACGCTTTAGCGCCACATGCGGCCTGCAAAACAGCCCTTGCGCTTGTGATTGGTTGGGGATTTGGGGGTGTGTCTGGGGGCAGAAGAGCACGAACAATGGTCTGACCTCACCCACCCAACCCATGATAATCAGAGATCAGACCATGACATGATTGGTTGTTGATTGTTTTTGTTTTGATTATTTCTATAGTCCCAATGTTGGCTTTCTTGAACAACTTCAACTTTACGAAGCCATGGGAAATACAGTTGATAAAAGCAATCCTGTTTATAAACAGTACAGGCTGCAACTGTGGCAAGTCAGATACAGAGTGGGTCTTCGTGTCTTTTGTTCTTCATTTAGTGTAGTATTGATTTTATTTACTGTAGTACTGTTGGCTTTTCTGTAAATTATATTAACAGCAATTATTGCTTTATGACACTATTAAAGGTTATACGGTACTATAAAACAGCCACCTCTCTATTATAACAGCCACCTCTTCTTGTTGTACTGTAGGTCAACAGTTTGACACAAAAGATCTACTGTCCTCCCTCATTGAAGAACTCAAAGACAACACTGCTTCAAGTCACAAGAAATATAAATGTCGAAAATGCAGGTATAAATGTGGAAAATAATCTATCCCTGTATATATAATCTCTGTATAGCTATTAGAACTATATGTACAGCTTTGTATATATACTCGTGTTATGTTTAAACTTGTTGTTTACGCACAGATGTTATAATTTAATAATAATAACAATATTTTATCAGGAGGCTCCTAGACGTCTCACTGGGGTGGTTTTCAGGGAGGTCCTGAATAAATATGTATATATTTAATGAATTAATGATGAATGAATTAATCAATATAAATTATATTACGCACAAATGTTACACAAAAAGTAAATGACCCCTCGTGCAGCAGTAGAATTTGAATCAAAGTCAAGATGTCTTTACTGAGCTGATCAGATCATCAGATCATTTATCGTCAATTAACCTGCCTTATTGAATTTGTCATAACAAACATAATGAGAAGATAGGAATATTGGTCAGTGCTGAGAATTAAAGTGTGACTGAATGATCCTCATGCAGGTCGGTGTTGTTTGGTGGTGGACTCCCGTATTGAGCATGAGCCTGGCAGTGGTCAAGTGTCATTCAAGCGACATAAACAGGATTCTAATGTACATGTAGTGGAAGATGGCAACAGCAGAAGCACTCAGTGTACGTCTCTCTTTATTGAACCTGTCAGCTGGATGCTTCCTTTACTAGAGGGAACAACAGAGGGAAAGGTAATTATTCATCAATTTTTGGGGAAATGAAAATATTCCTGATGAAGAACTTTGTAGTTTAATACTTGTCAGTGATTTTAGTCATCCAATCAGTCAGTCATTAAGTTAGTCAGTCAACCAACCAACCAGTCAATCATTCAGTCAGTCATTTGTTCAGTCAGTCATTCAGTCCGTCAGTCTGTCCGTCAGTCAGTCATTCAATCAGAAAAGTCAGTCATTCTTTAGTTACTTGTAAGCAGAAACCTCAACGATCTATTTAATATCTATTTTTTGGGAAAAAGAAAATATTCAGTCAATCAATCACAGTCATTTTAGTTAGTCTTGAAAGTAGACAGTCAGTAAGTCATTTAGTCATTTAGTCAGTCATTTAGTAAGTCATTTAGTCGGTTGTTTGATTGTTTGATCAGTCAGTTGATCAGTTTGTTTGTTTTAATCCCCATGCATGCCAAGTCAAATTTCTGGATGTTTATTTGTAGCTTACGTGTCCCAAGTGTAATGGAAGACTGGCATCATTTAACTGGGCAGGTATGAATTATCCTTCTCAAACTCATTATTTAATATTTCATCAATGTTATATAAACAAAGGAAATCATACCCGTGACTGAGGTTTGGATACCAGGTCTTAATTAGTATAGATTTTTACAATTTATTTCTCCCTTTACTCCTTAGTTTTAGTTTTGATTGAGAAGATATATCAAACACTCCAGACAGTGTTTTCATCTGATTTCCAAACACCTTGAATTTCGTGAAAATACTACTTTTCAACTATCTTCTCGTGATTGTAAATTGGATGAAAACACTTTCTCTTGTGTTTGATATATTACTTGAAACTTTTTTCTTTGTCAGGAATGCAGTGCTCCTGTGGAAAATGGGTGACACCTGCATTTCAAATTCACAAGAACAGGGTTGATGAATCGTGGAATGCACGTCCACCAATTAACAACCAGCCTGAACCCAGTTGAAGACAGTGTGCCTCCCGGTCAGAATATCGTCTACACAAATTTACTGAGCCCGCAGCTTACAGCAGAGATGTTGCTTAGCAATATGACATAGATGCTGATGTGACAACTTCTGGAGTACTGAATGCTCTGATTGGACAATAATAGAATCTGGCACTCCTCTTTGAGAGCTTTTGAGAGATTTGTCAGAAATGTTATTTGATTGTTCCACATGTCGCTCTTTGCTGCCATGTGCATATATAAACACTGCATACCAAATTGACACAATGTGGGAGATGATGAAGCACAGGTGCAACCAAGCTCACGTTGTGAGTCAGCTATATATGCCGTATTGCGTCAGCAGTACATAATGGGCTAAAAAAACTAAGGGTTTGGTGGGGATTTTACAAATAGATTCTAAGAGATCTATAGGAATACAGTAAAGTTCTCAATAAAGTTGCCTTACTTTACTTCCTTGGTGTTTTGCTGATTTAAAGTGGTTTTGGCGAATTTTTCAATTGGATTGGAACAACCTTCAAACGACTAAAACATTCATCTACATCTATTATTTTAATGAACCACGATGAACAATAACCACATCTCTATAACCTATCTATTCTTCCTTAATCCTAATTCTATATTCTGTTAAGGCGTCTCTCTCTCCAAAGCTGTTTAGCCAATGAAAAGAACAAGAAACTGATGGTTTGAATCGTAACTGTTATCTTTCATCATCAGTGTTTAAATCTTATGACTCCTAGTGTCAAAGTTTGTTCTCTATAACATAGCATTTCAACCTGACATGATTCCTTTTTGGTTTATGCAATTTAATTTTCGTCCATGGGATCTGATTGTCTGTAAACTGACAAGTGCGACTTGGGCCGTATCTAGTGGTGAATTAATATTGGACAACCCACTACACGGGTCTCTCCCATTGACTTTTCAAGGGGGATTGATTGGAAAGCTGAGAACCGGCACAAAAGGGCAGGGGCTGAGGGCAAGGTGTGAGCAGAGGCTGATGGGAAGAAGCACCACCTTGATCCCAGGCTCTCTCTCTCTTTTCCTGCCTTGCCGTCAGCCGTCGATCCGGAGCAGGGTGGTAGAGTCTTCTTCTGCCCAGATCCAGAGGTTGACGAAGCACTCGCTGCACTTTTCGTGCATGTCCCATCTTTTCCATTTTTTCTGAGCGAGTAACTGGGGACGAGATAGAAGGATAGAAGTACACCAATTTCAAGAATCCTATTGGCTTACTTCTCCAGTCACAAGAATGTTGTAGCACTGATAAATGTTTTCCAAGGAGAGTTGAGCAGTAAAGGATAATTTTGATGTTAAACACGGGACTGAAAGGTTAATAATTAACAGTAGGTAGCAAGCACCATGATAGAAAGAGCTTCCGTACAAACGAAGTCCAGCACTGCACACACAATAACCAGTCAATGAGCTAGAGCTTCGTTCTCCACACTATATATTGACCGAGACCAAGTTTTGTGAGATTTCCACTTTTATTGATACTTAACCAATTTGTTAAGAAACTAGTAAGTGCTTTCACTTACCCTCTGACTTAATTTAGAAAACATTAATTATCCCCATTAAAAATTAAACCCCTTCACTGCGCCCGTCAGTTAGAGTAACATGTGAACTCTGAAGTTCAAAAAACCCAACTAACGACTGCGTTTTTCGCTGCCATCAATCATAATTTGCAACGACAAGCAACGGACCCTGAGAAAAAGAAACAAACAAAATGGATCAAAATCTACCAATCATCACCCATCGGCTAAGATGATTGATGGCAGCAAACAAAACAACCACTAGTTGAGTTAATAAAAATGTTACTGAAAGGCGTAGTTATGCTTTGCAGTCAATTCACTAGTGTCTTCATCATCATAATCATCATCATTGGTCCTACTCGTGTCATGCATAAGGCAAAGGCCTCGGTTACTGTTTTCACTGTTGAGAAATTGAAACAACGTTAGCATTGCCACTCACTAAGTTTTTGTATCACAGAGGGTTCAACTTTGTCAGAAAGTAATGGTACGGCGCACATCAGGGTTACTATTTTTGCATATCTTGATGTCAAGAAGGACATGAGAAGTTGTCGAGTGGCAATGGTACGGCGCCTTTATACTGTGAACAGTGTTCAGTTATGCTTATATTATGTCCCTCACATTACAAGCTTGATTTCTGTGCAAGCCCACAAAACCATGTTTAACAAGCATAATATTATTATACTTAGTCTTATATATACCGTTTTATCTTGATCCACTTCTGGTCACCCCGCTTTGTTTCCTGAGTTATTATTGGTTCATTAAACGTGTATAAACACGCTCTGTCCAATCACAGCAAAGAACATTGTCTTTGGCCAATTACGGCCATTTGTGATATGACTTGTCACTTTTCCCGCACTTTCCACCGGTGACATGTCTACATGTTTCTGCCACAAGTTCTGATTTTGGTTTATTACACTTTCTTCTGCCATAATGATTGGCTCGACGAATAAACAACAGTCGTAACATGTAGACGCTTGACTAAACAAGCGAGAGCATCAGTGTCGGTGACAGCAGGTTCAATTTCTTTATCTGTGCTTCTGCACTCAAATGCACCAAACGATTCAAAAATGTCTTGGATTCAGAATATGAATCAACGGCAAGAACAGCACCATCCATAATGGATTCCCCTTTTCCTGTGACGACGAAGGCATCACCTACAGTGGAATAAACACAAGCAGTGCTGTAAAACCTCAGTAAATTATTATTGTTTGCATAACTGCAGTTAGTAGCCAAATAGTTGAGACCCTCTCCAGGAAAAGTTGCCAGGATTACAATAATTGAAATAAATAAAAACAATGACAAAGATGTTTATCAGTCAGTGACACAAGCTACCGCGAAAAAAAATTGTCTGAGTTCTCCCAACAGGAGTCGAGCCTATGACCTTCGGCACACCGGTCGGACGCTCTACCACTGAGCTAACAGGAGGGACTCGTGGGAACTACAGAAGCTTGAGGTCCACCAGTAATGCTAATTTATTTAGTTAAATACACGGCTCGATGGAAGAGCTTGTAAATGAATTCATTTTTTATTGATACCGTGTCAAAATAAAGTGTTAATATATAACTACTACTAATAATAATAATAAATGTCTTTATTGGATTAAAAGATAAAAATACATATCTAATTCTTAAATTACATCAATTTTATTATCAAAAACACAAAACTAGATAAAAATTCAATTAGTCACGGACTAATTAAACATGTATATGAACCTCATTGAACCAACCTTATGAAGTCTGTGACAGTGAATAAGGCCATCACTTCCAACTTCAAATACAGAAAACCCATCCAAATATCTGCACAAAAGAAATTATTGTAGGTTAGTTGAAATTGGGCATCTTCACGCTGATCAGATGGAAAAACTTAATCTCTCCAGGCATGACAAAAAGTGCAACCTCGTTCCCAGGGTCATCTCTTCTTCCACATCCGGGAACGAGGTTGGACAAAAGTGCTGTCTGATACATGTAGCTTGGGCTATAGTAGAGTACTTGACACGCTTGAGTCTTTTTATCACCGTTTGCCCAAATCAATGGTCAAACTCTATAAAGGTGTGTGTGTGTAAGCAGGACAGTTCTTGAGAATTAATAGATTAGACAACTAAATTTTGGGCTGGCTCTTCAGAGCTCCGGGCTTGTAACTAAAATAAAAGAAAGGGCAAGCTGATTTTTCAGGACTCTCTAAAATGAAAAATGCAAGTAACTAAAAAGGCGATTCTGTACCTATAACCATTCAGCATCAACCTTGACCCTTCTTCCAATGTATGGAACTAATTTTCTAATCAATGGAATCCCTTTAATCCTCCAGCGCACTTTGATTGCTGCTTCATTGGGGTGTTTTGTAATCTTAAGGATGTCCCACCGATAGCTCTGTCATGCAGCTTAACATCAACAATCGTAAGCTGCTTATCTGGCCTCTGTAAGGATAGATTCCACTGAAGAAAAAGAA
The DNA here is from genome assembly GCA_029204205.1 of Desmophyllum pertusum. Taxonomy (NCBI): domain Eukaryota; kingdom Metazoa; phylum Cnidaria; class Anthozoa; order Scleractinia; family Caryophylliidae; genus Desmophyllum; species Desmophyllum pertusum. The sequence continues at coordinate 1,386,559 of MU826837.1, read as the reverse complement.
GGAAAAATGTACATTTTAGAATGTAATCAAAATGCTGGGGTTGACTGGGGCACATTCTTTGCACTAATGCCGAACACCAGCATCACCAAGCACTGGCCTTGAGATGGAAAACCACAGGGGAAACGAAAGAGAGGGCAGCCTAGAAACAGCTGGTGAGATGGGGACAGGACAGAACGGAATGGAAGGTGTCTTGAAAGACCTATGCCCCACATGGGGTGTAAGTAGTAGTCAAAACACTCCTAAACAACTATTATTGACAAGCAACACTTGAGCTTGAAACTGAAATTAAGTACTGAAACAGAATCCATAAATAAGAATAGATACAGTGTACAAACTATATATGTATTAAGTAAATTTGCCAGAAATTCACAATATTAAACTTACTTTGTTGTGATTCCAGTGATATTGTTAACAAATTTAATTCTCTTGTGGTATAAAGCATAATTAGGCTTCTTCAAAAAAAATTCTGGAATCTGCAGAAGAAAAAAACCCTCAAGATCAGTCAATATTACAGACTGGTGCCCTCAGAAGAATCCTGCATTGCTAGCCTAAATATATTTCAGGGACTGTTTTCTGTTATCCCCTATTGGAAACTGTTAAGTGCCATAAATTGCAGAGGTAGATCTATCAGTCTTCAGACAACTTCTTTTTTTGCAGTAAGTAGGCTTTTAGCCAGAATTTGACAAGTGGGCATCCTGGAGGCATGTCCCCCCATAAATTTGTTAAAGCTTTGGTGCACTTTTCATCATTTTCTCCCAGGATTTTGGGTGTCACACAGGACACCCGGATGCCCTTCAGGCCTAAAAGGCTTGCAAGCAAGCGACCAATTTACAAGTTCTTGAGTGATACTAATCAAAAATCTATGAGAAAAAAAGACATTTATAATATTTATTAAAATCTCACCTCCTCTCTTAGTTCTAGTAATACAGATGGACAGCTGGGTAGGATCTGGTCCACTTTTTAAATCCTTTTTGATGTCTGGCTTTTTAACATCACTTCCAGCACTACAAAAGTCTGCGAACTGCATTGCCGCTTCTGAAATAGAGTTGTTATTAATCAATTGATTTGAGTGACAAATCGGAGAAACTTGTTTGATGTTTTCCTTTGGTTGTTGCAGCCTGGAATCTTGTTGAACTTCCTTTCCAAGATTTGCAGATATAAGGTGAACATGTTTGTCTACTTTTCAATTTCCCTGCTGGTGATTTGTACGGCTTCTTCTCCTCTTGATGAGTAGCAGAGTTACGCAGATTTCTCTATGGTCAAAGGAGGCTCTCCCAGTGAATGCATCTTGTTTAAAAATCATTAAAACCAACTGCTTATGATCCATCAGTGGGTCATGATTCCATTGGTCATCAGTGATGGGTCCTTCTGCTTCTTGTACATTTCAAGTGTTCCGTTGTTTAATTGCTTCTGAGAATTCACTGGTTGGAATTTGGTCTTGTCATGGAAAACGTTTCCTTTTGCAGGTAAAGGGAACAAGCCTTGCACATTATCGGCCTGTTTTCTAGAGATTCTTCCATGCTCAGTTTTCTTTCCCTTATTGAAATAAAAAATGCATGGTCGTTGAACCTGACAAAACAATAACAGAAAATAAATACAGTCAACAAATTCCAAGATTTGTCGTTAATAATATTCCATTACAAGTACAGTGTATAGACAGCACATTACTGTGATGTTGATGGACATTTTTTCTGGATTGGGGGGATCCCGTTTCCTGGACATTAAAAAAAATTTTACTCTCTCATTTTAAATTTGCTAAATAAATTTGGTTTATGCTAATTTTAAACAAAGATTTGACTGAGTGCAAGTGTAGGAATGGAAGACCCAAAGTATTAATAAAATGAACTTGGACAACAGCCAGCTATATATAGCTAATCACACCATGGTATAAACTAACAACTTAATAAACAATTTTGACAAATTGATTGCGATCTCTTGCACAGATATAAGCATAAGACTTAACGATATCACGATTGGATTACAACTAAGCTAATGTATAAACCCCATAGTCGTCATATTGAAACCTGTGCATTATTAAAAGGTTATTTTGAGTGATTGAAATGTTCCTTCTAATTTGATCTGGCCAAGGACGCTACGTAGTCTATAGTTATACTGCTGTACTGGAATTTCAAGTGGTATATGAACATTGTACAGTACACATGTCTCACAAAAGTAAATAAACAGACTAAACAACAAGCAAGCTTACATGTACATTGCAAGGTTGAACCGCAAGCTGTGAATGCACATAGCAAATAACAGGCCGATGGCGGTGAAATTCGCACGTATTTGCACAAAAACGTTGGAGACTTCAAAAGACCTGAGCATGTCAAGGCCATGCCTCTTTACACGGATCAAATCCTTGCCTCGTGAAATCGAGAGGCGTTCTTGCAGAAGAACATGGCGGAACACATGCAAAGACCGCGTGAAGACCGAGGACGAATTTGAAACTGCGGTCAGAATGACCAGTGGTATCGTTCACCACTCATGCGTACATCGCGGTTTTTGTTGGATTTCAAGATGGCTGCCGAATCATTGAACGATGAATTAGAGTATGTAAAATTATATAGGATTAGGCCACTTTTACTTCATTTATACTTAGGACCATTTATACCGCTCTATTTAACATGGCTGTACTTCTGGACGGTGGTATACGGCGTCACGGATTATTTTGAAGCGGGTCTTATTGCTTTGGCAGTGGTCGGGATATTGCAGATTCTCTCATGTCTGTTCTGTCACTGGTCTGTTCATGTCCGATGCCTCTTCACTTGTTCAACGGTGAGAATACCTTAAATTAATAATCTGCTTTATGTTGTTCGTGCTTGTGATGTCTGAACTACAGTTATCACAATCGCGAGGAAATGCTAGAAATTTATAACCAAACTCTTCTTTAATTAATAATTATTTTATAAAATTCACGATCAGCCTTAAATTATTGTTATTTATATTTTTGCATGTGTGTTGATGAATTAAAATATATAGGGAAAATATCTGTTTACAAACATTGTTTTTGTTTTTAAAAATTTACCAACCAGTCAAACCAAAAAAATATTTGTTTGACCATCCAACAGTTTCTCTGGTTGTGATGATGAATAAATTATATATATGAATGAAATCATATACAGTAGAACCCCGCTAAACGAACTTGGTTAACTTGAACTCCCCGCTCATCTCGAACTCAAACCCATTCCCCTTGCCCTTCAGTCATTTACTATCGGCTAACTTGAACCCCCGCTATCTCGAACTATTATTTGTTTCCCTTGGGAGTTTGAGTTAACGGGATTCTACTGTATGTGAACTGCGGATATAAAAATTGGTTGGCACATTAATAACAATAGATGACGTCATTGATATCTCTGCTATAATCGACTTAGTACTAGTGTTAGATTTCTCTGTTTTAATGGGACATTCCTTTAATTTTCTAAACCCCCTACCCCCCTCCCCCTTCAGAGGGCCTGATTCTGACACCCCTGATTTTGTGGCCAGCATTCCTTTGAAGAAGTTTCAGACATTGCCAACATATTTTAGCATCCTTTGAAAAAAAATTTGACTTCCCCATATTTTTGTCAGCTTCTTTGAAAAAAAAATCTGATGCCCTCATCTTCCCTGGAATCCCATGTTAAAAATACCCTCCATCGAAGGTGGGGTTAGGGGACAACAATAGAATGTCGGAGTCCCAATATAATGCTGTTTTTATGTTGTACAGGAAAATATTCCCACTCTTGCCACAGTAATAAAAGTTGTTCCAACAGCAAATAATGGTTCACCAGAGCTGCTCAACCTCCTTCATGAGCAGGTGAGTGTACTGGAAAAACAGTAACCTGATATTTTATACATAACCAGCCCCTATGTAATTGACCGTAATTCTCTAACTTGTTTGACCAAGAGACTCTTACAATTATTGAAGTGCCTGGTGGAAAAAGAGCGCTTTGACAATATAATATTTAATTATATGTCAAACTGCCCTTTTTCCACTGGACCCTTCAATTAAAAAAAAAAGCATTGAAACGTAAATTGATTGTAGAGTTCTTAAATTCATGAATATCTTTATTAGAATGTAGTATTATTAGTTTAGTATTTTAGTTACCGTAATTAGTGTTATTGTCTTCGAAAAGCCCCCTTGGGGAAAGATAATAAAGTATGTATGTATGTATGTAAAAGTAATGTTTATGTAGAATCTTTTTTTTTTCTGAATTACATTTATGATTATAAAAAATTTATATCCCTTGGGTTACTCTATTATGTACATGTGCCTTAAGCTTATGTAATGTTTCCATCTTTTAGGATAAAGAGACACAAAAAGAGGTCATTTTGGTTTCAACTTTCAAAAGACAAAGTATGTGTATGATAGTGAAGAAAAGAAGCAATTCTGCCAGGTTGCATTTCCAATCAACGAATCCATGGGACATTACAACAGTTGTAAAGGATATCAGGAAGAAGCTGAGGTTGAAAGAGCCAAGAAAAAATATGGATTGAATGAGTAAGCTTGTGGTGTTTGTCTGTCTGTGTTATTACTGTAGATTATTGAGTGTTGCTACTTGCTTTTTTATTGTCATGTTAATTACAGCTGTAAATAGGTGAATAAAATAAACTACAAGTTTGAACCATTTTACAAAATCCCAGTAGTAGTTATTACAGTTGAGCCCGCAGTCAAATATTCTTTTGTTTTTAAAAAGTATGCAAACGAGTTAGGCTCAATTTCCGCCGCTCTCTCGAGTCCGGTCTTCGTTCTGGCTCATTTCCCCGAACATCGGCTGGTAATCGAGCCTACTACAAATGAGGCTAATGGGCCAATACAATGCCAGATTGACCCTTTCGCCTCGTTTGCATGTCAAACGGCTAACAATACCAGATTGACCCTTTCGCCTCGTTTGCATGTCAAACCGCTGACCGTCTGTAATAACTGCTATTGAAACTTGAAATAATGTTTCTCCTTACCATCGATTTCACTTTTACTTCAAAACTTCTCTGAGCGGTTTACAAAAGATTTCTGTCAATCATACATGTCATACCTTATATGGAAGGTGTTTTCTTGCGGTAAAATCTAACACTTCCATATAAGGTATGATATGTATAATAATTGACAGAAATATTTTGCAAACCACTCGGAGGAGTTTTGGTTTAAACAGTCGCGTAACAGTGAAATTGATGGGGGAAAAAGGTTTGGTCTTTTTTTTATTATAATTTTGTGTTTTTATTTCTAAATGTTCTACTGCATAAAGGTAGCTGAATTCATGAGCTCCACAATATAAATTTCACTCTACTATAATCCAATAAAAATATAGCCAAGACATTGATAGGCAACTGTATTTTATAAAATAGTGTTACTAGCATCTTTGATTTCCTTGTTCTAGGCTTCAGATGGATGTGCCTGAGTTTAAGGAATTATTTAAAGAAAGAGCCACAGCGCCGTTCTTTGTGTTTCAAGTGTTTTGTGTTGGATTATGGTGTCTTGATGAGTACTGGTACTACAGCATCTTCACTCTGTTTCATGTTGGTTGCTTTTGAAGCCACTCTTGTACAGCAGGTGCTTTAATATTTTAGTTTAATCAAAAATATATTATGTAAAAATAAAAATGGATTGTTAAATGCACATGGTCACATTACATATCTATGTTTGTGGTTCAAATTTTTTTTGGTTTAAAATTTTTCAAACCGGTTTGATTTTTGTTTTCCATTGTCTAATATTCATTACCATAATCTGAAACAAAGGAAAATAAAAATCAAACTGGTTTGAAAAAATTTTAAACCAAAAAATAGATTTAAACCACAACATCTACATGCAATTTATATAAATTATTATTGTTGTGGTTTTAATTTATTTGTTTGAAATTTTATAAACCAGTTTTCAAACTGATCATCACCTTCCCTTTAACTTTCAAAGTTGCAGTTCTCATTAATGAGTGTGAAAGACAAGTTTTCAAAATCCTTTCTTGGCTTTCATCCTTGAGACACCAAAATGAATAATGGCTATAAGAAATTGTTTATTCATCCCTCAACCTCGATGTGATTTTCTTTGTTATATTTCCTTAAGCCTTGAAGCCAAGTTGGACTGAATGGAATCCAATGGAAAATGTTGAAATAATATCAAAATATTGTTTGGGAAAATAAAAAGGGAGACGGAGTATTCAGTCACAAGAAGAAACCCAATGGACCTCAATCACGCGGCGGCCATCTTAAATCCCAGAGGATTTAAAACCTTTGTTTCCGCATCTGAAACCTCACGTAAACTCGTTGTGAAACGTCTGAATGCGAGGCTTGGGGGACCTTGGGGAATAAAAAGCTATTGTTTTTTACCAACATGGCCGCCTGTGATAAAGGCCCATCAAGTGCACGGCATGCACATTTGGTTATATTGGAGACTTTGTTATGGGATACCTTGCTGCTTGCGCTCCAATTTGGTGAAAAAAAGAATGTGCTGAGAACCCAATTATTATTTTTGAAAGTTCTGTAGTTATAGATATGACTTTAAAATAAAATGTGTTTATACTTTTTAGCAATTAAAAAACATGAAGGAAAATAAGGAATATGGGGAGCAAACCATACTTGATACAGGTGAGATGAACACTCCATTTCCATAAAGACTGTGCAAGGTGTAGGTTAAGTCTGTTGCTATCCTCAGAAGGAACTAGATGCCTTGTCGGTTCCAGTGCTTAACTCCAGTTTCCATAGCATGAAGCAGCTAGGAGTATCACTACTTACCTGGATGAGATGCTCCTCCCCAGCATTTTGTTAGATTGCACTGGGTGGAGAGGGACACTGTGAGAGTAGACTTCTTGCAGTCTGTTTCTCTTTCAAAATAATCTGTTGTGGCTCAAAAGGTGTATGGCAACAAGAAATTGGGATGGAAAGGATTGGGACGAGACGAGGGAGTGGTGGGTGAGAAGATAAACTCGCCCCAATCCTTCCTCGTTCGTACCTCCATCTTTGGTGAACGTGCTTGAGGGATAAACGCTCAACAGACCCTAAGAGAAACGGGAAAACTGCAAGCAGTATACTGTGAGAGTAAAGTGTCTTGCTCAAGAACACAACACAATCACCCCGGCCAACATTTGAACCCGGACCACTTGATCCAGAGTCCAACACACTAACCATTAGGCCACCACAACTAACACATATTTGTATGTATGAAGCACAAAATGCAAAGGCTTAAAAAATGTACTCATAAAAACACCCAGCAGTACTAAACAACCTTTATATATTTACATGTATGTATCATGTACAGATAGCATATTAAACTATTAAAAATTTAAAATTAATTATATATTTATTTAATAAATTATGTGCTTACATGTATTACTTATTTAACATGCTCAAAACAACAGGTATACAGGCATAGGAAATGGAGACCCATCTTGAGCTCTGAACTTCTTCCAGGAGATGTTTGTTCTATTGGTAAGCTTCAACTTCAACTTTTGTATTATTATAAGTTACAAAAAAAAAAATTAGCTAGTAAGTAGTTTGCTTTTAATTATTAAGCTAAGTAGTTTGTCCATTTCTATGGAATTTTCTCCAAAAATTATTTGTCAAATCGGCAAAAATACAGGGCAATGTTTTTTTTTAATAAATTGAAGGCCACATGCAAAAAAAATCAGGCAAATCTGAGCTAAACAAAGTAACAAAGAATCAAAAGGATCTTAAGGCTATGTTGTGAAGCGGGTTTCACATTTTCTTTCTGCAAAATCTAATCAACCACCAAAAATTACCCATAAGTCAACAAAGGTCAGTAGTGCCCTCATCCCTTCACATGGTGCTTGCATGCCGTACCTCCCTGACTTGTTACTTCTTCTTCTGCAGGAAGACCTAAAAACTCCGATGTGCTGATTCCTTGTGATATGGTGTTACTGAGAGGGTTCCTGTATTGTAGATGAAGCTATGTTGACTGGAGAGTCTGTGCCGCAAATGAAGGTAGAGTTCAAAGAACAACACATTCAATTCAGATTTAGAATGCTGGATTTCATTGTCAGTGACAACAACATAGGCAGCAGCTAAGCTTCGTAGCTCAGTTGTTAGAGGCCATTTGCACCAGTATTTCACCAGAATCCAGTTGAAACCTTAGATTTTTTTTCTTGGCTTTCTTAGTTTGTGAAAAAAATCTCAAATTTTATTGGGCAAAATATTAAAAAACAAACTGTACCACATGAAAGTTTCACTCAATAGCTTTCATTTAAATGGTCATGCACTAGGGTTTATCCACAGACAAAGTTTGAATCACCTTGTAAAGTATAATAAACAGTACCACATGAAAGTATTGATCAAAATCTTTCATTTATTAAAATAATGGTCACACACTAGTGTCTCATCCACAGACGCCATAGTAGTTAGAAGTACATAAAGTAAAGCAAGCTGGGATCCAATTTGATAGGGAACACCTTACCCAGCCAAACATCCAGTCTATTTGGTTTTAGCTGCATTCTCTGTCTACTCGTAAGTGTACACCCTTGCGACCAGAAAAAGTGTCCACCTAGGAGAGGTATACTTATGGGAGGTTGAAAAATGCAGTGTTTGTAATTATGTGACTGGGACCATGACCAAGTGTCCGCTTACGTGAGCTGTCTGCCTACAGCTGTCTGCTACAGCTGTATGTATCCATTAGTGGAGGATTGACTGTTCAGTCATTATCTTTTCTCAAAGAGGCACTGGAAGTGTATTTATTGATTCTAGTGTTTCTTGTACTAACAGGAGGCAACTGAAGATGTACCAGATGATGAAGTGTTTGACTTGGAGTTGCACAGTAAATTACATGTGTTGTCTGGAGGGACAAAGGTTGTGCAACATTCCTCTCCACCCAAGACATCTGCTGGCTTGAAAGGTAATTTGACAATGTGTTACGCAGTTTGCCAGCTGCGTAAGGTCAATAGATTGAAGTCGAATACTCAGATGATGATCCAACAGATTAATACCACATTTGACTCCATTTTAAAATGATCTGTTCAGGTCCAGTCAAATTCAGTCAGGTTTTCTATGGATAACAAGCACATGTAAAAACGTAATACTGTAGGCTGCAATAGGTCATAGTTAATAGAGGGAAATGGTTATGAAGCCCGGCAAGCTTCAAAGGAGCAAACAAAGAGGCCAAGATTTATGTTGGAAGGTCCATGACCGTGCACATCTTTTGTTTTGCGCTCATACACTATGCATGAATTACGTAATCGCAACGTTTCTATTGTTAGTTGCTTGAACACACGTAACCACCTATTGTATTTTGTCAGGTTTTGTGCACAGTCAACCCCCAAATAGCGAACAAAAACATATAACAAAGAACTTTGCCAGGCTTCATAACCATTTCCCTCTATTAACTATGAATAGGTATAGCTACACAATGTCAAAAACAGCACTAGTTCGCCTGGCTGTGTGATTAGCAATACAGTGTATTGCTGTCAAAGTTCTTTGTTTGGCTATAAATTTAATTCCCTGAATTTAGCTGCATGTTAGTATTAACTTTACATGTGTTTTTCTTTGTAGCTCCTGATAATGGAGCAGTCACATATGTCCTAAGGACTGGATTCAATACATCACAGGTCAGATACTGGCCGGTCATTTATAGTTTAAAAAGTTCAGATAAAATTGACGTGCACCTTTGAACCTGCAAATTTTCCATTCCTGTAATCAATATAAACTGTTTTTTTTTTGGTTTTTTCACTTGTGGACATGTGAGTGTTTGTAATGTTGCAGAGGACAACTGATTACTGGTTAAGGTGGAAATAAAGTTAAAAAGAAATTAAATTTGGCAAGGGTGTTACTGAGCAGTTTTGTAACAGGTTTATGACTATCCAAAAGTGGCAACCCCATAAATAACGACCACCTGAAAGAAGCGCTGAGAAAGTTACAACCCTTGCTGCTTTCAGGATTCTATGGTAAGGGAATAGTTAACACACCCGAGTGCATTGTTGAGTTATATAAGCACGCGGGGAATTTTAGAGCAGCACGAAACGTAGCCGAGTGCTTCTCGCACTTCTCGAGTGTTCTTAAAAATTTCCAAGTGCTTAAAATATATATTAAACTCAACAATGCACGAGGGCAAGTTAACTATTTCCTTTATAAAATGTTCATGGAATTGCGCGCGCTCAAACTTATGACGTAGGCAGAGTGCATTATAACTCGATAAAGCACGCGTGTGACATAGGACACGTGCTTTATCGAGTTATAATGAACTCGAATTGGCCAATCAGAGCATGCGTTATATAACCAAAATTTTATAATAATCAATGATAATATTCAAAAGCCACTAATTAAGTGATCTGTTTAAACTTGTGGGTGTGGTGTGTTACCAAGCATATGTTATACATGTATCAGGTCAATACACTGCACAATAATTATTGATATTTTATGTCATTGACAGGGAAAGCTTCTAAGGACGATTTTATTTGGTGTAAAGCGAGTCACAGCCAACAATCTGGAGACTTTTTTCTTCATCCTGTTTTTGCTGATATTTGCTGTTTCAGCAGCGGCGTATGTTTGGGTTAAAGGTAAGAGTACTAAACCAATCACAGGGCTGCAAATAATTTTTTTTCTTGAAAGGACATGTGTCCGACTAAGTCACTATTTTGGTCGGACAAAACAAAAATGAGGTCGGACATCATATTACAGTACTACTTAATAAGCAACCTGCTAATCTAATGCATAGTCAACGCAGCGTAAACTAGTTTACGTTTAGAACAATTAGTGTTTGCATTGGAAGGCCAAAAAAAAATTGTCCAGACATTATGTCCGACCACAGTTGAGATTTCATCGGACATTGGCAAATTTGGTTGGCCATTGTCCGATGACCGACTGTTATTTGCAGCCCAGAATACAGTGTTTTGTTAAATTGTTAAATAAAATGTGTTGGTGTTGATCATTGGAAAAAAATTATGTGAAGTTGTGAAGTAAGCACCTGATCATAAGATGCAGTTATATTCTTTTTTGATTGCAAACTTCAGTTGAAGCTCTTATTGAAAACTCTATATATTTTATGACAATACTGGATATGTATTAAACTGAGATTATAGTAATTTTCTATGCAGTTTCAAGTGTAAGAAAACCTAAAAACTTTTTACATGCACATGAAGGTAATTCAGGCAATGAAGGAAACTGTGTTTTATATCTCATCCTTCCAAGACTATGAGCAGTTGCCAGTTTTTGTGCTGCCATTTCAGTTTTCTCTCTTTATTTTGCTCCTCACTCAACGAAGTAAGGGAAAGAGGGACTGCTCGTAGCCTAAAATCTCCCCAATAATATGATAATATCTAGAAAAAGCATTAACCAACTATTCTACTCACATTAGTTTGCATGATTGATGTCTAAGAATGAATGTACGAGGGGTATAAATTGTTCTTTCTTATCTAGGCACTGAAGATCCCAAGAGAAATCGTTACAAGCTTTTCTTGGAGTGCACCCTTATTTTAACATCAGTTGTTCCACCTGAGCTTCCTATTGAGCTGTCTCTGGCTGTGAACTCATCACTGATGGCTCTACAAAAACTGGGTAAGGTCACAAAAACAGCTTGATTTTCTTCAGTATATTGGAGTAAAAGAGGTGCGCTGCTCTGAATAATGTATCAGATGTACTGACATCTTTGTTTTTTTGTTTTGTTTTTAAATATCTTAATTTCGCTCACCAAATACAAAAGATACAACAAAAACAAAAACAAAAACAATTAATTGGATTAATTTTCGTGAACCGTTAACGATGGGCAAAAGTAACGAAAATGAAACCCATGTGGAAATAGAAGGCATTAGGGTATAGTGTATTGATGAGGTCCAAGCTGGGCAATACTAACAGCTCTCTATAGTGTCATAAAACCAAAACCAAAGCAATCATAATGGCCAATCACAGCAGACTTACTCAACGCAATGAACCAATGAGAACTCAAAGCAAACACATGTAACAGGTGCCAAGCACGGGAAGCGATTGGTTTTGGTTTTGAATCTGATTGATTAAACCAATCATGGGGCACAGTAAGGCAAAGCCAAAGCAATTCTGGATTACGTTCGGTACTCAATTGAAAACCGCTCTGACTATCTACTATTTCTGAAGACTGTTTTGCTGTTCAGCCACATGATCAGACATTCTTTGTCCTGTTCGAGGCTTACTTATTCTGTACTTGTTTTCTATAGGTGTGTACTGCACAGAACCTTTCAGAATTCCATTTGCTGGTAAAGTTGATGTGTGCTGCTTTGACAAAACAGGAACATTAACAAGTGACAACCTCATAGTACAAGGAGTGGCTGGACTCAAGTAAGTATTACCTGAAGGAGCTATGTCACGATTACATGTAACCTGTAAGAAGGATCTCTTGCTTGGGTTTCGCGCGAGCGGGAAATCCCGGCGAGCCTGGAAGCTCAAATAAGTTTGGGAGACTGAGACCCGAGCTGCACATGAGTACTTTTGAATAGGCCTTTCTCCAAAATGGCCGCCGCAAATTCAAAATGATTAAAATTAAACTGAGCGGAAAATCAATACCAGCACCTGAAAGACCACCTATTGAATAGTGATCTTACGACGTTTCGTTAGGTTTGGTTCTACCTGAGTCGAGAAAACGGAAGTTGAAAACTGGAAAATTTAGAGACGTTTGTATGACTGGGGGTATACAGTCACCCAGTCATACAAACGTCTCTAAATTTTCCAGTTTTCAACTTACGTTTTCTCGACTCAGGTAGAACCTAACCTAACGAAACTTCGTACGATTACCAAACAAGAGGTGGTCTTTCAGGTTCTGGTATTGATTTTCCGCTCAGCTTTTAAAATATGAATTTTCGGCGGCCATTTTAGAGAAAGGTATATTCTCCCAAATGCCGGCTCCCTCGAGTGTTTGCTTCAGGTTATGTGAGCAAAAGCGGCTTTTTCTAAATAATCCTTTTATAAAATAAAGCCTACAAAATGATCTAAAATAGTCATGCAACCAATCAGAACGTGCGTTATATGAACAAAATTTTATAAAATGTGATATAATATGGGTTTAAGCCAATTACAGCAGGCTTGCTATAATTAGTGTTATTTTATAACGTACAGAGACGATGATGAAGTGTGTGCAGTGTGCGATGCTCCTGATGTCACAGCGCACGTGCTGGCCTCGTGTCACTCGCTGGCATTCCTTGATGACAGTTTAGTGGGAGACCCGCTTGAAAAGGCAGTGTTACAAGCAGTTGATTGGCGGCTAACGAGAGGTGAGAATTAGAAAAGATCAGTCTAGTCCAACATAGAATCGGGGAAACAAGTGTTTTTTAGCACTACCCAGAGAGTTTATATTTCTTATATACAGCTCAGAGTTAAAACTAGTCTGCTCACAGGCTCACGTTTGGGGCCCACGCATGAGCAGCGAAGTTCGCGAGAACGAGCCCTCGAGCGCCGGAAACGAGTCGGCGAATAAAGCGACTCCGGCTCCTTCTCACACACTGCTCGCATCTGGGCCCCAAACGGGAGGGAACAACTCGCACATGTTTTTTTGCGCGAAGGTAATGCTGGTGCACGTTTATTTTGGAGTAACAGTTCGTGTCTAGTTCCTATTCACAACTAAACGCATTTCTCTGATGGCTATAAAGGATGTCCTGACTCCAAAACTAAATGGGCTATTCAGGGTTCTTCCACTTTAACGCCCAACGTTGCATAAATGTATTTGTTGTCACAATGCGCCCTCCCAAGCACTCCCATAGTTGGAACAGTGATATACGTCAAATTGTGCGACCATTTTCTAAAGAATGGGCAACAACCTGCTTTGTCTTGATAAGTTATCCCGATTTTAACGGCATGGTATCTGAAACGAGATTGGGTAGTTTAGCTCGACCAAACGCGCCTGATATTTCACCAAAGCATCCCAAAATTGCTCGACTAGGTATAAAAATGCTCATTGCTTTTGTTTGCTTGTATCTCAGGGGATATCGTCATGCCGAACAAAGGCCGGCGTGTGTCCATGCGTATAGTGCATCGACATCACTTCTCCAGTGCTCTAAAGAGAATGTCAGCCATTGTGTCCTTACAAAATCCTGGTTCATCCTCCAGTGAATATATTGTGACAGTCAAAGGAGCTCCAGAAACTCTGAGACCAATGGTGAGTGTATACTGCTCTTAGGTTAAAGGAGCTACGTCACGGATGGCGCAACTTGAAAAAATTGGCCAATTTTTTCAAGCTCGCCGTTCGCAATCCGTCTTAATCTTCTCCATCCTCAACCATCCTTGTTCCTGTTTGGTTTATTATTTCATCTTTGGTGTTTTTCTACCTTAGTAAACTATTATTTTGTAGCTTTCTTCAATTTGAAGGCGATTTTGCACTTCGCAAAAATGACTTAAATTATCGTGACATAGCTTCTTTAAGGTTAAAGTCTGTCTACAAGCCAACTTAGTGGCTTTTCAGGCCGGCGCTTAACTCCGGTTTCTGTAGCATGAAGCGACTAGGAGTATCACTACTCCCCTAGATGGGATGCTAGTTCATCAAAAGTAACCCCTCACAGGGTCGAACAAATATTTTTGACAAAAATTGTCCCTGGGCAAGTGGCATGTAAAAAGCATTTGCCCGGCAAAAATGCAAATGCTGAGGGCCCCTCAGCATTTTGTCAGGTTGCCCTGACAATAATAGCCGGTACCCATTTACTCCTGGGTGGAGAGAGGCACTGTGAGAGTAAAATGTCTCAGGGCTCGAATCCAGACCACTCGATCCGGAGTCCAACGCGCTAACTAATAGGCCACCGTGCTTCTCGCATGCTCTTAGCAACCAACAAACACTTGTGACCTGTAGTTGTGCTAATGTCAGCTATAACTGTATAACTGAACTGTTTGTATGACTGTGAAGTCTGTTCATAACAGACTCTGGCCCATGTAACAGTATGTTGGCTCATTTTGCTGTTTTAATTTCAGTATAAGACTGTTCCCAGGAACTATGACACCATTTACCATAGAATGACTTGTCAAGGAGCCAGAGTTTTGGCTCTGGGTTACAAGAAGATAGGAGAAGTGGCAGCCAAAGAGGTATGAAAATGTTCATGTAATACATCAAACACGAGAGATCGTGTTTCATCTGATGTTTGTACTATTGCTTGTGCATTCTTCTGATTGGTTAATAAGAATAGGAAACTCTTTTGAAACTTACCAAAAAGACACTTCATGCCCTGACTGAGTACTTAGCCTGTCACGCAATCTTTTCTCCAAAGAGAGTCTAAGCTAAATAATTTTTTTTCGTGACAGATCCGTGACATGAAGCGTGAGGAGTGTGAATGTGATCTACAATTCGCGGGATTCGTTGTGATAGCGTGTCCACTGAAGAGCGACTCTAAAGCAGCCATCAAGCAGATCCAAGAATCATCGCATCATGTAAGGACGATTACTTGTGAATACAGATACTCGAAACCCAACAATAATGGTTTGATTTTGTAGAAAAGTAATCGTTAAATGTCAGGAACCTATTAGGAATTGAGGATGACTAACGAAAAATTGGCGAGGATGGAAATGGATTACAATATAGACAAATCAAGTTCAGCTCGAGCTCGAAGTTTTGTTGGGCAAACAGTTGTACTTATAGCCTTACATCAGTGTGATGAGGAGGTCTGGAAGAGTGCACTGATTTTATTTTTAATTTTTATTTTTCTGAACACAGCTGACCATGATCACTGGGGATAATCCGCTGACTGCATGTCACGTGGCTCGTGAGCTTCTGCTCGCTAGACGTGAAATTGTGGTTCTGTCGCCTCCTGAAAGCACTAATAATCATGGTAATATGCCAGTTATTTTAATTTAACAGACACTTTATCCATAGACTTCACGCTCGGTCGGTTTTGGCAAGAAATTTATAACTCTTTACTGGAGACATTGTAACTGACAGGTGACAGAGCAGTTTTCTAGACACTAGTTTTTCTAGTCATGAAAATAAAACCTAAGTAATCGCGGAGCCAATCACTGCGGCCACAAATAGACTAATCAACCAATCAGAACTCGAGCTAAAAACATGTGACTAGTGGGAAGAGCGGGAAAGTGGCGAATGCCAAGTACAGGTTGCCAGTTACGCTACGATTGGTTTATGCTTTGAGTATGATTGATTGAAAAATCATTTAGATTTCTGCTAATGCAAAACCAAAGCGGCTACATGATTACTCTATTCAAACTCACTCAAAAACTGCTCCAAGAAAGGCGTATAACTGAATATTTGCTGTACCTGACTGGGCGGACGAAAGACGTGATTTTAAGGCAACTGCGCATGCCTAACCTGGAAGTGCAGATCCACAAACGTGAGATAATATAATAGTAATAACATGTTGAAATCTTGTGAGACATGATTTATTATTGTGCTCTCCTCCATTCTCCTCTCTGCAGTTGAAAGCGAGTGGCACTGGCAGCCAGTGGATCGCTCGTTTAGTCTTCCCATCATTCCTTCTGGTGGTACCAAAGAACTGACTTCCAAATTCGACTTGTGTGTCACAGGAGAGGTAGTTTATCTCGTTCATTACAGATCGTTACACGTTGCCTTTTTATGTTCACTCGCTGCCTCGTCCCCAGGCGTCGCTCTTTGTTTGAGCCCGGTACGCGTGGGGTTGTGGGACTGTTGCAGGCGAGAAGTGTTTTCTCTGGTAAAATGAGTTGTTTGCTATATGGTGCATGTATTTGTTGTCTAAAATAGAATCTATAACGGTGTCTATTTGTTGATTTATCTGCAGGCATTTTCCTACTTACAGTCGACTGAGAAGTTAGCGAAGTTTTTCCACTCCATCATTCAAAATATACAAGTGTTCGCTCGAGTGGCTCCTAAACAAAAGGTACTGTCTGCAACTTGGTGCATTTCTACTCTACTTTGAACGTAGTTGAGGTGCTTTTTATTGGTTATCTGCGTAAATGGGCTGCTACTTTAAGGCTTTTGGTCACTTCCCAAACCTAGATTGGATGGAGTAAAAGAAATTTCTAATCACCATTTTGGGATGCGTTTTTAGAGCGGTTTTCTAATGGCTGTCGGAAATAATCACATCTGACCAATCACAAAAGAGCAAGTAACCTAATGAACCAATCAGAACTCAAAGCAAAAGCGTGCAACCGGCGCCAAGCACGGGAAAACATGTTTACTTGTATTTTCTTTGTACAGGAACTGGTCATTACCAAACTAAAGAGCAAAGGTTTTGTCACGTTAATGTGCGGTGACGGGACTAATGACGTAGGAGCTCTCAAGCATGCGCACTGTGGTAAGACTTCGTTGACCAACTACCTCATGTTACTGTATATTGAGCATGGGTGCCTGAGATATCCAGAGGCCCTCCACTGTGGTCAGCCGCCCCTCCCCCAGATAGAATAGCCAATCCACGCAAACCAGCCATAAGCCCCCACTCCCAGGCACCCGTCGAGATCAGTGTAGGGGAAGAACTCAATAAACATGCTGAAATACCGCCAAGATACGAGCGCATTAAACCACGCTTTTACGTCCAGGGAATGTTGACTGCTGAGCCTGGCAAGTGCTTAGAACCGCTGATCACTATGACAGTTGACTGTACACTCGATATTCAGATGACATCATACTCGAGATTAAGCCTGTCCCAGGCTCTCGCAATTTGGTGGTACCAGTGAAATAACAAGGACGAGTTTACCCTAGCTCTTTCTCTTTTTTATCTCTCTCTTTTTTTAATTCCTTGGTGTATCACCTTTCCTTCTTTCTTTCTTTCTTTTTCTCTTGTTCAGGTGTAGCCCTGCTTGCTGGTGCTCCAGAGAAGCTGCCCGAACACAGCAAGAAAAGTGCTCTGAAATCCAAAGAAGACAAACCCTCCACATCGGTGAGTACACAATTGCAGGCCATAATTTAGCTTCTCTGTTTTGAAAATACGTTGACGATAAACCATAACCGAATTAACAACCATAGATTTCTGCAGTACTACGTCGTCAGTATGAAATATTATTATTATTTCAGCTTGACGTTTGTTATTTCATTTTTCTGATGAACAAAATTACTTTTGAATTGAAGGAAACCTAAAAAATAATAGTTTACTAAGGTAGAAAAACACGAAAGAAGCAATAATAAACCGAAAAGGAACAAGGATGGTTAAGGATGGAGAAGATTAAGACGGATTTCGAACGACGAACTTTAAAAAATTGGACATTTTTTTCAAGATCTGCCGTCCGTGACGTTGCTCCTTTAAGATATCCTCACTGTAGATGGAAAGGAGCACGTGACATGAGATGTCTGTTTTCTGGTCTATTCTATTTTCGTGAAGTTTTCTTTTCTGTCCTGCAGAATCAGTCAGAAGATAAAAGTAAGAACGATTCAATTAAGATAGTTTCAAGAGGACATCTCCCCCCTGCTCCTGCCAAAGGAGCTTCACGAGCAGCTAAGATGCGTGCTGTGGCCAGGGGGGACGACACTGCCTCCACCTTAAAACATGAACAACAGGTGAGCTGTCAGGATTTTGTTTGACTGTAAAAATATGTGGTTTTGTTATCAAGTATAACTTTTTAACCTTTTATTTTCCACGAGTGATCAAAATCTAAGTTCTCCTTGTCATAACAGTACACTGTCAAGCAAAGAGGTGGTGAGAATAAAGAAAATCATCACCTCAGAGATTTTGTCTTGATGTACCAGCCAATGCTAAGAAAAAACATTACACGATTCGGGCAGATATTACTGCGCCTTTCAATTACACGCGAACTCCAACGATTGCGTTTTTCGCTGCCGTCAATCATAATTAAAACGACAACCAACGGACCCTGGAAAAAATCAAAATGGATCGAAATCTACCAATCATAACCCAATGGACGTGACCTTTTGAGCCGTTGAAGTGAACTTCTGTTTCCTGACACGTCCGCTAAGACGCAAAAAAACGCCACCGTTGATTGAGCGGAGTTTGAAAGGTGCAGCACGCTTATTCTGTTCAATGTTTTATTTATAGAAACGAATCCAGGAGATGTTAAAACAGATCGATGAAGTGGATCAACCTCAGGTTGTTCGGTTGGGAGACGCGTCCATCGCCTCGCCTTTCACCTCCAAGTTATCCTCTGTCATGGCTGGTAAGTGAAAAGCGAGCTGTCAAGTCAAATAAAAAGCGTTTTTAATTTTTAGACTCGATGAGTTCAATCTACGTGCAGACGTCCAATTTCCTGGCCTGTTCCAGACTCCACCGCGGTCAAACGTCAAACAAAAATAAACTTCGCCGACAAACCTCATCATTACACCGTGTTTTAAACACGTCTAACTTTTTTGGTAAACGTCCAAACAGAATGGTCCTACGCTTTCCAGGTTTTTCATACATTTCATTCCGCTTCAAGTTTAGGAAACTGCTGATATCGTGTATACAGTGCAGCCGATCATGTGTTCTAATTCATGTTCTTTTCAGTCTGCCACATCATAAAGCAAGGCCGCTGCACACTAGTCACCACTCTACAGATGTTCAAGATTCTCGCATTAAACGCCCTCGTGCTCGCCTACAGTCAAAGTGTGTTGTATTTAGATGGAATCAAGTTCAGTGACGGGTGAGTCAACATACAAATTCTCCTTAATGGGGTAAATTGTTTCATTTTATGCAAGTCGGGAGATTGATTATTCGTGTGGATCAGACATTTTGTGATTGGTTTAAAAATTACAATTGGCACCAATGCACTGAGTTGGGTTGGTCACTTACGGATTATATTTTCTCCCAACTAGCCGCCAATAGACTAGCCCAAGATGAAAAGGAGCATTCATTATTGGTTCCTTGAGCGGTCCGAATGTTGCAATACGGACCGCTAAGAGGGACCGCTCACGACTTATTTCGCACTGAAAGATTGAACTAAAGAAAACTGTTCTATTAATATTTTCTCTTAGAAACATTTGCGGACAATTTTGGCTAAATTTTTAGGAAACTGGAAAAATGAAATGTTTGATCTCCGATCTTGCGCTTCTTTTGCAGACAAGCTACGTTACAAGGCGTTCTATTGGCTGGTTGCTTTCTGTTCATTTCACGTTCTAAGGTGAGGCAAGGAGCTTAAAAAAAACTTCTTTAATTATCCTTTGTTTTATATAGCTTAATTTCCGTGATTTTTTGATGTCTCTTTCAGCCTCTTTCCGCACTCTCCAAGCGTCGTCCGTTACCCAATATATTTAACATATACACTATAGTAACAGTATTAAGTCAGTTTGCTGTTCACTTCTGGGCCCTCATCTTCATGGTACAGCAAGCAAAGCGACTCACCCCTACCATGTGAGTATTATCTTTGTATACATGATAATTCTTAATCGCCAGTATTTGCTAGATGCGCCAAGTTTCAACATTCGGCCAACCTATGATGTTGAAGTTGCGATCTTGCAGCAGAATAGAGCGGTTTTCGATTTAGCCTAAAATGCATTATCCTCCCCCCCCCCCCCCCCCCCCCCCCGCCCACTCTCTGATAAGTCCCCGTCTAGAACTCCATTTTTTAATAAAAACCCCACCCCCTCTCCATTACACCTCCCTCATCCCCACCCCACCCCACCCCTTTCTATGCAATTTATGAACAGGAAGATGTCCAGTTGTTTTGAGCTAGCTATATGTTTCTGGAGTTGTCCGTTCACCACATTTATTTTTTATTGTCACTTTTTTTGTCAAGATGTGTTATCAAAGGAGCTATGTCACGATATTTTAGGTCATTCTTGCGAAGTGCAAAATCACCTTCAAATTCAGTGAAGAAAGCTTCAAAATAACAGTTTGCCAAGGTAGAAAAACACTAAAGAGGTGATAATAAACCAAACAGGAACAAGGATGGTTGAGGATGGAGAAGATTAAGACGGATTGCGAACGGCAAACTTGAAAAAATTGGCCAATTTTTTCAAGTTGCGCCATCCGTGACGTAGCTCCTTTAACCTAAGAGCAGTAATACTTGATTTACTTACAGTATTCGTAACACTCGCCATTGGTCTCAGAGTTTCTGGAGCTCCTTTATGTGCACTAGCGGATTTATGTTTTCAAATCCCCCACCCCACCCTCTTTCTCTCTCTATTAAGTCCCCTCTCCTCCCCCTCGTAAGGTCGTGAAAAGCCCGGGCCAAACAAGGACTAGAATTCAAACTCTCCGCGACTTCGTTTTTCTCTTGGAAAGGAGAGCCAATCACAATGGCCAATCATAACAAACGCAGACAACACAATGAACCAATGAAAACTCGAAGCAAATACACGTGACCGACGCCAAGCGCGGGAAAACGCGTGTGACCAAGTCGCAATCATGGAGCGTAGAAAACGCTCTTGTTTGACCCGAAACTCTTGTGCACCCTGCATCGACTATCATGTTCTCTCATCAAATTTGAACCTGCTCAAATGTTTCTTGAGAGTCGTCGAGAGTTTTCTCTCGTTTGGCCCGAGGTGATGATAGCCGAAAAGAAAACTCTCATGAGAGCCAACTCTCAACAACTCTCATCTCGTTAATCTAAGTCCACATTTTTTAAGCGAAAATCCGTTCGCACAGTGACGTTAAAAATTGTTTGTACCTTACAGGGATTCTGGACATGTTAACTTGGACGCCAAGTTTCAGCCCACCATTGTAAACAGTACTGTGTACATTGTCTCTATTGCTATGCAACTGGCTACATTCGCTATCAACTACAAGGTACTGTGTAAAGTGTTTATTTTATTTATTTATTTAAACAATATTTATTCTCAACATTTGCTCTAAGAGCAGATGCTCATCTAGAGAGCTTACGTTAAAGTGTTTATACAGTCACTTATGTTACTGCCTGGGCAGTTCTAGAGAACAAGAGAAAAGAACTTGCTCTGGATGCAGATAGAGAATAAGGAACCCTGCCCACAAACGGCCCGATAAAAACGTCCATCTTGGAATTTAAACAAGTGTGTAAAAAGCTAATTGCCTCGCTAATCGTCTGAAAATGTTGGAAGGATTTTGCAGTCGAGAGAACAGTTAGATCCCTAGCCTACGTGTAGCCGTACCCCCCTTCCGAGGAAAAACGTTTTAACTCGGGAGGGGGGTGCGGCTGCACCTACGCTACAAAATCCCGTATCCGAGAATTGACTGAACCCGAGGTTTCCGTACCCGGATTTCCTAAGCAACGTTGCGCCGTAGTGGCGTGACAGTAGTGGCGTGACAATTTACGTAGTACTCGTGAGTATCCGCGCTAGTTTTCGAATGAATGATAAGAATCGGAAACTCTTCTCGAGAGTACTTTAACGAATATTTATCATATACGGCGCTCTGGTTATCATATCTGTGAGTATTTCACCGTTCCGTTATGTTGCGTTACGTGTTGTTTCGTTACTTACCACAGGGTCACCCGTTCATGGAGAGCCTGCTCGATAACAAGGCGTTACTGTACAGCCTGATGGCCTCTGGTGGATTCGTTGTGTGTATGATCACTGGTTCTGTTCCAGAAATCAATCAGCAGTTTGAAATCGTGACCTTCCCTCCAAAGGTAAGCGTATTTTAACCAATACAGTCGAACCTCCCGTAAGCGGACACCCTCGGGACCAGAAAAAGTTAGTGTCCGCTTAAGAGAGGTGTCCGCTTATGGGAGTTTAAAAATGTAGTGCTTGTATGTAGCTGGGAACATCACCAAGTGTCCGCTTACGAGGGGTGTCCGCCTATGGGAGGTGTGCGTTAGCGGAGGTTTGACTGCATTTGTAAAATAGCAAGGGTTCTTCGATCTACGCGCATTGTGACTGGGCAAAAGATATCAAAAACTGTGGTTAAACCCAAAAGTAAAACTTTGCGTCGATTAATGTGGTGCTAACTTTTAGTCTGTGAATGAGATCCAAGTGTGTGACCATTCAAATGAAAGCTATTGAGCAGTACTTTCATATGAGAGAATTGCCCTCAAATACAAAATAAACCAAAGGCTGAACTTTGAGCTACCATATGAACTACAGTATAAACTATGGTATAAACTATAAACTACCGTATGAACTATAAACTGGCCGGGTATGATGTACGGTATTCCATTTTCAATCAGTTTATTGCTGTTGTGTTTGAAGTTGGCATGTTCAGAGGGATTACGTTGTCACGAATTTCTAGTTAACTCCCCAATATTATCATTTGCACATTGAAAAATTGCCGACACAAATTTCCCTTTGAAACGCAAAAAAGCCTCCTAAAATAAGCCCCTCCAAATATAAGCCCCTCAAAAAAGTCCTTTGAAAAATATAAGCCCCTGGGCGTATTTTTGGAATTTTACGGTAATCCCCTTGTTATCTCTTATCTTATTTTAGTTCCGCGAAATATTCATGCAAGTATTACTGGCGGATTTTGTGACGGTCTTTGTCCTGGACAGAGTATTAGACTTTTTGCTTGGTAGCGCCAAGCTTCGACGACATTGACACGAGCAGAAAAGAGCTGAACTTCGTAAAAATAGTACAACGACACACCAGTTAAGAGGTAGGCGCAGTTACCGATTGCTTCCGAAGATCACACGATGGTGTCCCGAGACGAGCCGAGGATAGTCCGAAGAATGTGGAGGATCGGATCCTGGAAAATAATTTGTTAGGCTGCTTCGAAAACTGAGTATTTGAACAATTTGACGGGCGGGTTAGGTTTGACTCAAGTCAAATGTTAAACAAAGTATAAATTATTTAGAACGTCGATGGAAACTTGTTCTCAGCCAGAAACGAAGACAACAAATGATGAAGAAATTAAATTGTTATTTGTAAAGAAAAAAATAGAAATAAATTTGCTCGCTTGCCATTCGTAAAACTACTTAATGCCTAGTGTCATGTTTGCTGTATTAAAGTTTCGAACCTTGACAGATATAAAATTCTATATTAAAAGGTCTGACACCAGGCATTTGTTCGAATTGTGCTAAATAAATACAAAAATTGCTCACCTCAATTGATGGAATACTTTTATGAACTCTGACTTGAGCCGAGGGATATTACTTTTTGAAGAACGCTGAAGTTGAATAACGCAATAGAGGTAATAATAAACCTCGTTCTCGTTATTCATTATCACTTCCTAGTACTGGCTTACTGTCATTTTTTGAGTTCTGTAAAATTCACTGTGTACTACAAAATCAAACCGTTATTGTTGAGTTTCCTTAGTAACAACACTGATGTAAAAATTTCGACGACAGTGCCGCCTTAAAAAAAATCACTAAAATCACGTGTTACTGACGCAGGTCATCTAGAAGCTGCTGTAAAAATAATGCCAACAGCTATTTCTAACCGCTTCACTTGAAGTTCTTTATCTCTTAATTAAACTGTCATAACTTTATTTGAAAAACACGGAAAATGTTTTCACTCAACGGGAAAAAAGTGTAAAATTAATATTTTACCCTGTTCACTCTATCTACACTTGTAAGTGTAGTCGATCATATAGTATCTTAGTTTAGATATTTATTTCTTAAAATTATCTGTACGGTAAAAGAGTTGAAATCTTTTGAAATAAAAGATACTGTTCCATTGCGTTTACTTGTTCACTTTATTTCTTGTATCTACACACGGCGACGACCTTTTATTTTGAAAAAAGATGCATACGTGTAGTTGACCAACGGATCGTTTCGGTGTAATATCTGTTCGGAAGGCCTATAATCGCCTCAGATATTCGTTTAGGGAAATGTCATCTCGAACTTTCTTAATATGGGAAAATTAATGCCTTTTGTTTTCGGAGAGATAAAAATGTCGTTTTGGATACAAAAACAGGTCAGCTAGGATTTTCGGAAAGGCAAATTCAGCTCGTAAATTCGGATAATAAGATTTTAATCCCTAAAACTTTCTGAAGTTTGAAAGTTCAGCTAACGTATCCGAAAAGATACATTTTTCTTAGCGTTTAAAAATAAGTCATTAAACTGCACAAAAAAACACAATTACAACGTAAAAACGACATTCCGACACCTACAGGAATATTTTGTCGTTGGGTGCCCCTCTGGAAAGGAAACGAGCTAATAAGCTGATCATCTTTTGTTTTGTTCGGATGTTTATTTTTAATGCTTTTCACACTTGAAATAACCATTATATTTGGTGGAGTCAGTTGCGTACTTGCGGTATACTCCATAGTTATTTCAATATTTACGTTTGGCGCGGCTAATGAGGGATGTCGTGACATCAATGTATCGCCCACAATTGTGTGCATTGATGCGGAACACAGCAATTGATGTGCAGAACAAAGAAGTTGCCTGGTGACCGAATAAATATAATCCACAAGTAATCCCTCCTGATGTCAAGTCTTGATAATACGTGACTCCATTGAAAGGTTTCTTGCAATTGCAAAGGATAGTTTTTATTTGATCAAAGCGTGAAATCACGTAACAACGCTCACTAATAAGATACACGTAGCTCTTACTTTGAAAAGTGAACAATGGAGTCGCTGCGGTGAATGACAGACCCGAGGTATTTGAGGTTACGACGGAAGCGCGTGTATTTTCACTTGCAACAATCGATCTGCTCAACAAAAGCATGTCTTTAGTGGTCTAATCTCCGACTTGAGAAGGAAACGTGAGGTTGAAAGCGCTTGAAAATGGGTGCCATTGTTTCGCATCGTAAAGACCAAAGGAAAATATCGCGAGTTGAACAGAAAGCAATGTAAGTTTGATTACTCATGTGTTTGAACTGATCGAACACCTTTAGTTCATTAATGTGCTTATTGTAATTTACATGTTTGTTCTGTCAAATGCCATAAATGTGTTCACTAAAATTCGTTTAAAGCAGAAAGCCTTCCATAACAAATCTTGTGTATTTGATTTCTTCTTTTTTATCTTCGAAGAGCTGTTAATGCATTCTCTGCACACTCGAGAACGGATGAAAATTCCACGCAGGAACACGAAGGTACGTACATGTAATTAATTAACAGATGTTTAATTGCACTCGTGCTGTTTATTGACTGTTAAAATTATATAAACTGAAAAATACATAGTTACATCTTTATCAATAAAGCGCGTTACATTTGTACATGTTAAAATGCCGTGTATTACCGACCCCATTACCGTTTATGAAGTCATTTGTAACTTATGTAAACTGTAAACATGCAAATATATAATTACATTGTAACCACTTCGTTTATAGAAGTCATACATCATTACAATACGTGCCTAATGTCTATAAAACACGAAGGACACAAACTACAAAACTGAGATTATCAAGAGCTTTGTTTTTCCTTCTCTCAGATAGTCTAATTTCACTTGTTTTTGTTATAAAAAAAACATCTGGAGTTTGCAATGTTTACTTGGTACTTAATCGCACTTAATCCTATTAAACGTGATTAAGAAAGCATTTTATGGACACCCTAAACACACTTATTACTTTGAGTTAATTTGAATTGATACATCACATACAGCCAGATATTTTATCACGGGGGGGGGGGGGGGGGGGGGGGGGGGGGGGGGGGGGGGGGAAAAGGGGGGATGTGTCAGTATTTCCAAAGATGAGTAAAATATTTTTCACATTCTCCAATCATGCCAGTCACAAGTTGTATGGGGTTTTGTTTTCATATTGGATTAATTAAGCGGCCGATGCATCATGGGCATCGAGCCGCTTCAAGAAATGCACTTTTTTTTTCACGTCGCTAGCCTTAGTCCTCTTCACGGTTGACATGATGTTATCGCATCTCGATCTAAAATTAGCCAGTAGAGAATTTCTCTTCCACATTCTTTCTGTAGTGTCGTGTAAGTGCGTAGATGTATTTAGTTTATTACAGTAATCGCATTGGAAAAAGCAAAGACAAATGTCCCACAGCAGCGAACAGCAGTGTTGTTGCAAAATGTGCTAAATTTTGTTGTGTGACCTTTTTCTCATTATTCGATCCCACGGTTGACATGACGCAATCTCTGGTCATGTAAAGATGATGCAATAGAGGTATTGTGCTATGAGCATGAAGCAATCCGCATTGGGATTTCTCTTCCTGATCGCAGTTACGATACCCCGTGGTATATGTTTTTGTAAACGTGATTAGTGTCCTTGGATTAGTGGTATTAAGATAAATTAAGGTATGTTTTCAAATGACTATTTGTCATTAGTTGATGGCATTTAGATATATATTTCAGTTTCTACACAGTAATCTTAAAGTTAACCTATGAAGTCTGGAATAAGCTTATTAATCGTTTGTCGTGAAAGGTTTTAAAGTGCTACTACGATCAAAATTAAGTATTTTCTTTCGCGGTTTTTTTAGACAATTTCATTATTTGGGTAATGATAAATACAACACGCTAGAAATCTGACCAGAAAGTACAAACACGGCAGAGAACCAGCCCGCCAAAAACTCGTAAAATGTCGTAAAATCCATCCGCCATTGATCAGTTCGCAAACATCGAGGCCGCGATTTTTCCCATTAGCGGTCTGTTCATGACGTCATCCAATCAAGTTCCTCCGAGCGAAGTGTTGCAGTCGTATGGAAGAAACACAACAGCGCCGATGTTGGTGAACGTATTCCCGTTGTCTTTCGCCGTAAATGACCCAGAATTTAATTGAAATAAGAAGTATGTCGGCCCTTTTTCTGAGCTTTGCTATGCACTAAAAAAAGCAAAGAGCAGCGCGCTAGTGGAACCACGAGAAGCGACCAAAGGCAAAGATCAAAGATACGAATCTTCGCTCTATTTTCAGATGAAGATGACGGAAAACAGGAATTTTTAGAACACTTGGGAACTCCAGGCATGTCCAGGGGTATGGTAGAAGTACGTGTAATGTAGGTTTTGCTAAATTCCTCGCTAAATTAGTTGACTGTTGGTTTTTTGGCTCGGAGCACTTTTCATTACGTGATCGATCAAATCAACCAGTCTGCATCCATATGTCATGTCAACAGCTGAATGTCATGTACCTTCTAACCCTCCCCTTTCTTGCCCCTTGTGTGTACAGTTCACAAGAAAATGCATTATACTGATCAGCCAAATCATATGACTTTGACCAGTACATTAGAAATTCAGACATAAACAACGATATTGTGTTTCAAAGCACAATATTTTTCAGCTCATAAGGGAAATAAATAATATATGCAACCAAGTAACTTATGACTGTGCAGTAACTTGTAATGAGCACTGGAAAACTGTAGAAATTATTTACCATGCAGTTTTTAAATGTTGACATAATTTCATTAAAATCATTCTTGCCCAATGATTGTTTTATGACTTTGTGTTGGACTTGCAGTACCCTTGCTCCCTCTAGCTGCTCTAGGAGTAGGTGAATTGTTTAATAGCCAGGGGTGATTATTATTGTTTTTTCTCCAAAAGGGGCGATTATTCGAGGGAGGGCGATTAATCGAGGGGGGTGATCATTTCAAATATTGCTCACTGGAAGTGCTAATAAGAGAGCTCCAAGAAATAAAGGAACGAGTCAAATACATGAACATTACTAGAGTAAAAGTCTAAACTGTAATGAAACCTGTGCTTTTGTAACTTTTCTGTTGTAATGATAATTCACAAAACGATAAATTTATGACAAGCTTCATTAAATCCATTTTTATCACTACCTCTATTGTTATATTTTGTTGAAAGCATACAATAATTATTTAAATCAGTTGTTCTTATCAACAGTGGTAATCATGTCAAGTTGCAAGACATACATACTTTATTTGATAAGTAGGTTGGGTAAAAGGCAGCCAAAGGGCTGATGTGGACCTACTATACTAAAAATTACAGAATTCTGAAGATATCCATGCCCAAATTCACATATTGTGCATATTCCAACCTGAATCTTACAAAAGTGAAAATAAATATTGTTTTACTTGCAAATTGAGTGTTAGTCATCACTACTTTCATAACAATGTGTCATAAAACAATTTTTAGCAACTAAAATACCTGATAGTTATTATCAGGTTAACACTGTTTTTGTGATATCCAAATGTTCTTGTTAAGTGACCCCTATGATTGTGAAGGTAGTGTCCTCAGAAACCCTTAAGGCTCAATCAGTTCAAGTTCAATCAAGTGCTTGGGCCCTAATGGTACCCTAGAATATATACCAGTTTTTCTCCATATCAAATGTACAAGAACCTAATTTCAGACTTCTCGATAGCTCTTGCTGCTGATTAAGCATTGGTTTCCATGTTTTTAGGATCCACTACCTGGGAAAATGAATCCCCTTCCCCCTCCCCCCACCAAATGCATGCTCTTGAAGACAGGAATTGAGAGAAGGGTGCAAATTGAGCCTATGTGTCCTAATGATGCTGAGTAAATAAGAATGACTATAATTGGAGGGGGAAAAACAACTACCTGTATATAAGCCTTGTTTTAATCAAGGGCATATTTTTGTAAACAACATTTGAGATATTTTCCATACTTTTTCCAAACCATGTTTTCATTTTACAGACTCGGCAGATTAAGGCCCAGATCAGACGCCGTACTTCACATGAGCCATATCGAATTCGAATTTAGGCCGACCCAAATTAATTTAGACCGATTGAATTGATTCAGACGCCGAGCTAATTCAGCCGAACTTAATTTTTAGGGGGAAATTGCTGTTATATTGAAAATACATTATAATAATTCATGCATTTGTTTCGGCTCATGTGAAGTTCAGCGTCTGAATCAAAGTCAGTCCACAGCCGTAATTCCCGGTTGAGCCAGGCGGGAAGAATGGCTGAGCCGATCCGAATTCAATCAGCCGTTCCGAATTGATACAGACACCGTACTTCACATGAACTTAATTCATCGAATTTGATTCAGCTCATGTGAAGTACGGCGTCTGAACTGGGCCTAACACATGCAATCAAACTCCGAGAACAGGAATTCCAGCTACCTGACAAAGATTTCATTGAATAACAGAACTTGTTATACACAATGTAGCTTCGACAAATTTCCAGACATAAACTTCATTTTCCAAACTTTTTCCAGGTCTGTAAAGGTAGTCAGGAAATCCATACTTTTCTACATTTCTAGACTGTATGAACCCTGTTAATTTACAGTACAATAAAGTTTACAATAACATAGCATCAACGATACAAATTCAATTCAAAACTGGATGATATCAAAACCAAGGAAATATGCACCTTGAGCTTTGACATGAAGACACAACTAGCTTTAGGCTTTTATTTTATTTGAATATAGGAAACAAATTGTTATAAATTCTGTTTGATCTCCCAGTATTACCTTGCACTAGTTGGTTGGAAGTAACTAAATCCAAGTATCCAAACAAGCAGCACATGACAACACTTTATACCATGTGTATAATTACAGTTCAGACAAAGTAAACAAGCGAAGCTTTGAAATATTAGTCCATTCTGAGGAGTTTCATTCAGCTGACAAAACAACCTCTCGTAGTCCCGTGAGCACATACCCAACAGCCCGGCCCGTAGTTAAACTGCTGATCAATAAGTCCTCAGACGATATCATCCATAATAAGCTTAAGCTTATCTTCGTCTTCGATTTGAGCAGCGTGATGAGGCTCTTTAAACCAGCACTGAGTAGGCGAGTTGTGCGAAGAAATTCTGGCTTTTGAGACTCCTGCTGCTAGCATAGTCCGACACAATATGTTGGATGTATATTCTTGTGTGAAGAAAAAGCGTTCTACGTTTATAGAAAGCTCTAGAACCTCGTCGATATACAATACAAACGAAATCAGCCTTCGTGTACACAGAAGAAGCCATATTGGTTGATTGGATGACGTCATTGTCCTCTCGTCCCAATCCTTATTTACGCGCTCGGACATTTTTGAATCCAGCAATGGCGGCAAGTCGAAGTTGGAAAGTAGAGTTAAAATAATCGGACTTCCCGTGAGAATTTTGACTTGATATTTGGCACATTTACTATTTGGTGGTTAAAGTTTCGAAATCCGAAGAGAACAGGAGAAGTGTATTTTTGATCGTAGTAGCACTTTAACATTCACACTCTTCCTACAAGAGATGAATAATTCAAATACTTTCTGTCTAGAAATCAAAAATGTGTGCATAAGAAAAGTGATTATTTTTAATACTAATCTGTGAAGCTGGGCATCTTAAAGTTAACCTATGAAGTCAGGAATAAGCTTATTAATCGTCTTTTCCTACAAGAGATGAATAATTCAAATACTTGCGGTGGAGAAATCAAAAATATGTGCATAAGAACAGTGATTCTTTTTAATACTAATCTGTGAAGCTGATCATGTATGTGCTGATGCAGAGTTTCAGAATGTAGTTGGATAACAAACAAAAAGTCGTCTTTCTTACTTCAGCAGAAATGAAACTTGATGACTTGAAATGACACAGGGAGCAGAGGAGTCGAATTGCGTTACTGCGTTATTCGATCTTGTTATTGTTTTCTCTTTGTCGTCCCAGCGGGTACTTAATGATCGAATAATGTAGTAACGCAATACACCGCGTATAAAGCCGAATAGATCGACTCACAAAGGCCATCGTATAAAGCATATAAATCGAAACTCGAAAAAAGTCCAATTTTGATCCTCTACTGCCTGTGGAAAATATTGAAAATGTTTACATACGGTAGCTTCCTGATCTCAGTCTTTACATATGGATGGAAACGAATTCAAAAAAGCACCACACACGACATAAACTTTGTTGAATCATAGAATCAAGATTACTCTTTAATCAGTAGTAGTGGACCAAGTCATCTTGAAAATGGACTACTTAAACACAGGATTATCTGTCTGTGATCTTTCTTGAGCTTGTCACAAAGTTCCCTTTTGTTGTTTGAATCGGAAGTGAGCTATCAAAATAATCATTGATAAAAACAACTGTTTTATCAACTGCCACGTATTTGAGTTGTATTTTAACTAATCAATCAGTTTTTGTTCAATTTATTAAGCGGCCGATGCCCTATATGGGCATCGATCCGCTTCAAGAAATGGACGGGGTTTTTTCATGTCGCTAGCCCTACCTCATTAAACGAACGATAAAACTCGGTCCCAAAAACATAACAGTTTTTCTTACACAATTCCACAGCATATATGTCATTCACAATTTATTTTCACGTTGAGCGAAAACACATCTGTGCCCTTGTTGATTATGATGCAATTGACATTAGCTAAAGTTTTCTACACAGTAAACTTGACCTAAGCTCAAACTTACGCTAGCGAAAATATTGCATCACCCAGTCACGTTTTTCGTCACGCAGGTTCGAAGTTGACTCTTAGATTTGGTGGGAGAACCTCAGAGTAAACTGACCGAGGGGTGGAGGGGTGCATTGTTCTTTCTCCCCTCAAGGTGAAATTGGCCCGGGGGGTTCTCCCAAAAAATTTGGGTGGGGGTGTGCCGCTGGGCTATAACAACCCTAATTTTGCGAACCTGTTTCAGACTAAGGGCCTGTTTACATGGAGGGAGGGTGACCCGGGTTCCCGGGTCACCCTCCCTCCATGTAAACAGGCCCTAAATGTTGAAAAAAGATACCCTATTCCGGACGATTCTTAACGATTTTCTTTCTAACCCAAAAGGCTAAACTACTAAGCAGCACTGCGAGTTGTAGTTGTAAAGCTTTTTTAACACTCCTACACGTTTCTTTTCGTCTGACTACTTCATCTACCCTATGCCAGAGTATACCCTGATACCAAAAATGCCTTTTGGTATACCCTGTTCCAGACCAAAATGCTCAAAAACCATACCCTGTCCAGCTGCACGTTCCTATATAGCGAAAATAAGGGAGTGCCCCCCCCCCCCCCCCCCCCCGGGAAATCGGCCGCTTGTAATCCCTTCAGGGGTTCTTGTTTTATTAAAAGATTTCTCAAAAGTGGTTCATTTTAGGTTTACTACATCCAGATTTGTGAGCCAGTCATGCAAAATCATTTACAGCACCATACTCCACTATATTTTAGTTGAGTTCAGCTCTGCTGGGATATACACTGTACGTAAACCCTTACTTTTTCTCATACATAATTTTTTTAATTCCTCACTTCAGACCAAATGGTTAAATTAATTTTGGTACTTGATCCTGCATAACTGGATATACATGTAGTACAACATTATGTTATTTTTTGTTTGTGAATATTTTTTGACAAAATTATAATCCAGGATTAGTGGAAACTAAGTATTCCTGTCTCAAATCTCCAGTAGCACCTACTCCGCCACCAGCCCAACAGAACAGTTCTGCCACATCACGGAGCAGTCCCAACATCGCCGTGGCATCATGGGGTGAAGGGGTTGTGGGAACGTCGTCTCATGACTTACATGATAGGGGCGTGATTTCATCCAGGGGTGTGAAGCATCCAGTCAAATCAAGCAAGGATATGTATCCATCATTAAAACCAAAAACACCTGATCCAAACAAGAACACTGAACTGTACACAGGCTTTGCTACAGTCACACCGATACCACTACAACCAGACCAAGAGCAGGCAGCTTTAACTATACAAAGGTACTTTTAAATGGCCTTTAATTTCCATATTTGAAGCAATAATGGCAATATATCTTTAATACCCAGAATGTAGCTAGCTGAAAAATAAATGGATCTTTACATTTGTAATTTTAAAATACAGCACATATAGTGGAATCCCGATTTCTCAAACCCTTAAGATTTCTCAAAAACGCTGATAATTCGAACCAAACGTCATTTCCCTTGGATTTGTGTCAGTGTAATTTTACCCCCGATATTTTGAATATCGATTTCTCAGACCATTGGTTCGAGAAATCAGTATTTCGCTGTATATAAGCTTTGCAGATATAAACTTGGGAGTGTGACTCTGATCACGCGCTCAAGTCATGCCACACAGTGACGTCATCTTAATCCATCTGTCCTCTGATAGATCACAGGCAAGGACCAATCACAACACACACTACATGAATTTTTTCATGTATATCTCAGTTATTGTAAATAATGATTTTCTAGATTAAATTTCAAATAATTAATAATGTTACTATTCTGTTACAGACATGTGAGAGGCTATCAGTCCAGGAAGCAACTCAAACAGCAAGAACTCTCAGCTAAAATTATTCAGCGGTATTTATGTTTGCTTAAATATATATTAATAATAATTTATAAATTTTGTTTGTATTGAGTTTATTAACTTGCTCAAGGGTCAGGTCTGAAACTGGTTAGGGAAAAGCATATATTTTGGTCTAAAATAAGTAAATTCAATTTTTGAGGAATCTCCCTCCCTCCCTCCCCCCCCCCCCCCCCCCCCCCCTTCCCTGATCAAATCTCAGAAATACAGATATGTCTCTCTGATCTTGCAGAGGGATAAATGAGCACCCACAAATATTCTGAGGATATTTGTAGTTCAAGTTCACGTAATATTTGTAGATCACTCAACCACAGGTAGGGCCCGGGATAATTCAGATCTATAACAAACTCAGTCAGCACAACTAGAAAACCATATAATATGTGGGTTTACATCATCAGACGCTACCCGAAAGTTACAACCAAACAAGACCCAACAGTAATGATCCTTGTTTAAAGAGAATGTGGAAGACGATAGTAGTGATAAAGTGACGTACGACGCTGAAAAAAGAAGAAACCGTGGATACAGGAAGGCATGGAAAGAATCCACTGTTTCCGCCGTCAGTTAGTGACTCTGATGGTCAAAATTGGGGAGACTAATATTATATCACAGAATCTTTTTCTTCAGAGAATAAAAAAAAATTCATGAGACTAAAGTGCAAGCTCAAGTATTGATTCCAGCCATTTATTTAAGAGATCACTGACCCTTGAACCCAGGTTCTCAAGGCAACAACACAATAACCCCAGCCAGTGCGTCAAGCCCTGACGGTGTGATCCGGATTCCAACGTGCTAACCACGGCATTAGGACACCTGCGACAATGATCCCTTATTTTTTGATAAGGCAAATAGTCAGCAAGGCACAGCCAAGTTGACACGGGGTCACTGCATGAGAAAATGTTAGGAACTTTTTATCCACAACTCAAGGGATATTCGATCGATAATATGTGTTCTTATTAGCAATTGCGCATAACCCAGTGATGGCCGATTAGGCAAACTCACAATCTGATTGGCTATGCATCGGTCGGTGTAATTTTCGAATAGTACTGCCCTGGGAGCGCATGCAAGTAAAATTGCTGAAATCACAAATCAAACTAGAAATAAACCACTTTCACTGAACTTTTTTTTTTAAATAGCTCGGGTCGTCTCTGTGGTTATGCTAATTAAAAACAATATTAGATGGCTCACACTCTCATTTTCTATTGACTTTTGATGAGTTGACTCAAGTTTTGGCCCCTCACCAACTATCAAGCCCTAGAGGCCAGTTCTCTGATTTCATCTCTCATACAATAATATTATTTTATGTTAGTTTCAGATTAAATTGTGTTAAAAAAAATTGTTTTTGCAGGAAGGTGCTTTTGAAAAAAAGATTTGGCAGAGGTGCATAAATTTAAAAAAAAATTGTTGGCAGAGGACAATTTCTCATCCCCCCCTCCAGAAAAATAATGGTCGCGTCATTAAATAATCGAGCTAATTTTAAAATTCTCAGGGGCAAAGCAAAAGAACAGCTTCAATATGTACCAGAGAGAAGACATTACTACTTAAAGTGGAAAACAGACACCACAACAGGTATGTACAGTACAGTCGTCACTCTGTACTAAATAAAGATCTGGTTTTAATGTAAGATCTTGGTTGTGAATATTATAAAACAACTTATTTTAGTTAGAGGATTAATGTTTTTTTTTTTCATGATTACATGTAGTTGGAGATGAACGCTCATGGGAGATAGATTATGTTCCTCCAAGAATAGTAGTAAGTGAAATAAATTGACATTACAGTCAAAACAGCTCAAGTTTTATCCTTAAAAAATGATTCTTTGATTCAAATTTTGAATGTTTAAAACTGAATAATTGGAATCATTTAACTGTAACCTCCACTGAATAAATTTTTTAGGCAAAGTCAAGATTGTGTAATGCAATAAATAATTATTGTAGTCTATGCTGTTTTTGTTTTTTATACCCATTGTTTTGATACCCTCTGCCACAGAAGTTTTTTTTTGTTTGACCTCCCCACCTCCTCCCCCCCCGCCCGCCCCCACCACCTGCCCACCACGGGACAGTTGATAAAATGAGGATCATCCACTTGCTGAGTGACTTGACTAGCTACATGTACTGGTGCTGAGTTATTCTAAAAGATATCTTTCAATTTATTTGCATCTACTGAATAATAACAATAACATGTATGTGACAATTCATTGACTCTTCTGAATTAAATCACTCAAGGGTATTGCCACAAATGTTCCAAGATCTGATTGTGCTCAAAAATATTGTGAGAGATGATGTTCTTAAGATAACTTACGTAAGTTAAACCCGTAGAAGCATTACCGTATTTCCACAGTCGACAAATAATATTGCGCATTTCCAATTTCAGGTTTTCCCTAGTATAATCATAATCTAGCTCTCCGTGATTTTTTTGGTCGAGAACTTATTCCCACTTCTCTTAAGGACCCGGACCCACTAGGCAACAGGTTGCAGTGACATTTCAATGGCGACAGTTTTGGCAGCGACAATTCCCCTCATGTGACATCCAATTTGAAAGAAAAATCCTCGTCGCTGCATCAGAATTTTGTCACCGGGTCAACAGGTCGCAACAAATTTCAACTGGTTTGAATTTGTGCGAAATTTGAATTTTGTGCGTCGCAGCCAACAAAATGACACAAAATTTTAACTGTCGGCCAATGCAGTGCCCACTAAGGCAACAGGTCACTGGGAGGACTTGTCGACCTAGTGCATTCCGGCCTTTACTTCATACATATAATTCCTGAATTGGTCACGTGTTTTTATGTTTCTACCGGGTGCTGAATTGAGGGGTGCGGCACTTATAATATTGAAGGAAATTATGTAATTTCTTTATTTGAATTTTTACAGTAATTGTGGAAGTTGTTTGATCAAGGCAGCAAGTCCCATTGTCCTCTATTAGATTAACTATAGGGTACTATCGTAATTATCTTGGCATCAAGAAGAGAATTACTTTATGTCAAGGAGAATTCTGTAAAGACCATCAGCATGGCCAGGTAGTAATTATCGGGTGATATCCTATAAAAATGCAATGCACACATCCCAGGTTCAAATCCTCCAATTTGATTCACTAGCTGGATTTTTAATAGTTATTAAGAAACTAGTAACCTTTAGTTACTCACATACAGCAGTCACGTAAATCCACTATGCTTTAGTTTATTTCTTATTCAATAAATTTTATATATTTTCACTTTTTTAGGATTTTTCAACAACAACACTTCAAGATGTGTTAGGTAAGCCACATTATTATTCTATAATTTTCATTATACTTTAAAAAGTGGACGTTCAACAGCTTATTCTAGATCTCTGCTGCTAATTAATTGCTGAAAACATATTAAAACACACACTGATAAACAACTCTTCACTTCGTTATTACTTCAACAGATACATATCAGATTGCAGCTTCGCGTTGAAAAGTGCCAAAGTAAAAGTAAAGCCATGTCAATAGCCATTTGTTTGCTGTGGTAAGTTCAGCTGTCATTGAAATGATGACGAGCAGTCGTACAGCATTGGAGCAATGGGATAAGATTTCTCATCACCATCTGAAAAAATGAACCAATCCATCCATGATTTCAACATTCAAATTCACCTTGAGCATTAAATGACCCAACAAAATTTCAACTGAGAAAATCAAATGTTTATGTAAAGGCACAAATTTGTCTCCAATTTACAAAATACTCAGTAAACATTATTAATAATTTCCTTTGATATCTTGTCTTGAATTCACTGATTTTCATAATAATTAGGAATAATAATTATTATTACAATAAGAGTTATGTACTAAACAAATATTTCTTCTTTTTTTTAATACCAGGGTGGACCTGGCTTCTTTAAACCCTGTGAAGGGAAAGATGTTTCACCAAAGCTAAATTGCAACAAGACAAGGAAATAAGCAGGTAGTGTGCATATACATGTATACCTCGTACTTTAAAGTTCTTTACATGACCCATAAGGAAGAGAATGCACTCAGGCCCAGAGTACACATATCATCTCATAAACCCACCCACCCACACAATGTAAGACCAGTTCATTAACTCAGGGTCCCAAGGGGGGAGAGGGTCCCTGGAGCCCTGAAACATTTCCTGTGGAGCCTTACATATTGAAATTTGATCATTCTAGCACCCAGATCCCCTTGCTGATCCTCAAGGTAGTTATCTTTCATATTTGTTAGATTTGTAGACCACAGCAGATCTAGAGCCTAGAGCCCTAAAGCAAAATGCTATCGAGCCCTCTAGAGCCAAAATGTTTGTCTTGGAGCCCTGCATTTTTCAGGCTGGAGTCCAGGAACCCTAAAACCCTTTGGGACCCTGTAACTGTCGGGACAATCATTTACTTTAAAGGCCACTTTTGTGAGTTATATTCTACTGCGAGTCGATATGAGAAGGTATGGAAAATCATTATATCATTATTGATTACTGACCTTACACCATGTTGCCTCTTAATTTCAGTTTCTGGAATACTCTTGGCACATACATGACCAAGCTAGACATAGATCAAACAAAAATCCACATCATCGGCAACAACGTGACTGGAAATAAGAAAGGCGAAAGCTTAATGAATTTTCTTTCCAAGGCAATGCGACCATCAAAGGTCAAGGTTGAGTCACCATTAGAACTGGGACAAGCAGGTGAGGGAAATTATTGCTTTATGTCACATTTCTACATTGCATTGAGAGGCATGTTAAAAGTACACTGCACAGGATATTAGCAAAGCCACTGAAGTGATGGCGATAATGATTGTCGGTAATGTACGTAGGGCAATTAGACAACAGAGGTGTCAGCTCCATATGATAAGCTCAAACCTTGGGAAAGCTCACAATTCCACTGTTGGCTGCCACAGGTCTCTTTAATCTGCAACATGATGCATTCACTGCTCCATGTGGAATAAGTGATCATTTGTCCTCCATTCAGAGAGTAATTTGTTCACGTTTTGATCACTAATCCACTTTGGAAAATGAACAGTACCACATTACAAGAAAGTCACCGCTCAATGGCCTTCACATGAATGGTCATACCAAACTGTAGGATTTGATCCACAAATTAATATTACATGACTTGTGTCTTGACTCTAAGAGAGATGGGGTAAGGCATTTTAACTGATCATGAAGTCCATGATGTCTCGCAAGGCAACTTAGTACACTGGATTGAGGACTCTGCCCATGCTGCCTTAACTATTTCTACATTTTGAAAGGGCTGAATGTGACTCAGACATTATTACTCAAACTTATCACCAATTAACTCTGGGAAAATGTTTTTTTTATTTTCCATTTTAGGGAGAGAAATGCTGGCCCTCTATTTTGAATATGACAAGTACAGACTATGGAAAAGCAGGATGCACTCCAAGATTTCATTCAAGTTGTAATTTATGATGCAGACCCTCAACTTAAGGTGGCTGATAACAGTTTACAGCCCTTGCGTTTAAGGTGGCTCTGAATCCCCTCTGAGGAATTTTTTTAAACTTTGCCAAAGTTTTATCCTAACATGCTGATTATTATTCAATAATATTATAAAAAACGGGGGTAACCAAGCTCGTTTTTGAGTTATTAGCACTTAAAGCTAAAATTAAGGGTGTTTTTGGACAGGTTATACTGTTGCTATGGTAACCTAATATGTCACGAATATTGTCATATCTTGTTCACCGATGATTGGCATTTGTTTGATACCTTAATTTTGGCATCAACTGATATAGGATGGTAGTGTCGATCCATCAAAGCACAAAAGCTGTAAACCGTTACGAGCCACCTTAACAATAATGCTACTCTTTACCTTAGTTTGTTAGTTTATTACTACATTACACCTTTACAGCGCTTTTCAATAGCATGCGAACTCTCGGGAACTCTGCTCAATCAACGGTTTTGTTTTTTGCTGCCGTCAATCATTTAGTAATCCATTCAAAAGTTCACGTCCATGGATTGTGATTGGTAGATTTCTTTCACGGTCCGTTAGTTCGAGTTGGTTGTCGTCGTAATTTTATGATTGACAGCAGCGAAAAACGCAGTGTAAGTTGGGTTTTGAACTTCAGAGTTCGCGTGTTATTGAAAGGTGCTGTAATAATATCATTAATTTTATTTATTTATTGTACACTTTATCATGTAAGTCAGAAGAGTGTAATAATATTGTAAATAAAATATTATAATTATGTAAGTCTTATTGTATAGTAGTCTCAATTAAGTAGCACCTTTTTCTGTTGGAATCTGACTGAACCCATCCCTGTTGACCTCAAGTGTTCTTATGGTTTCAAGTTTCCACAATGGTCTTGGTCTGTTTTGTATAAATAATTCTTTAAAAATAAATAAATATATAAATATTGTCATAGGTACATAACCTCAGAAAACCGGGCCTTTTATGTGCTTCGCTAAAGTAGTAGTAGTAAATCTTTATTTAAGCAGGGTGGCCCATTCAGCTCTAGGCTGGTATCCATAGGGGCCCTGCGATGACGATATATGATAGATGTGGTTAAAGGGAGGGTTTCATGGCTCGACGCATGTCCATAAATCAAAATACTTTGTTCACCTGTGTAAGTCTATTTAATTGCATTGTTTATGAACCAATCGGAAGCGAGGAGTTAACTCGGGTGCGAAATTTGCTTGTGAAAATTTCACGATTAAAGAATTTTGCAGCTATTTGCATAATTGTTGCATGCAAATACTCTAAAATCATCAACTGTGGAATAAATCCTACGGGTCAACACTAAATTCCACGGTCGACTGCGTCAGTGTAATCCACTGAAATCTTCTGTGAATTTTAGTCATCCGTCGTTCTGCTACGTCTAATAATTATTATAATATGTGATTATATTGAAGTACAGGTACATGTGAGTTGGGTTTTTTAAAGCGATAATATTGATAAGAAAGCGAAAAAAGTATATTTTGATTTGTGGACATGCGCCGAACCGTGAAACCCTCCCTTTAAAGTGGCAACTTTAAAGCCTTTTTGGTCCAAAAAAATAGCTGACAAAGAAAGGTTTTGTTGAAACAAGGAAAAACTTGTTTCATTGTTACAGTGTAATTCATTAATTTGTCCATGAACGCAGCTTCACTTCTACAACTTCCTGAGTCACCCATTACTGTTTTGTTCATTTTGTTTCCTTCTAGCCTTAAATAAATTAATGTCACAGTTCCTTTGGCTATGTTAAATGTTTCATATAACAATGTAGATAACAAACGCAATAAACAACACAATGTTTGGCGTAAAGGGGGAACACCTCTCCGCAATCGGCGTGACAGACGACTTCTATTGCATGATCCTGAAGCCTTACTTATCTCCCCAGTGCCAAGACCCGCACTGGATCGGACAAGTTTGTGGGCAGATCAAAAGCTAGCTTATGCGACCTAGAAGCCTACCTCTATAAACGGCACTACGAGCTGAAACCTCCGGCCAGCATCGTGCTAGAGTGTAGGCAGGTTTGACTTGCTCAAGCCTACTTATCTCCCCAGCACTACGAGCCGACTCCGCCGGCACGTGCTGGATCAGACAAGTATGCAGGCAGATAAAGAGCATAAATTAATTATCGCAATTCAAACGAGCGAAAAAACAAAGCTTGGGGAAGTCGCTGCAAGACTTAACCGATAGCGAACCTCGAGAGGTGAACCCAAATTTATTGATAATAACAATCAAACCTCCAAAGGGAGGGAGGGTGGGAATTACAATTTAGAACAGTGAATAAGTCCTTTCAGTAAGCGATACAGCTAGCAAATGAGACTTTGGACTTTAAACTAGAGCTTTTATAGCCAGACGGATGTCTTGATCTAGGCCAATGGCAAATTATGTACCGTAGTAAATAAGGAACTCATGTAGCGCTCAATGAGACATGAATGGGAATATCTATAATCCAGCCATACAGAATGAGTGATATAAATGTACTAGACAGTGTTGCAACATGTCTAGGTGAATCACCATTGTACTCAATTGTACATTCCAGACAAAAGGCATAATGGTACATTCACATCACGTTCGCATTACATGAGATTATACATTAACAATACCAACCCAACAGGGCCCTAGAGCATCTCGCTCCATTAATGCGCTTTACAGTTTAGCTGTAAAGCTTTATTAAATTATTACATGTAGCTTTACAATGGACAATACTTTGTCTTAACAAATTTTGAGGTTTACTTGTATTAGGTGATAATATTATTTGTACAATGCAAATTAATTAAAAGTCAGTGGGATGAACCCTTCAAAACATTTCTTTAAAGGGAGTGTTTCACGGTTCGGCGGCATGTTCAGGCTTATCAACTTTATCCGTTTAAAAACTACACTCACATGTACTTCTCGATACTTCAGTAATCACATACTGTACTATAACTTCACAAATACTATAATTCACATACTATAACTAATTAACAAATAATTTCAACGGATTACACCGAGAATTGTCGACATTGAATGCCAGAATAAATTACCAGAATAAAGTGTTGGCCCGAAGGATTTATTCTGGTAATTTATTCTGGTATTCAAATGTCGACATTTTCAGTGTAATCCGTTGAAATTTTTTGTGAATTTTAGTCATTCGTCATTTTTCTTGGACTAATAGTACGCGATTACTGAAGTATCGAGAAGTACATGTGAGTGGGTTTTTTTTAAAGGTTAACGTTCATAAGCCGGCACATGCGCCGAACCGTGAAACACTCTCTTTAATGTTGACCCTAGCTTTCTATTCCCAAGAGTGATTAATTAACAGCAAGTAAAAGCTATCTTAATTATTTAATTATTATTTAAATATGTACCTACAAGCTTAGATGTTGATTGTACACTAACTACACCCTTTGATGGGAAATAAAGTAATTAAATACCCTACTTGTCGTCATGTGCCTAAATACAATAATCACAAGTTCTTCACATTTCACTTTAGTAAAAACCCTTCTCTAAAAGGATCATCCTTTTCCACTGAGAAGGTGCATTTCCCAGTGTAATATGCATGACCTGACACTTCTACATGAACAGCATCAAAGTCCCCACACTTGGTTTCTTTCACGGCTTGACCGGTAAACTTTGAACCAACCAGACCCTGCTCAAAGACGCGCACCTGATGCAGGCCGATCTGTTGACGAGCATACTGTACGGCAATACGAGCTGTCACTCCTGATCCTGTAGGGCTCCTGTCGACCTAAAAAGTGAATGGTTTCATGAGTCGAAACTCTGTCAACAATGTATACAGCCGTTTCGAGAAAGGTTGTCGTTAAAAAGCGCACGGGACAATCCCGAAAGGTAACCTGGGATATGATCAGCAAGGTACGTTCCCGACACTGTAGCTGTCGAACCTACTTTTGTTGCTTTCTTTAGGCACTCGCAAATATACGTCCATGGCGTCTTGTGCCATTTTCTCAGATTCCCTGAAATGCTGAAGTCAAGGAACCATGACTTAAAACTACCCACGATACCTTTCAGGATTGTTGCGTGTGCTTTTTTCCGACAGCCTTTCTCAAAACAGCTGTATACAGAGGAACCCCGCCTTACGACCACTTTCTTTTGTCCCGAACTAAAGTTCTGTCAGTCATTTCCTTATTTAAGAACCCCTTTAATATGACCATCCCGTTAATACGACCAGATTT
This sequence comes from Desmophyllum pertusum, assembly GCA_029204205.1. Lineage (NCBI taxonomy): Eukaryota > Metazoa > Cnidaria > Anthozoa > Scleractinia > Caryophylliidae > Desmophyllum > Desmophyllum pertusum. The sequence continues at coordinate 1,343,322 of MU826837.1, read as the reverse complement.
GGGTGGCCCGTTGGTGGTCGGATTAACGGGGTTCCACTGTATTAGCTATAAACAGTCTTTTGGCTCATCACAGAATCTTTGTTAGCTCAATAGCCCTTATGCCTTGCATGGAGCAACAAGGGCCGATGATGATGATGATGATGGGGCCCTTTGCAGAATCCCATCACGTGACCTTATCAAATAGGAGGTAGAACGAAATAGAAAGAGTGTGATAAAATTAGTAAGGTTGCCAATTTTGAGGCCGCTAATGTTTTGTGCGAGATTTTTATGGTGGTTTTAAAGTTTGAAAAATATTAAGAATATGCTGGAGGGCAAGCCAGGCCCACCAGCAATTTTTTACATACAAATCTTATCAATTTGTCCAACTTTCAAACCGCCATAAAATATCACACTTTTTTGTGGTGGATCCAAACCTGTTTATGAGGTGGGAGCCCGAAAACGTTTCTGGCACTTCAGGCCTAAAATTAAGGTGGGGCCCCTCCCCTAAATCAGCCACTGCTTTAAAATCATCACCAATCACAAAATCTCACGCTCTTTCCATTTCTGGCACCCATTTTGTACTACCACCTATTTTATGATTGACAAGGTCAGCGTGACAGGGTTTTTGTCACACAATCTTCTCAAGACTGCATCCACAAGCTATACAAAGTGAAAAAGGCTTGAATTCACCACCCACACTCACATTAAAATTAATAATAATTGTTCCCTTATCTACACTGAAAAGGGAATATTACTGGTAAGCCATTCTAAAATCACCTACAATAGCTTACAATAATATTTTAATATATACAAAAAGTTAATTTAGTTTAAACAATCTCTAAGATCTACATGTAAATATTAATGTAGTATTCATATATCTGAATACACAAAAATGGACCTATAATCTTCTGATATGTACAAGATCCATAATAAATAATTTAGCCTAAGTTTGCAATGTTTGAACAGAAATGAAATGAATCACAAAAGAAATCATATTTAATTGTCAAGCTAAACTGCTTGATTGTACAATTTCATTGGTTCAACATAGAAATGATTTCCTCCCAAGCAAATAATTTGTCAGTTAATATGTACACCTGCATTGAAAAATAAAAAATTATGCAGTTCACTAAGTGATATGGGAGTAACTTCCTCGCATGTAAATGAACCTCAAATGGTGGGTATTGTTGATTAGATTGAAAATTTTCAACCGGTTTCACCTGCCCTCAAAAACCACTGAGGAAGATACAGGGTTCCCCTCACCAAAACCACTCAAAATAATATCAAACGGGGTTTAAAACTTGGTTTCCGTTGACAACCAAGGTCTTGTGAAAAAATTAAACCATTAAAGACAACAAACAGGCAGCTAGATTCATCCATGATTTTACCCGAAACTTTTGTACTGTCTTGTCTTGTAGACAAAGTACTGAATTTATTTATAATTTATACAGTCAGATAAGCATACTTTTCAATCCGATCTCACCTTCATACCCAGAATTTTACAAACATAAAGAAACCTCGTTTCTTTTATTTTGATTTCCCTCTTTATTTATCCTGAAATAACGTTTGAGTACTTCCGCATAGAACTGTAGAATCTTGTGTAAACTTCTCGAGCTGCGAAAGAGCAAACAAATTCCGCGAAAATTTAAATGCCAAACACCAAACTCATCTTTGATCACGGGTATAAGACCACGAAAGGAAAATAAAAACATACCTAACACTCCTAACCGAATTTCCATTAGGGCTAATCTCCCAAAAATATAACAGGGAAACAAAGTTGTGGAGTTTTAATCATTTAGCTATGAAGCCCTACCTCGCTGTCGGCGAAGACACAGACATTGGCTGTGGCCTCCTGCGGATCGCCATTATACATATCTTTTCCATCAGTAATTATGGTTCCGTACAGAAAAGCTAGTTCTTCGCTGTCTGGATGGTGCAGCCGTATTTGACTTTTCGCTGAATTGGTTATCACATTGGCAGCATCCACGATGTCGTTCAATCGGGAAGAACGAACATCAAGACCCAAGCGGTCTGCAGTGACAATGGCGTAGAAGGCTCCACCGAATCCAATGTCGACTTTCACCTTGCCAAATTTCTCCGTATTTATCTCCACGTCAAGTCCAAACGCAAACGCCGGGACAGAGACGAAGCGAACACGACCCGATCTGCCTTCTTCTATATCCACTAGAGCTTTCACCACGCCGCAGGGACACTCGATAAACACGGGGACTTCACCAACACTCGAACGCGACACGTCTGTGCTAAGAAGACCCGAGTCGACGGCATATCGGCCGAGAGCTATAACAGCGTGGCCACACATCGTGCTGTATCCTTCGTTGTGCATGAAAATCACTCCCATATCGGCCTTTTCGCTGTGTGGTTGGACAATCACAGCACCGTACATGTCGTAATGTCCGCGAGGTTCAAACATCACCAGCTTGCGAAGGTGATCGAGGTGTTCTCGAACGTAGCGTCTTTTGGCCAGAATAGTGTCTCCTTTGATCTCGGGGTAGCCAGAAATGATTATTCTCAGCGGTTCGCCTCCTGTGTGCATCTCAATTGTGGAGATTTCAGGGCCGTTGTCCTCCATCGTGACTAAAAGCAACGAAAGATTCAAGAAAGACAAATTTTTCAGCTGATGTTTCCAAACAGTGTTAGACTTCCGGTCGACCTCGCGCGCGCATGTCCCGCAGCTAAACAAAAAGGCGGGAAATCAATTAATCTCCCCAGCGGGGAGGAGTTGGGGGGCGCGGCGGACGGTACGAACGCAGACCGATTTCCGGCTGTTGTTTCACACTCGTACTCGTCTGGTTATGATGTGAGGATCTCCCAGTGGGGTCCTTGTTATATAAACAGATGAAACCAGTAAACTGTTAGAGGACTTAGAGATAATGGATTTAATTAGTCAGGGCTTTTTTTTTTTTGCAACGTAAGCCATCTCCTCTGAACCTCTATGAGGGTCCCAATAGGTTTGGCGGGATGCGGGATTTGGCTTATTTTTGTGGCGATATTCGGGATGCGAGCTAAAAACAGGAGCGGGAAGCGGGAATTTCAAATACGAGCGGGAGCGGGATTTCGTGTTTTTAAGGGGTGGGGATGCAAGAATCGCAAGGGGAAAAGTAGCGGGATACGGGATTTCAATTTTTTTTAATTTTTTTTTTCTTTTTACGCGACTGCATGAATTGAACAAGCACGCAAGGCAGACTGGTACAAATGGATCCTTTGTGTATAACTGTGTCGGGTTTCAATTAATGAATAGCAAAGGAGGTGTAGCCTGTTTAAAAACTTATTCATTATGCGTACGTGTGAGACCCGTATGAGTCCTTTTCTGATTGTGTTGATTTCCGACATTTCTATCTTCGTCGCTTTCGTCACAAGAAAGAGGTATCAAGTCACAGATGGTGTTTTGCATGTCCTGGCCTTGTCTGCGTTCTTGGCCATTCCAATCATTTCCATTTCCATTGAGCGTTTGTTGAAACAGCTATATCAGGAGGGGACATTGGGGTTTGCGGTATTGCGGTTTCAGACCATTTTTCATACGGTATTTCGGTATAATTTCACTCTTAAAGTGCGATATTGCGGTTTCATCCAGCCCTCCGGTATGCGGTTTTTTAGCGTTTTGGTCGACGGAACTCGGTAGAACTCGGTAGAAACTGAAATGTTCTTCACGGTATTTCGGTTTCTGGTCGTTACTATAATCGTTTCAGTAAGATGATAATGTCGATAATGTCGTGTGCGATGGGCCTATAAATGTCCGATAGCAAAAGTAACGTGAGTGTTAAAGACCGTTCACTGATGCCCGATAGACGAAAAAACCCAGCTCCTGTATTACTGCTATGGCAGGAAACGTGCCAACTGTGATGTCCTTCAGTGATACCGGTATACAGCTGCAGTCATAACTAACTTGATACGAACTTCTTGGGAGCGTCCTACGAGAAATGTCGTCATCCGGAGAGCCTCGCCTATGGCCAACTAATAGCACGACACAAGCGAACGACCGACATAGCTGGTTTTAATTTATCAATGAACTAATCAAGATTAAGAAAGGCAATGCGATCACCGAATTTTAAAACTAAAACGAGTATAACTTCAAGGAACTTACCTTCAGAGATCAGTGTAGATCGAGATGATACTCGGAGTGCAAACTCAAGCAAACAAACTAATGCACTTCATTGTTAACTCAGACGAGACTGCCTTACTAAAAATAGAGGGGTTTTTGTACAATAGATTTGGAACGCTTTCAAATTACGGTCTGTTGATTTCTTTCGAACAAAACAATTGTTTCTGAATATTAATATCGCAGAAGCCAAGATCATCAGACTTAATCGAACTGCCTGCCACATCAACAATGAGTTCTCAAATTTACAAAATGTTGCACGCGATTTTGCACTCCCGAAACAAAAAGATAGATGTACATCCACCAACATTTCCACGATCAAACTTTGTTTAGGTTTCTATAGCAGGAACAAAAGGAGAAACTACTTACTTGAAAGAGATGTTATTACGAGGACAACTGCACGTAAACAATCTTCTGGGCTTCTAGAAACTTGCAGCTGTTAAATGGCTTGTTCAAGGGTTCAGCGATTTTCAAAGAAATATTCGTTGCGGGTCAGAACATTATTTTAAAAAAGAGGTTTCGGAGCCAGTCCACGTAGGGATCAAGCAATTATGGAAATGGTCAGAAACAGCCTTACCTCAAAAACTATTTCTGGTGAAATGTATTCATGAGCAAGCAATTTGTTAGCAAAGTTAGCAAATGCTAATATTTGTGGTTAAACCGCCAACGGAAACTCGATTGAAATTTGTTTGTCAGTCAAGATAAAACGCAAGAATAGAAAATATTTTAAGGATAATAAACAAAATATTAAACCTCCTTTTGGCTTCAAAATATATTCACTGATAATTGTCCGGCATTATCTGTTCCTTGAAGCTCACAGTTTTCTCAGTGGAAGATTTGAGCTGGACTCCTAACAGCAACTGCATGTTTCTAACATGCTAATAAACTGGTTCCAGCGGTTGATCAATGGTTAGTCTGGCCGGCACAAGCTGGGCGCGTCTAGATCTATTTGTCGCATGCGCAGATGACTGATGTAGCGTTTTCGAGCGTATTTGTATGGACGGGGAAAACGCTAGTAAGAAAACGATGGTGTGGATGAGGAGCTTTTGATGCGTTTTCGATGAAAACGGAGCGTTTCGAAAACTTAGCATTATGAAAACGGGTACGTATGAACGGGGCCTAAGTCAACCTCGTCCCCGCAGAGCCCACGATTCTTTTGGATGCTTCTAAAGGATCGCGGGCTCGCGGGTCGAGATTGGGCCTAAGTCTTTTGTTTGATGTTTATTTTAATAATAACACAGAAACTTGTTTAAAATTTTGGGCGGGATCGGGATTTCGACGAAAAGAAGGGCGGGATGGCGGGATTAACGAGAAAAAATAGGCGGGAAGGCGGGATCTGGGAACCCTATTGTGGACCCTCCTCTATCTCTACGTTCCTCTGGTAGCGACCAGGCTAAAGTAAGCCATGTGATTGAAATAAAAACAGTTCTTGATTTTGAAAATGTGAGAGGTTGTTTAAAATAACACATCTCTGAAAAACAAATACGAATAAAAGGCAAATGCCGGTGGGAAGATATAAACTCCAAAATTAACCATATACCGTATTTTCTTTATTTAACCCCCTCCCTCTATGAAGCCCCCCTTCTTAAATTCTACCCCCCCCCCCCCCTCCCCATTTACAGGGATAAAAATATTAATAAGCCCTATCACTCTATTAACCCATTGACTCTTATCCCTAAACCGACCACAACCGTCCGTGGGGAGTCCGTGAATTTGTACCACGTGTGACGTCATAACTTTTCAAGCCAGAAGATGCTTTCAATAGGTTTTACAAAGCATACCTAAATGAGCACGAAAGGATGAATTGGGCCAGAACTGAGACACAAAAAACTTGCAATTTTTCCTCCCAAAATTCAAAGAAAAACGTAGTTTCTCCACCCTCGATACTTTTCGTTAAAAATGTTCACTTTCCTCAACGTTTAGGTGGAAACTTTTTCAACGTGAAAAAAAGTGACTGAAAGGCCAACAAAACCACAACAGAAAGTGAGGGGGAAAAGAAACAAAGAACGCTTCCCTCTATTTAAAACCTCCCTCCCTTCTAATAGATCGAGGCCCAATCTCGTGCCCAGAGTCAACGGTCTCCTCGGTCAGCAGGTCGTCGCCAGGTTATACTCTGGGGGAATGGAATAAATATCGAATTTTTTGATTGGCTGTCTCGTGTAACAAACAATGGCCGTTACACCAGATTTCTGGTATTCAAAATTCCATTCCCCCAGAGTCTAACCTGGCGACGACCCGTTGACCGAGGAGACCGTTGACTCTGGGTACGAGATTGATCGAGGCCAATCTGAGAAAATATAGTTGTTTTGACTGATATCAAATTACACAAAAAAGACCTTACATACATGCTACAGCGTGGAGTGAAGATTGAATTTTCTTGGTTTTAAATAAGGGGAAGCCCCTTTATTTCCTGGATATTTCTTTAAGTCTTGCCTTCTTCGATCATTATTAAGCGAAATACCGCTGACCGTCATGGAATTACACCTCGCCAATCTCGTACGAGATTGACACCTCACATCAAAGCAGACAGTTGAGCACAACACTTCGGTCGTCAAGCTATTAAATTTACATATCACTTCCGTGTTTTGCAAAACAAGTTTGCATTTATATCTTCCTCGAACGGCATATTGCAATGACGAGACAGCAGAGATCTTAGCCCTAGCCAGCACATACTTGGATAAAGGTACCATTTATTAGCTTTTATTAAACTATTGACTGCATTGCATTTACTTTGTAGTGCACTGAGTGGTCGAACAGCAAAATCACTGTGAGAGTTTAAAATACGAACGTAGTTTGGGGCAATATATACCTCACATACGTGTAGAGTGGACTATGATGGCTATAACACGTTAGAGAAGCCAGTACATCCAACCGATTTTCGACTTATTGAGGTTCTTCCCAATAAATACCGGCTAGAAGCAATTAATAGCAGTCCCAAATAATAGATGAGTTAGAATCAGTAATTTTGTATCTAAATATTAAACGAGCTAAATCAAGTGCTTCAATATAACGATGGTTCTCTTTTGACTTGAGATTTTAAAATGACTATCTCTTAATTGGATACATATACAGTTTTACTATCAATATTTTCACGATGCAAGCTCAGCCTGCTGTATAAAGTATTATAAACATATGCTGAATTTAATTTTGTCTTAGAGGGCAACTTGAACAGGAATTGACGTTGTCACGCATGGGTTTTTTCCCGAAAACTGATTTGCATAAATCAAAGCAAATAATTAATTTCGCAGCAGTTTTTGAGATAACGTTAAAAGGGCCCATCTAGCCTTAGCTACAAAAATTCCGATTTTTTTTTAGACAATGTAAAGATTTTTAGAAAATGTGGATATTTTTAGAAAATTATAAGGATAATAAGAATAAATGGGGTTTGGTGTGAAATGATTTAGATCTTTTTAGTTGGACGGTTTCAGTTCAAATATTAAAATTACAACTTTGCGCTAAAAGGATGATGCCTATAACCAGTCGTTTCAGTGCTAACCTCTCTCTTTACCCCGCCCTATATAGGGTCTGAACCCAGTCCCTATGGGCGGGGGTAAGAGAGAGTTCAGGGACTGGACTATTTCAGTGCCAGCAGTATATTTATAATTACTAAGCCGTTTCCACCCTGCGTGATGCTTCCCACAATTCTAATGGCTAAATATGGCAGACCCTGACTCTGAGCCTACAGAGGGTACTTCAATCTAACACGGGTCTATTTTATTATTTTATTATTACTTATTTGAATAATTGTGATTTTCTTGCCTTTAATTAAGCTAAAACTCTGAAATCATCAACAAAAAAATCTTTATATATCTTTTTTTTTCTTCGAGATTTTTAGAACTTTGTTGAAAATATTCTTAGGCTGTTTTTGAGATTTTTGTAGCTAATCCTTGGACAATAAGACACGTTCAATAAGACACGTTCGCTATCTCAAAATTCTAACCTGACTGCGAGGATAACAGGACAAACTTCTATATTTTGCTTGGTTTTCTTTGTATCCAAAACCATCCAAGTCTCTTTTGGGAATTGAGAGACAAAGGAAACTTAACAAATTTGCAATTTTGTCACGAAAACCTGGAAGCCAGCTTAGAATATTTGAAAATTACTTTAGAATTACATCCGAAAAAACGTATCCTTTGTACAAACGTCCTATAACAAGTAATGTGTACATCATTTACGCTTCGGGCTTTGTATATTGTCCCCTTTCAGTATGTAGAGGATAAGAACTGTCACTTGACATAAGGAACATTCCCACATCAATGGTGCACTACAAGGCAAACGAGCATAGTAATTCCTACTCCTTCGGGCAGACCGTTCACTACTCCTTATTCACTGACTCAGTACGTTCTTTACACAGCCATGACGTCTACAAGTTCCACATCTAAGGCATTCGTGCAACTGACGTCACCAGAAGAAGGCAACTGGCTTTCCCTTGGCCGTGCGTTATCAACAGTTCTTTGTGAAGGTCTTCGCCCGTTTATAAAAAAAGAAACAGAGATATTTATAACAATGTGAAGGCGGCAATTACAGCTCCTGCTGGACCGTGTACCTGTGTCTATTTTCCAGGAAGGAGACCAAACCAGTACCACGACATGCGCACCTGCCAGTGGGCAACTGTCCTCCAGGCGTATCACCTCAATGGAAGGCCAAACTGGAAGCAAAGTGACTCCACCAAATGGATGGACCCAAATGTTGGTCCCTGGGAAATAGTCAAGCTTTTTCTCCCCGATGTAGGTGGTCATACGGTAATACTGAGCGTCGAGGACATGGAAATCACTGCTATCCTCAACTTGATGTTCTGGTGCAATCATTTTACCGTTCAGCGGCCACTGATCAAAGATGTTCGTGATACTCGAAACACAAAATGGGCACATCTGCCAAAGTTGGAGTTATCCGAAGCAGAAAAGAAAGATGCCTTTGAAACACTAGAGAAGCTTCTCCAAGATCCAGTCTTGGCTAGGGATGTCGACGCCCAAGGAGCCTTGAGAGAGATTTTAGCCCTGAAGTATACGGCGGATGTGCACATTTTCAAAGCAGAAGTTTTATCTCATTTCAAGGAAGCAATTCAAAATGAGATGAAGTCGTTGAAAAAGGAATCTAAAAGGAACATAAAACATCGTTCTTGGGCGGAGGCACAACTGCGAAACCTTCGAAAATCCCAAGAGAACGTTGAGAAAAAGCAAAAAGCTACAATGTCTGTAGCACGTCTTGTCATTAATCATGTGCTGTGCGTTATAAGTTACCTGGTCAAAAGTACGCGAGGTACAAGACGAAGTTCGGTCGCCACGTTGCTGATGTTTTTGTTCCTTTGTTGTCACGTTAGCATCCTCAGGCTAGATCACAAATCAGACAGGGATGGTGAGTTATATGTTACTGACTATTTTTATTTCCTGGGTGTCTTGTGGCTTGGTCACTGAGTATGCAAGGAATTCCCCCACTGGACAACACTATTCCACGATTACCTCACTATTTAAACTGATATGCGGCGAATTCACTAACAAGGTTACTAAAACTCTACTCCGAGTAAAAGTAATATGAAATCAGTTTTATAACATTTTTGTGCTAAAATAAGGCAAATGTTTAACAGGGCGTTTTTTTATCAGGATGTCCGGCGGAGGATATCATCGTTCCATTTGACACCAAAGAGTTTAACTTGACAGACTACTTAACTACAGCTCGAGAAAACTTTATCGGTCGTGGATGGATGTATCAAGAGATAGAGAATGCCTTCGATACCGCTCGTACGGTCTCTGGTGTCTTGATTATTGGGGATCCGGGAGCTGGAAAGTCTGCCCTGGCTGCCCAGTCGGTCTGTTCCCGAACATCAAGTCGTACTATTCATGACCACATATTGGGATACCACCTGTGTAAGCACTCTGACAAAAATACGCAGATTGCAGGCAAGTTTGTTCGTAATTTAGCAGAAATGATAGCTCGAAGACTGCCGGAATATGGTTACATCGTTTCTAACAGTTCCTACATTCAGCGTTCGTTAAACACTGACTGTGTCACCGTTCAAGATCCTGTAGGGTGTTTTGAACAGGCAATATTGTCACCCTTAAGAAGTCTGACCAATATACCCAAAGAGAACTGGTATGTTGTCATTGATGCCCTCGATGAATGCCTCACTCAAAGTAAAACAAGCCACAGTATTGTATATCTGCTCAAGAATAAGCTTCCTCGGTTTCCATCATGGTTGAAGCTTGTGATGACCTCTCGCAACCAGTCGAGCGTTTCCTTAAATTCAGATAGCATAGAGAAGCTAATCCTTGATCCTCTAGACTCTCGAAACATCGAAGACATCGAACTGTTTTTGTCAACAAGATTGTATCGAGATGGTCCATTGCTTTATAAATTGAACGTTTGGTTTGGAGGCAATAGAAAACACATAAAAAACATAGAAAACACTGCGGCGAGGATTATTTCTACCTTATTGAGCAAAAGTCAGGGAAATTTTCTGTTTGTTAAGGAGATGCTTCGTCACTGGGAAACTTCAAGACTAGCTCAAAGTGATCCCTATGCACTGCCTAAATCGTTGGGAGAATTATACCATAGCCACTTTGAAAGATTGTATTATCGGAAGAAAAAATTCAAACCTGTTCGACGTCTCTTGGAATTACTCGTGTCTACGTTAGAACCATTAACGCAAAAAGAAATATTCCACGTTCTCAGTATGAAAGAAAAAAACCTGGAAGAAGACTATGACTTTAACGATAGAATGATCGGTCTAGGACACTTTTTGAGATACAGAAAAAATGGTACAGTCACGCTGTATCACCAGTCTCTAAGTGAATGGCTTACGAGTGAAAGCAATCGAGATGGCCTATTTTATGTCAGTAAAAAGAAAGGTCATGAAATGTTCGCGGATTACTTCTTTAATCTGATTGTGAACCGAGATAACCGCTCAACGCCGATTATGAACGGAGATAACCTCTCAACGCCGATTAGGAACGGAGATAATCGCTCAACGCTGCTTTGGTGCAGCACATCGCATTTGCCGATTGGAAGGAAAACCTCCTCAGCTTTCCTTCTCAGGTTGTCAATTCTTCAGATCCTAACAGGAATAGGACTTTGTTACGGCATCTTGTAGCAACAATCAACAATACAGAGCGGGTACTGAAATTGGTGCTACGCCATTTTCTTTGGATTGATAACCGTGAAACTGAACACCAGCATTCTGGCAGCAGAACATGGGCTTGTAGACAATCCGGCTTGCGTTATTAGTGGGACGAGGAGCCGACGTAAATCGCAAGACAAAGGTACTGATTTCCCGTTGTACATTGGCCAACTCGGAGATACATCAAGGTGATTATTTTACACTATTAAGTAAACTTTCTTCTAGTTCTCGAATCAAAATATACATTTTGGGGCTCCACAATGCTTCACGGGGTCCTTCACGTTGCAGCACACAAGCTCATTTGACGGCATTACACTGAACTAGCCGCCGAGAATGGACATTTAGGGATTGTTAAAGCTTTGTACGAGGCAGGCGCAGTTGCAGATCAAACCGCTTCATCACGCAGCAGCAAACAATTGCAATACGTTAGAAGTAATAAAATACCTGTTACAAATAGGTGTCGAGGATGAATGGATGAGATGCGATGTCTCCTTCTATTGGCTAAATAGACCTTTCTCCAAAATGGCCGCCGAAAATTCAAATTAAACTGAGCGGAAAATCAATACCAGCACCTGAAAGACCACCTCTTGTTTGGTAATCGTACGAAGTTTCGTTAGGTTAGGTTCTACCTGAGTTGAGAAAACGGAAGTTGAAAACTGGAAAATTTAGAGACGTTTGTATACCCCCAGTCATACAAACGTCTCTATAAATTTTCCAGTTTTCAATTTCGGGCTTTCGGGCCCCCACCTTATAAATAGGTATGGATTCGCCAATGTGATATGTACTTTAAATAAAATGTTAAGCCCCCCCTCTTGAGTGACTTATTTTACCTAGAGCCCCCCCTCTCCTTGCTTTGATTTTACTTTATGCCCCCCCCCCCTCTGGTTTTCCAACCCCCCCCCCCCCCTGGTAATTATTGCACAGTCCCTAAGGTGATAGCTTCAAAGTAGAGTCTTCTGGAGTACTGAAAATAGGATTAAAAGTTCAAGATCTTTTCTTTGTTTGCTTGTTTGTTTGTCTGTTTGTTTTTTGTTTTTTTGTTTGTTTGTTTGTTTAATTTTCACCTTTTGCTTGTGAGTGAACTCGCTTTGCACGGGTTTTTTTTTCTCTATTTTTGCTGTGCAGGATTTTTTTTTTGGTAATTGCCCAACCCCCCCTCCCAAAATAAAATGGTCCATCCCTAACGCGGTGGGACTGGGATCGGTTTTCATTCCATTCTCTCTCCCAGGACCACTCGATACGACTTCCGGGATCCGGAAAGTTTACAATTGAGAGTGTTAATTTGATCATTGTATATGGATCTTGATGAGCGAAAAAGCGGAACAAGAACGTTAAGGTGAGCATTTCAAAACATTTGTTCTTCTTTCTGACTACTAGATATAAAGTTTAATGTGATTTCACACCTCCTTTTGCACGTACAAGTTGCAGAGGCAGCTCAGTATTAAAAGGAATTGTAATATTAGCTCATCTGATTAGGCCTCAACGCTGGTTTCCATAAAATTTCCTATCATTTCTGTATTCGTATCTGGAAAACAGAAACGCAGCGATTTTGCCAAAGGACTACCTTTAAATTATATTATGCTAGCTTTCGATGGTTCTTCTTTTGAACCTCGATTCAATTCTCTTATGCGATCGAAGAATTCGTTATTCGGTCAGCGCTGTGACTTCGAACACGTATGCATTTAATAGTGTGATGTTTACACATTGGAGAGCTTTCAGACATGCGATTGAACCTCGAAAAACTTTAGCCTGAATTTCAACCGTCTCCTCTGACGCTTGCTCCCGAGAGAAACGTTTGAATCAAATAGACGCTTATGCCGTCTGGTGACGTCATGTCACTTTACAAATTCCCCGGGACAAATTCATGCAGAAATGGTGAGAAATATCGCCAGGACAAGGATTACAGGGTACGTAATTGTTTACTGACGTGAAATGTGGGAACGTACAGTCCACTGCATGCAATATTGTGGAAGGAACATTTCCGCTTATTATAGCTATTTCCATATTAAATTAATAAAGTTTACGGCTTCAAGCGTTTACAGGGCTCCAAGAACGAAATACTTTCAAATACACACTTGAACTCTTGCTTCAGTCGCTTTAATCTGAAAGAAGCCATTTGGTCCTTAACCAAGGATTCAAGCAAAGAAAAAAAATACTATTATAAGGTACGGGTCGCACTACAGCCAATTTTGTTTACATAAAAAATTTTGTAATTTTTGGCGAGGAAAAATTTGCAAAAAATTCGCTAGTGCCAAATTTTGGTGGTGGTCGCACTCAAACCAAGATGTGTTTTCCAAAACTCTCCTGATTGATGTAAATGTAAACTCCAGGCGTAGTCAATCGATAGAAATCGATATCGGAAATCAATCGATACACTCGATATCAATCGATATCAATCGCCGATTGCTATCGATTGATATCGGTAATCGATAACAATCGAACTCACAGAAAAAAAAATTTATCGATTGTTATCGATTGGCAAAAATCGATAACAATCGATAATAATCGATAGCAATCGATAAACATCGATAATCCAAAGGAGTATTTGTTTCAAACATATTACTGAAGATGGCGTGGCTATCTAGACATGTATCTAGTAAACACGTCCAGGCAGAGTGTTCATCGCGTTCACTTGGTTTTCTGGGATTTAAAAGATTTGAACATGTCCATTCATTCGAACCCTTGTTTTATGACGACGAAAAACACAGAAAACTGCTTCTTCTTTTGCATGTATTGTTCCTGGTCGATATTTATGGAACCAAAGTGATTACTGCTGTGCTACTGGATTATTTTTTATTTCTTGCTTACTCTGTGATTTATTCTTACGTTTCTTTTTTAATGCGACTAATTGAAATCACAAAAACACTGATTTTGTTGTTTATTCTGCATCATCTTTATGGCGTTGCTATAACGAGACTAGAGGGTTGCACGCCGCTACTTTGCACACCGCAACTTCTTCTTCCGGTATTATGAACTGCGCTGAAGATCGATAAAAAGACCAAATTGTTCCTGTTATTGTTTTTGTTCCTATAGTATTTTGTTGATAATTGTTAAACTATTGCATGCTATGATGATTGAATGACTCAATAAAACCATACAGACAACATTGTGTCAATGATTAACTTGTAAAATGACAAAAATCATTTCCGATAACAATCGATAATAATCGATAAATTAATCGTTATCGATTTCTATCGGAAATCGATATCAATCGAACTCACAACTTTTTTCTTTATCGATTTCTATCGATTGATATCGGAAATCGATATCAATCTTCGATTGTTATCGATTGTTATCGATTGATATCGATTATCGGTTTATCGATTGACTACGCCTGGGTAAACTTAAATGGCTTGGGACCAGGTTTCGTACTTCGCTTTCTTGGTTTTCGTCGTTTCTTGTAGACTTGCCACAAGTCGTCTTCTTTGAGCGAAACCGGGCGACGCGCGACAACGATCGAGGAACGTCGCGAGAGGAAACCAAAACCAACGAAAGGGAAAAATAATATTGGAAAGGGCTTTTAGAAAGTCTACGTTTCTTGCTGCTGGCTTCAATTGCAATCGAAGGAGATTGTTTTGAACTTGAGACGAATTGTTCTCCAAATCGCCGCCGGTAAATTTGGTTTCGATCAGACCCAGTGTAGTCATAGACATTCGCGGCGTAATATTGATGTTCATGTTCTTCGTTTTCCGGTCGAAATAATTATTAAAAGAGTCAGATGAACCAGGTAAAAATTATTTTGTCCCGTAATTGCACGCGCTAAACTAGCGAATCTTAATTATCAAAACATAGCATCTTGCGTGAATGACAGTTTAATGGCTAAAACGGGCTAAAATAACAAAATTGTGTGATTTTCAAAAATTTGGTCGCCTCCAGGGCAACACTTCGGCTTCTTTGAAGATTGGCGAAAATTTGGCAATTCGCAAAAAAATTGGCAAAAAATTGAAACTGGGGGTCGCACTGTATTTTACGATTTTTACGTTACGTGTTGACAGATTTGACACTTGAATAAACAAAATTGGTCAAAATTGGCTGTAGTGCGACCCGTACCGAATCATTATGCTTGACTGTGGACACGATAACAAGTTCGTAAATTAATTAATAGTGCGACACAAGCGTCGAGCTTGTTGACAAATGATCACTGAAATTCACTGCTGAAGCGACGAACAGCACTAACTAATATAAAACCTACCGACTTTCCAATATTAATTTTGTATTCGTAGATAAATTAAAAAAGGCATTGTTTCAAAGAAAAGAACTGAAAAAGTTCATTTTCCTGCCGTAGGATGTGTAGGATGTTGATCTCCGATCCATGCAAGACCATGCAAGCGTGTCCGTTGAATATCAAATGACAGTGAGGCCGAGGTATTATAAACCCAAACCGATGAAGTGTGCCGGATTTGTTACAGACCTGCAGGGCCGGGTTGTTCAAAGCACGATTAAGCTAATCCAGGATTAGAGTAAATTTTGATTTCATTTAATCAAGCTTTTAATTTCTCTTGTATATACGTGTTTTTCTCTGCCAATGTTTTGTAAATTTTGAGATTAGTCAAAGTCAAAACAGAAAGACAAAAAATATAAACAGAAAACCTCACTGAAAAGTTACAAAACTGAAATCAAAATTCGCACTAATCCTGGATTAGCTTAATCGTCCTTTGAACAACCCGGCCCTGGATCAGTAAATTATACTCCAGAAAATAAACATTGAACGGCAAACTGATCCTTATATTCCCGGGTATATTACGGCTGAGAAAAAGAACGAAAACAAGAAGAAGCAAATATAAATATGAAATATAATTTCATATTTGCTTCTTCATATCTCATATTTATATTTGCTTCTTCTTGTTTTCGTTCTTTTTCTCAGCCTAGCCTGCAATGCAGGCGGTTTGTGGTCTTGCGATCGAGTGTTTAGCCGCCATCTTGGATTCACAAAACGTGGAGAGTTAGGGCAAGTCGGGGAAGGGGACGGTGTAGGGGGTTCACAGCGACAGGGCTGAATAACGTCTGCGCATGTGCGGGATTTCATGACAGCAATCGACAGCAATGACAGCAATAGCAATTTTTTTAGCGCGAACGTGTTGTTGTGTGGTTTTGAAATACGACGGCAAGGAGAGATAAATGTCTTTTATTTCCCCTCCAAAACGGGAATATTTCCTTTTCCTACTTTCGCAAATAATAATTTGAACACTTCAAAGTTTACATCGAAGATTTTTCGCCATGAAATGCCGTGGAATAAGAGAAAACTTGAGTATATCATTACTGCTTCGTTTCTGCATTTTCGCGGACTCTGACATCGTGGCCCTTCGTGGCTATTTTTCAGCGAGTGTTCAGAAAAAAACCCTGGTGTTTCAAAAGATATGTTTTCACTCAGTAACAGGCGGATCCATTGCAAGATTTTGAAGCTTAACTTTACAGGCAAACTCTTATCCTAGGCGAAAACCTTTGCAGTGTTTCGTATTTTTGAAAATTCCGCCATTTTACCTATGTTGTTGCTATGGTTTCCTGGCAAGCGCTTGGGGCATGCGCAGACGTTATTCAGCCCTGTCGTTCACAGCGGTCAAACGTTTGACCGCTGTGGAGTGGGCACCGAGTGTTAATAGCGCGAAGAAGCTTGGATTTTTTTTAGTAAATCATGAAAAAAGTTCCTAAACTCAAACATTGAAGAAAAACTAACAAGTAAAACCCAGGTTATCTTTGACCGCCGTCGCCTATTATGTTTGTCCGCGATCTTTGACCGCCGTCGCTTATTTTTTATGTTTGACCGCGATCAAGGTAGGGGGTGGGGAGGGGTTTGAATAATTATTTTTCCCCCTCCCCCTCAGCCCTCCCTCGCCTTTCTGTCTGACTCCCTCTCCCTTCGCCGTTCTTTTGCACTCGCCTTAAGCCTCCAATGTTTTCCGAATCCAAGATGGCGGCTTATAAACACTCGATGGAATATTCAGCGCTCGCTCGCCCAAAAAAACGCCTGTTTTGCAGGCTATTCTCAGCCGTAAGGATCAGTTTGCCGTTCAATGTTTATTTTATAAAATGACAGCCTCGCTAAAAATTCTCATAATTATGCGAATGTCTTTCGCTCGAAAATCAACCAATCAAAAATAAATCACTGCCCGGTGTTCGGGTAATGATGTCACCGGACGAAATCGCGCGGAATGTATCGCTGAGTTGGCTAAAATCAGGAGATATTCGGATAATTGTTTTATTATTCAACAAATTGATAACACAAGTAAAAAAAACTTTTCCACTTTTATTTCAAGAACTGACTTGAATATTTTACCGCGCGCCATTTTTTACATATAAAAGGTAAAGGTAAAGTCTTCACGTGCCTAATGGCCCACAACTTGCGGAGCTTATCCCGGTTTCCTTAGCATGAAGCGACTAGGAGTATTGCTACTCCCCTGGATGGGATGCTAGTTTTGTCGCCGGTACCCATTTATACTCCCAGGTGGAGAGAGGCACTGTGAGAGTAAAGTATCTTGTCCAAGAATACAACACAGTCACCCCGGCCAGAGCTCGAACCTAGCTTGCGTGGCAGGCGTATAAAGGGGAGGGAGGAGGGGAGCGCGAAGCGCGAGGAGAGAGCGCGAAGCGCGATCGGCGGGAGGGATTACTCCGACTCCTCGCGCTCCCTCCCCTTTCTACGCCTGCCACGCAGGCTAGGCTCGAACCCGGACCGCTCGTTCCGGAGTCCAGCGCGCTAACCATTAGGCCACCGCGTCTCCCACATATATATAAACAATAGCCTCCATTTGGCGAGGAAATATGCACGGATATTTGTCCGCGGACATTATCTGTTCCGAGAAGCGAACAGTTTTCCGAGAGCGAAGCTCGAGGAAAACTGTGAGCTTCGAGGAACAGATAATGTCCAAGGACAAATGTCCAAGGACAAATATCCGAGCATATTTTTGAAGCCAAATGGAGGCTATCGTAGTTATTATCCTTCAAATATTTTTTCACAATGCCGCTCTGACTATTTGCCGTGGAAGATCTCGGCCAAGCTGTTAAACATAAAAATAATTTTGTTGGCGTTCAAAAATATTGCTAGTCTGTTCAAAACAATCAGTTCTATTAAACTTAGCAATTTATTTGATACGAAAACTGAACTTAACGAACGTAAAAACGTAAACTTTGAAAACTGGGGAATATCACTTGGGGAATATCACCTGATATTCCCTAGTTTTGGCTGCGTCACGTGACGTGTTTAGACCAATGGCGCGCGAGAAAAATATTTGATGGATTATAACGCAGGATATCTGTCGTGTACGGCCGACAGATATTGAGAGCATCATGACCATATTTGGACACACGTGTTACATTTTGTTGAATAATAATAACGGATATCAGATTCAGGATTAAACGAGCAGAGGTTCAGGCTAGGTCAGTTTACCTACCCTGTCTCTATGACCGAGGTTCTCGTAAAACCGCTGTACTAGCTTAGCCATAGGCTACTAATCAGATTTAAAAAAATACAGGGGAACCTCTACTTTGGTGGGACACCGCCATTATTATAATGGGGACACCTCCTTTAAGGGACACAAACTTTTGTCCCGGCAAAATTAACGCTCATATTATCTATTACCTCTATTAAAGGGACACCTCTACGGGGACACGTCTCCTTGACCCGAGGGTGCCCCCCCCCCCCCCTTAATTAATGGAGGTTCCACTGTAGTATTAGACTGTTCACAGTCCCTCTATTTTTTGCGCTGAAATCGTCGCGCTGTCACGATCGATCGTGGAACCGCCATCTTGGATTATTTGGCGAGCGAAATCTGGGGAGAGGACAAAACTCCCCTGGGTACGGGGGGCGGGGCGCGGGGAGACACGAAAAAATAGAGCCTCCCCGCGCCCCGCCCCCCGTACCCAGGGGAGTTTTGTCCTCTCCCCAGATTTCGCTCGCCAAATATTCCAAGATGGCGGCTCCACGATCGATCGTGACAGCGCGACGATTTCAGCGCAAAAAATAGAGGGACTGTGAACAGTCTACTGTAGTATCAAATTTACTCAATAACACAACAATACACGGGTAGTAACGAAACGTCTTGGAACAGGTGTGGTTGAAATCACTTTCAATTTGAAGTGGAAAAGCTGGATCAATAGGTTAATTCCAATAGATTAATAGATTAATTCCCTTTTAAATAGTGAAAACGTTTTTTAATTTAATTTTTCCTTAGTTAAAATAAGTTATGATAATGGCAACCTCAAGCACATCAACATCTGGAACAGTCGGACAACTCTCTAAACCAGAGTACAGAAACTGGCTTGCTCTTGGTCATGCCTTAACAACCGTGCTTTGTCAAGGTCTTCGACCATTTATTAACCGAGAGGTGGAGACTTTCTATAGGAATGTATCAGCAAGAATTGGTGGACCCTGCACCTGTGTTCATGTCCCGAGAAGGAGACCAAACGAGTACCACGACATGAGCACCTGCGCATGGGCAACCTGCGCATGGGCAAACATCCTTCAGGCTTATCACCATAGAAACAAGCCAAACTGGAAACAAAGTGATTCCACCAAATGGATAGATCCAATCCTGGGTCCCTGGGAAATAGCTAAACTCTTCCTTCCTGATTTGGGGGCGGGACATGCTGGTATAAAGAGTGCAGACGACATGGATATCACTGGTATCTTGAATCTCATGTACTGGTGCAATCATTTTACCATTCCACAGCCCTTGATCAATGAAGTCCGTGAAACGCGAAACAATAAGTGGGTGCATGTGCCAAAGCTCGAGTTATCCAATATTGACAAGACAGATGCTTTTGACGCCATTGAAAACTTGCTAAAGGATCCTCAACTAGCTCCAGATGCAGACGCACAGAAAGCGCTCAGAGAAATTGTGAATCTTAAAACCGTTTCTGACTGGCATAGTCTCGAGGCTCAAGTCTTAGCAGACGTCAAGGAAATGTTAAAAAGGGAGACACAGCAATCCGAAAGAACCCAAAAGGAGGTAGGACAGCTAGTGTTACTTGTAGAGAAGAGATTGGAGGTGCTGGAGCAAAGGAACGGGCTTTTATCACTCGTTGGCGTGGCGTTGCAAAGCTTGCACGGAAACCTCGTTAGAAGTGTTAAAGGTATCAGGAAAGGAACGTTAGTCTCGTTGGTGATGATGTTCCTTTTTTGCAGCTTCTGTGTCATACTGGAGGAGGACACGTTTATTAGAGATGGTAAGTTTAAACATTGGCTACTCTGGATAAGTTCCTTGTGTTTTAGTTTATTTATTTATCTATTTATTTATTTATTTATTTATTTATTTATTTGTTCATTTGCATGTTTAGTAGAAATACAAAAATTAACGCTGTTCGACGTTTTCGATGTTGCTAACATCATTATCAAATAAAGAGTTATACAGTAAATAACTTAGCGCGGATTGAGTCAGATTGCACGTTCAAAGTTGCGGTTTGAGTTCTTTGATTTTTATGAATAGTAAGTGAGATGGATTTGTGGGCTTGACGTGAAGGAAGTATAGTGATAATTTGATTACAAACATACTGCGAACATGCACTTTCACCAATAAATCTTACAAAGCGATCTCTACTGTTCACTGTGTGCGAATTATTGGACGGTCAATGCATTGTCGGTGGGGGGGTCAGCGATCTTCACTTTGCTAATTAATTCAATTTTTTTTATTATCAGAATCGTTAGTATTATATAAAAATTTCTAACTAGTCTTAAATAGTATTACTTGTAACTTTCAACATAAATTATAGGGTTTCCTTTTTATATTAGTAACATTAGTATTATGTGTAAATTTTTAACTAGAACGTCTTACAAAATGTAAATAGTATTACTTAATTAATTTTTAATTAGTTCTAAAATAGTGTCGGTTTGTTTTAGGATGTTCCATCCAGATGAATAGCTATCCAAGGGAGCTGAAATATTTTGACTTCAGTGATTTCATCAAATCATCGAGAGCAGAATTCATTGGCCGTCAATGGCTATACCAGGAAATGGAAAGTATCTTAAATCACACTAGCAAGCGTGGGGTGTTAATAACTGGAAATCCAGGCTCGGGAAAGTCCGCTTTTCTGAGCAATTTGCTTTGTTCAAACACATCCAGCCCAATTATCCATAACAGAATCCTGGGGTATCATTTCTGTATGCATTTCAACAAAAGAACAAAAAGCGGTGCCGATTTTGTTCAAAGTCTTGCAAATATGATTGCTTGGAGAATCATGATTGAATACCGTCAAGATGTTTGGACTGATTCCTATGTCAGTAGAGTATTGTACAAGTATTGTCCTCAAGATCCAGAATGGTGTTTCGAGCAGGGAATCCTTATACCTTTGAAAAAACTCCAGAACCAGCCCACAGAACCATGGTACATTGTCATAGATGCCATAGATGAATGTGCGGATGCTAAAGCAGAGATTCCCAAGATACTTCAAACCAATATTCGTAGATTTCCAAAGTGGCTGAGATTAATCGTCAGTTCACGTAATGTAAGCACCATCGTTACAAGCCTAAATGAGTTACAGCGAGTAGATCTGCGATCGGACGATAAGAGAAATCTTGATGACATTGACGCATATATATTCCAAAAGGTGTTTCCATTGAAGGAGTCCATCGTACAAAGGATTAAGATGGCTCTTGCAATCACGGACAATGACGCATCAACTCAGAAAATTGTTTCGCACCTAGCCACGAAAGGTCAGGGGAACTTTCAGTTTGTTAAAGTTGTGCTTGATTTGTGGCTCGCATCAGCAGCAAGTGTTAAGTGGGATACTTTTCCCAAGACACTTGACAGCTCTTATCAATTGTACTTTGAGCGAAAGTATGGCACACCCGAATCTTTTCAATCTCTGCGACAAATTTTCGAAGTCTTAGTTGCAGCGTATACACCCCTTACGGTCCATGAAATGCACTCACTGCTCAGGATTGACCACCCAACTCTTGATCTAGAATACGATTTTTTGCCAAAACTTGACCAGGTCTCTCTGTTTTTGTGGCATGGATCGGGGGACGGCCTCATTCGAATTTATCATGCTTCTTTGTCTGAATGGCTCACCAGTGAAACCAACAAAGGAAAATTCTATTACATCAAAAAACAAAATGGCCATAACCGTCTTGCAAATTACTATCTTAATAAAGCTATTACCAACAATTCACTACTGAAACCGGATGAAGCTTTTCACCTGGCGAGTCATATTGTTGAAGGTGGTCTGGTTGAATTTATGGTGCAACAGTTTCTGTCACTTCCTTCGGACCACATCAACACCACTGACCCGGTGACTCATACAACTGCACTTCACCGTAGTTCAAGTTCGTTTAATGCAGATGTGACTAAGCTTTTGATACACCACTTCTCTGACGTCGACTGCTTAGATAACGACCAGCGTACACCATCATTTATTGCGGCAACTTCAGGACATTTAAATAACTTGGAAATTCTTCTTGAAAAAGGAGCTAACCTAAACCACAGCATTAAGTATGCAGATGTTGAAATTGCTTCTTATTCCCAAGATCCAATCAATGAATGTAAAAGGAAGTTATGTGAATATTCATTACTGCACACAGCCGCTCAAGAAGGTAACGTAGATGTTGTACATTTTCTTATTCGACACGACGTGAATATCTTGAGTATAACTGGAGTTAACAACACTGCCGTACAGTTAGCAGCAGCAAACGGTCACCTTGAGACCGTCCAGACGCTCAAGAGAGCTGGTGGAGTTCTGGAGGGCATCTCGCTACATCACGCCGCTGCTGGGGGCCACAGCCATGTCGTGCAGTATCTACTGAGGGAGGGAATAAAAGACACTTGTGTCCACAGTATTCCTTTCCCTATGTTTTCCGATCGAGGGGACAAGG
The DNA here is from genome assembly GCA_029204205.1 of Desmophyllum pertusum. Taxonomy (NCBI): domain Eukaryota; kingdom Metazoa; phylum Cnidaria; class Anthozoa; order Scleractinia; family Caryophylliidae; genus Desmophyllum; species Desmophyllum pertusum. Next base: position 1,320,312 of record MU826837.1, on the reverse strand, counting down.
AATTGAAAGCAGCCAAAGTACGTTTGTATGACAATCGTCATCTTTATTTGCGTGAAACAGCTCTTCATGCGGCGGTTAGGAGAGGGCATATTTCTGTAATCAAGTCACTACTAAGTGAAAACCAAAGTGCTATTTCCTGCGCAAATTCCGCAGGTAGACGCCCACTACACGAAGCTGTACGTGCAAACAGCTATAACACATTAGAAGCATTGCTAGCAACTGGGGCGAATGCCTCGGTTCCGTGCGACACTGGAATATCATCATCAATGCAGTTTGAGCCCTTCGTACCGGATAAAGTAGCTAAAAATCATTGTCCTTGTGGGTTTTCTCCTCTGCATATCGCTGCCATGTATGGCTATCACAGTGCTGCTAAGCTACTTATCAAGTATAGAGCAAATGTCAATGCAGGTGACTGTACCGGTTCATCTCCTCTCCACATCGCCTCCTGTCATGGTATTCTATCGCTTGTGACCCTCCTGGTCAAACGTGGGGCAAACATCAATGCGGCAAGTCTGAATGGGTCGACTCCCCTTCACAGTGCAGCGGCATGTTTCGCCAAGACCATTTTCCACCCGTTGTTTGAGTTGGGCTGTGATCACTACACTACAGACAACGAAGGAATGACAGCATTACACTACGTTGTCAAAGACATAGATGTCGTTGGTTCGGAATGCCTTGTTGATTTATATGCCAGACAACCAAAGGATTGGATAGAAACTGATGACAAAGGTCTCTCCCAACTGAGTAAAAAGAATGAAGAGTATCCATGGCTACATGCATTGATTGAGCTTGTCATATGTTCTGCCACTACAAGAATAAGCCAAGATACTATGTTTATCTCGATGATTGATAAGAAAAATGAAACAGTATGGCATACATTAGCGCAGAAAACAAATGTTTCGTCCGTTTTATTAGGACGCAATGGATTCGGTGGTGGCCGATTCGTACTATTATTAACTCCTTTTGGTTTTGCGTACGATTTTACTATCAATGAAATGTTAAAAAGCGAGATTAAGCAACACGAGTCAATTATCATTCCAAGATCTATAATGAGATTTCTAGTGAAAACGTTGTTCACCATGTTTCCAGAGTCAACGAACTGCTCCTTTTTGTTACATTGCGTGACTTATAATCTCGTTCGTTCAATCAACACGGCATTACAAGTGGGTCTGGATGTGAACTGTCGGGATGTGTCAGGATTGACTCCTCTTCTGGTTTACTTACGCACCGGTGGTCGACACATGTCCAAAGTCCTAGTAAAACATAACGTAGAAGTGGAAATCACGTGTGGAGATACCTTTGAGAATTCAGTCTTCCACTTAGCCTCGTATCACAAGCTGCATTACGTCCATTACCTTAACGAGTTTTTACTTGGGAGTGACAACTGGCAAAAATATTTGCAAACAGAGAATGCAATATTTGACTACTTCGTGGACAAATATGACGAAGAAAACCACAAGGGGAGCGTTGAGATGATTAGAACTGGAGATGGACCATTGTCCCTAGCGATTCTGTCTCATCCAAAGGGAATTAAAGTTATTGATGAATGTTTCGATGCAGAAGGCTATAACGCCTTACACAGAGCCGCTCAGGGGGCCAATTTGATTGCCATTAAAAAATTTATTTCCTTAGAAGCTAACCCATTCATTAACACTTCAAAGGGGTTATCATCGTTATGGCTTTCAGTGTTATATGCTGTCAAATACAGAGCATTCTTGAATCTTGATATACCCAGTGTATTGACAGCCCTAGAAGTAGAACTTGCTTCGTTGTCAGCATCTACTCTTTTGAGTCACGTTCTTCGATACACCTCATTGAATATAGGCTGTGACGGACAACACCCAAAACTGACTTTATACCACATTGCTGCCAGTCGAGGAATGTGGAAATTTGTCGATCGTTTACTTTCAGAGAAGAAAGTCGTAGGCATCGATGTAAACTGTCCAAACAGAGATGGAATTACTCCAATGTACTTGGCAAAGGTTTTTGGTGGCGACTCTTGTGAGTGGGACAGTCCATGGTGCAAGGTCGCTGACGTAATCAAGAGTCATGGAGGAATTCTCCAATATCCCACCTTCGAAGCGGAATACTTCCTCATCAATACCTTTCACAAAAGGTTTGCTAGTACGTTTGATCTTCACCTGACTGAGCAAGAAATAATAACACTTCAACAGGGCAATGATTGCCAAAAATATGGAAATGCGACAGCTTTCGACCTTCGTAGAGCATATGATGATATTGACAGAGTCCACAATGATTACCAAGTAAAGAGTGAGGAATGTGTCGCGTTTAAACAAGATTGTCCAACTGAAAATATTGGTTTTCCTCATCTTACCTATGTGCTGCTGCTCCTTGATGGCCAGTCGGATCTAAAAAACGTCTTATTTTTAATTCAAAGGTGCTTTTCAAATTTTCTCGATAATGAACTCGAACAAGTTAGAGGACTTCTGTTAAATACAATTAAAAGTCATTCAGAACTATCCACTGAAAATATTCTCAACAGCAGCGAATTTATAATGTCCACGATCCAGCTGAAAGCCAGAGAGGATCCTCTGTTCAGTGGAGTTAACAAGTGCATTTTCGGTAAAGAAAACATGGGACTTGGCTACACGTATAGCATCTACAAGCGAGTTTTGGATTCTGTGTTGGAAGACTCAGATGAAGTAAAATCTGTTATCAGAAGGACACTTCCTCGCTTTTTGGCGAATATGACCACTGCGTTCCACAATTTTGACATGGCTTTAAACTGTGACTGGCAAGCAGTTGCAATAAAATACGTACAACTTGAATTCTACTTACGCAACCTGCAACAGATTTGGATCTTCCCTAAAAAGTCCATACAGCCAGGAACATCAGACTTTATTTCAGGTAGAATGAAAACATTTTTCCTTCACCGACCAAAAGATGTGCTAAAACTTATGTTGAGGTGGGCGTCAGAGCAGCCGTCTGACACATTTAGGTATCTCGATATTTTAACATTTAAAAAGCCACCTTTGTGGGAAAACAAAGACAAAACGTTTTTCGAGTAAAGACTATTACTATATTTTATATTTTAATCAGTCTTTGTCGCGCCATGTGACGCATAAGGCCTCTAGCGTTCAGGATGATGAAACCTATTCCTTAACGAACATACAGCTGTTTCAATTAACGTTGTCGGATAGCCTGCAAAACAAGACCGAAAGGTAGCATGGCTAAAAGTAGAAAACTGCTGCACGCACTGAATACTAATGAGATATAATAACATGATTTCTAACGTTTCCTTTTTGTTTTAAACCTGTAAAAGATAGCTACTTTTAGCTAGTGAAAAAAAAAACACATGGTAAAACAAATTATCTAATTCGGGGCAAAGCAAATACATCACGTGCGAAATAAAAATTTGTAGATTTCTTTTCCACCTATGTGCAAATTCCAATGAATACCCAGACTACCATTCGGTCTTGTCTTGTAGACCTAACGCTTCTATCCGAAAACGTTAATTGAAATAGCTGTATATGGTAAAAGTGCTCACTTAGCAAGCTAGTTGTTCTCAAACTCTTTAATAATTTATAAAGTTACTAACAAAGGACTGATCATAACCGTGACGGTGGTTTGGATACCTGGTCTTTATTAGCATAGAGTTTTACGATTTTATTTCTCCGTAGGACTAGTTTTTGTTTCGATTGAGAAGATATATCAAACAATCGAGACAGTGTTTCATCCGATTTTCAAACACCTCGAATTTCGTCAAAAATATTCCGCCACGCGTCGTATTTTCAACTCTCTTCTCGGTGCTTGGAAATCGGATGTTTCACATACTACGTAAAAGTGTACATTTTTTTAAATAATCGCCCGTGCTGTTCAAGGGGGCGTTAATTCCAAAAGCAAACTAAGACAAAAAGCCGACTAAGGTACGTAAGAAATGGTAAGTAAGAAATTGGAGGGAGGCGTCGGAAGGAGAGAGCGTTTATTCGAGTAAATACGGTACCTGCTAAAATAAACAAACAACGCTTGCACCCAGTTATTCTTTTGTGTAAATAGGTAGCCGGAATTACTGAAATGAATCAATAAATTGCAATGTATATTAGTAAATGTAATGTTTTTCGTTGTTTGTTTTAAACTCCACTCTTCAACATACAAAGGCATCATATGGTCTTCTCCCTCTTCCCGGTTTTTCCAAACAGAAAACAGCGAGATTGCATTTCATCGCATCCACTGTGCTGGGCATACCATTCCCCTATCAATTCGTTTGAAGGTCTGGTGTGAAACAATCGTAACGAAGGAATTTTAAACTTTGAAAGCTGAGGAATGGGATCCCGCACCTTATGACCAGAGAGATTCAAATCTTTCGCGTAAAGATTACTTGCAATGCTTCCTTGGGGATAGTAACCGACCGCAAAGAGAATAAAAAAATAAACAAGAAACTTCACCACAGTTCATAAGTTTTGAAACTGTATTCCTTAGAAAAGGCTAAATAAACGGACAACGAGATACGCCGTTGAACGTGCAGACGGCATTTCAACCGGTTTCTATTCTTCCTCAGTTATAATTTATTCGGCTTGTTATTCATGTCTAGATGTAGAATTTGCTTTAGCCAGTCACGATATGAGCGTTTATATTCTTGAATTTTTAGAACCAATAGTTATTTTCTCAATCAAAAGTCTCATGCAGTATTTTTTTAATGGCAATGCCTGTGACCAAAACGTCAAGTATTTCACGTTAGTTGTTATTGACCAAGGGTGGGGTCCAGATGTAGAAATGTTGACCAAGTTCTTTTCTTTGTTCACATATATACATGAAGACGGACAAAGTCGAGGTTCACATGTGAACAAAGGAAAGAACAAAAGATTTATCCAATCACAAACGAGCGCGAGCACCGCCGGCAAGAGTACTCCGAAAGCAATTTTAATTCGCGTTTTCTGCAAATCGCAAAATTTTTTCACAGAAGTTCCTTGGGTGATGTTTAGATTCAGATGAGAAATTTAAATTAAAAAAAAAGGTTTTTGGCACTTTAAAAGTTAGAACCACATTCATTGACTCAAGGTTTAACTCTTGGAGCGAAAGGGTTAAAAGCACTTTTTAGATGCTATAAGCGTCCCTATTCGGCCAGCCTAGCGCTCTTTAAAATTGTCAAGCGAATATCTAAGTCATTGATCATACACCAACATAGCTGCAATATTCACTACGTGTTCAGCGAAGTTGTTCAATAAACTATATTTCGAAAGAGAATGAGATATTCGCAGTTATATTTCAACTTGAGTAGTTGAAAAGAAGGCCTGAAAAAAATTCAGGTTCCAACGGGGTTCGAACCCATGACTTTGCGATTCCGGTTCAAACGCTCTATCACGTCACTGAGCTACGAAGCGACTGCAGGGAGCTGGTCCATTGTGATGAAATGGGGATGATGAATATATATATGAAATAATTATATATGTGAACTGCACTCAGTGGAAAGAACGAAAGAACTGCGAAGATCTCGTTGTCTTTTGTTCTTTCCACAGCAGGTCACATATTGATCTGAATTATTTCATACTATCCATCATCGCCAAATTGAGATCAAGCTATATAAAAGGAGATAAGAAAAGCGAGTCTGCTGATATTGTTCCCGGCCATCTATTTGCGTCCAGTTCAGTGTAGAATTTGCATTCTTGATTTTTTTGGACCCAATAAAAACAAAAGTTGTTTTTCGAAAACTTGTATATGACAATTTGCACGTACGTTGATAAGTTTTACATTTAGTCAAAACATTATTAACATCGCCAAAGTAATCGATGCACACCCGGATAGGCAACGATTAACACCGTTTAGGAATTTAGAAATGGAAATAACATTTTTTTAATTATACGTTCACAAGCCCTGCAATAATTTTTCTAAACTGGCTAAAACACTACGGAAGAGACAGTTGCTGAATCGTGTTTTAGGGTCACTTTTAGATGACGACAACTTTTCAAACTTTTCAAGGAAACATACATCATTTAATGGTGCACTGACGTAAACAGTTGAATTGGCTTTTGAGCCATGATGTCCACCCGTCGAATTATGATTGAAAGAAATTGCCCCATGCTTGGACTTACTCGTCAAGCTTCGCATAGCTAAATAAATAAACTCAAGGTTTGGGAAATTTGCTGAGCTTCTGGAGGAAATGACAGTTAAGGAACGACATACAATGTCAATCTACCCCAGAAAAACAACAATAGGCAGCTGCCGACAAGAGGGACTTTTCAATTTCCGAGCTACAGAAAGCAGTAACAGCCAAGCAAATAACTGATTTGAACTGAACAGCAAACATGAACAACACTAGTATTAGTGCTTGTTGTGATAGTAAAGAGTTGAGCATGGAAGTTTTTAGCGAAGAATGAGCTGATCGTTGGGCCGTACATACATGATACAGTGTGGAGTGAAGAACCCCTCCCTCCCTGGAGAAACACCGCTGGCTCCATGGAATTACACCTCGCAGAATCAACACTCGCTCCCATGCCCTTTCGTCAAACTAATTTGCATATCACTTCCTTGTTTTGCAAGACTGGGGTTGCATTTTATATCTCTCGATATACCTCGAAACATGGTGCAGTGAATACAGCAGAGTTCTTAGCTAACACAAACTTGGATCTTCAAATTAAAGGTACGCTTTACTGTTAACTGCTTTGCATTAGTTGAGATTTCCCTTCGTAGTGCAGTGGTCCAACTGCAAGACATGCCACGTAATAGCCGTAATGGCCCTGTATATCCAACCGATTTGTGACTGATCGAGGTAGTTTCGTACTTAATACATGCCGATAAATAACACTAGAAGTAATAAATACTCCTATAGTAGTCCCAAATATGCCGAATTTCAGATAATTGTATCCGGCTACATACATGTCAAGTGGAACGAAAGTTCTGTTCCTTCCTCCGCGCCACCATTTGTTCTATTGTACATGTATATACATTGTATTTGTGGCGAATTCATAACGAGCCAAATTGGGTGTACTTCAATATATCGAGCACCTCTTAATTGGTACTAGTCAACCATACAGTTTAACTTATGAATGTTTTCATGGTACAATCAGTATTAACGCTTCTAAGAGCAACCGCCATGTTCTTTTGGTCAGGGCTGAAATTCTGCAACTTGAACAGACATGCATTGACGTTGTCACGCAAATTCAGTTTAAATATAGCAAAGGTCATTAATTGGGTTTTTCCATGCAGTGTTGATTACATACTTCAAAGCAAATTTGTCAGCGGGTCAAAAGCATTGAAGGGCGCGTCTAATATAGGTTAGCTACGAAAATTCCGGCTCGGCTTAGACAATATAGAGATTTTTAGAAAATTATAAAGATAATAAGAGTAAATAGGATTTGGGGAGATATTTATATCTTTTTAGTCAAAGTATGGTTTTGGCCCGGGTAATTGACAACAAAATTGCAATTTTGTCACGAAATCCTGGAATATTTGAAAATTTAATACTTTAGAATTACATCCGAAAAAAATGTATCCTTTGTACCAACGCCCTATAACAAGTAATGTGCTCGGGCTTCGGGAAAAAAAGTTCTGCTTTCAAATATATAGAGCCTGGAACATTCCCACCTCAATGGTGCATTATAAATAGCAAGGCAAACGAACATGTAATTCCCTCTTAATCTTCAATCTTATAAAACAATATTTAGCAATTATTCACCGAAGTGGAGCACTTTGGACAAATCATGATACGGCAAGCAGAATCTTTTCTAGCGTAGTGAGACCGAGATTAGTCGATCCGAATACAAAACTAAATCGTTGGCAGGATCATTGAAATAATTACAGGGACTTCTTGTTTTTTGAAAGACACTACTGTATTCAGGATTCAGCCGGTAGGAATTGTAATTTAAAGTAAGTTGGACTGGACAGCGTTTAATTAATTTGGAACCACTTCAAAGACTAACTGTTCGAATTTTTTTACTTACTCTAGCTCATTTGCTCGATAGTAAACAAAACATTTTGTACGACATTTTTGGCGATTTTATTTAGTAACACGACTAAATTTGCTGCTAATGAAACACCTCTAAATATCTTCAGGTATTTTTGATAACACAGTGACGTGCAGCGGCCTCGTTTATGGAAGTAATTTCTGCTTTGATCAAATAAGCAAAACGCAAAGCCATTTTGTTTTGCTCGGAGGTGAATAGCAAAGACTATTCACCTCCGAGCTAGCCAATCAGAACGCGCGAAAGGCACTATTCACTGGTTTGGTATATACTAAATAATTTTAAAATATAAACTGCAAACTTCGCGCGCTCCGATTGGTTAAAAACCATGTTTTAACCTAGGATTATAGATTAGTTTTTAATTCACGCTACCTTCGCGACTTTGTAAGTTTTGTGTTCTACCGCGCCACTCAAGCGTACGGCGAAGTTTTTCTTTCAAGTTCCTGCTATTTCTAAACTAAATAGAAGATGGTTTTCATATTTCCTATAAGAAAATGATGCACCTTAGAGGTCTAGAAAAGCAAATGAATGCAATGAATGAATTCACTAGCTGCTTTTCTAGACCTCAAGTGCATCATTTTCTTATAGAACATAGAAAACCATCTTCTATTAGGTAAATAATACATGGTTTTGGCTTCTTTATTTGTTAAATATATCTGAATATCAGATAAATCAGCGTACTCCTTCGTGCCGACCATTCACTACTCCTTATTCACTGACTCAGTGCGTTCTTTACACAGCCATGACGTCTACAACCACATCTAAAGCATTCGTGCAACTAACTTCACCAGAAGAAGGCAACTGGCTTTCCCTTGGCCGTGCGTTATCAACAGTTCTTTGTGAAGGTCTTCGCCCGTTTATAAAAAGAGAAACAGAGGCCTTTTATAACAATGTGAAGGCGGCAATAACAGCCATTCCTGCTGGACCCTGTATTGTGTCTATGTTTCGGGAAGGAGACCAAACCAGTACCACGACATGCGCACCTGTCAGTGGGCAAATAACCTCCAGGCGTATCACCTCAACAGAAGGCCAAACTGGAAGCAAAGTGACTCCACCAAATGGATGGATCCAAATTTTGGTCCCTGGGAAATAGCTAAGCTTTTTCTCCCCGATGTAGGTGGTCATACGGTAATACAGAGCGTCGAGGACATGGAAATCACTGCTATCCTCAACCTGATGTTCTGGTGCAATCATTTTACCGTTCAGCAGCCACTGATAAAAGATGTTCGTGATACTCGAAACACAAAATGGGCACATCTGCCAAAGTTAGAGTTATCCGAAGCAGAAAAGAAAGATGCCTTTGAAACAATAGAGAAGCTTCTCCAGGATCCAGTCTTGGCTAGGGATGTCGACGCCCAAGGAGCCTTGAGAGAGATTTTAGCCCTGAAGTGTACGTCGGATGTGCACATTTTCAAAGCAGAAGTATTATCTCATTTCAAGGAAGCGATTCAAAATGAGATGAAGTCGTTGAAAAAGGAATCCAAAAAAAGCAAAAAACAACGTACTCGTGTGGAGGCACAACTGCGTAACCTTCGAAAAGCCCTAGAGAACGTTGTGAAAAAAGCAAAAATCCCTAGATGATGTTGTGAAAAAGCAAAAAGTCCTAGCGGAGAACGTTGTGAAAAACCAAAAAGCCCTAGAGAACGTTGTGAAAAAGCAAGAAGCCCTAGAGAACGTTGAGAAAAAGCAAAAAGCTACAATACTGTCTGTAGCAAGTCTTGTCATTAATCATGTGCTGTGTGTTATAAGTTACCTGATCAAAAGTACTAGAGGTTTAAGACGAAGTTCGGTCGCCACGTTGCTGATGTTTTTGTTCCTTTGTTGTCTCGTTGGCATCCTGGATCACCAATCATACAGGGATGGTGAGTTATGTTTCCATTATTACTGAGTATTTTTATTTCCTGGATATCTTGTCGTTTGGTCAATATGGCCGGTAGCAGCAACAATTAGGAAATATTCCTGTAACATTTTTAAAGGAATCCTCCACTGGACAATATATAGTCCAAATCCAAATCGTCTTTGTGCACCGGCACCAAATTCTGAGAACAAACATAGGACTGAAATGCATTGCAATCAGTTAGTAGAGTCTTAATCCACGCTGCAAGCTCGAACATTGAAATGTTTAGAGTTTGAGACTGGACGATCATTATGCATGAAAATATTCTGTTAACTGATTATGTCTTTTGGGTTTGTTTTAGGATGTTCCATCCAGATGAATAGCTATCCAAGGGAGCTGAAATATTTTGACTTCAGTGATTTCATCAAATCATCGAGAGCAGAATTCATTGGCCGTCAATGGCTGTACCAGGAAATGGAAAGTATCTTAAATCACACTAGCAAGCGTGGGGTGTTAATAACTGGAAATCCAGGCTCGGGAAAGTCCGCTTTTCTAAGCAATTTACTTTGTTCAAACACATCCAGCCCAATTATCCATAACAGAATCCTCGGGTATCATTTCTGTGTGCATTTCAACAAAAGAACAAAAAGCGGTGCCGATTTTGTTCAAAGTCTTGCAAATATGATCGCTTGGAGAATCATTGAATACCGTCAATATATTTGGACTGATTCCTTTGTCAGTAGAGTATTATACAAGTATTGTCCTCAAGATCCAGAGTGGTGTTTCGAGCAGGGAATCCTTACACCTTTGAAAAAACTCCAGCAGCAGCCTACAGAACCATGGCACATTGTCATAGATGCCATAGATGAATGTGCGGATGCTAAAGCAGAGATTCTCAAGATACTTCAAACCAATGTTCGTATATTTCCAAGGTGGCTGAGATTAATCGTCAGTTCACGTAATGTAAGCACCATCGTTACAAGCCTAAATGAGTTACAGCGAGTAGATCTGCGATCGGACGATAAGAGAAATATTGATGACATTGACGCATATATATTCCAAAAGGTGTTTCCATTGAAGGAGTCCATCGTACATAGGATTAAGACAGCCCTTGCAATCACGGACAATGACGAATCAACTCAGAAAATTGTTTCGCACCTAGCCAAGAAAGGTCAGGGGAACTTTCAGTTTGTTAAAGTTGTGCTTGATTTGTGGCTCGCATCAACAGCAAGTGTTAAGTGGGATACTTTTCCCAAGACACTTGACAGCTCTTATCAATTGTACTTTGAGCGAAAATATGGCACATCCGAATCTTTTCGATCTCTGCGACAAATTTTCGAAGTCTTAGTTGCAGCGTATACACCCCTTACTGTCCATGAAATGCACTCACTGCTCAGGATTGACCACCCAACTCTTGATCTAGAATACGATTTTTTGCCAAAACTTGACCAGGTCTCTTTGTTCTTGTGGCATGGATCAGGAGACGGCCTCATTCGAATTTATCACGCTTCTTTGTCTGAATGGCTCACCAGTGAAACCAACAAAGGAAAATTCTATTACATCAAAAAACAAAATGGCCATAACCGTCTTGCAAGTTACTATCTTAATAAAGCTATTACCAACAATTCACCACTTAAACCGGATGAAGCTTTTCACCTGGCGAGTCATATTGTTGAAGGGGGTCTGGCTGAATTTTTGGTGAAACAGTTTCTGTCATTTCCGTCGGGTCACATCAACACCACTGACCCTGTAACTCATACAACTGCACTTCACCGTAGTTCAAGTTTATTTAATACAGATGTGACTAAGCTTTTGGTACACCACTTCTCTAACGTCGACTGCTTAGATAACGACCAGCGCACACCATCCTTTCTTGCGGCAACTTCAGGACATTTAAATAACTTGGAAATTGTTTTTGAAAGAGGAGCTAACCTAAACCACAGCATTAAGTATTCAGATGTTGAAATTTCTTCTTATTCCCAAGATCCAATCAATGAATGTAAAAGGAAGTTATGTGATTATTCATTACTGCACACAGCCGCTCAAGAAGGTAACATAGATGTTGTAAATTTTCTTATTCGACACGACGTAAATATCTTTAGGACAACTGGAGTTAACAACACTGCCGTGCAGTTAGCAGCTCAAAACGGCCACCTTGAGACCGTCCAGACGCTCAAGAGAGCTGGTGGAGTTCTGGATGGCATCTCACTACATCACGCCGCTGCTGGGGGCCACAGCCATGTCGTGCAGTATCTGCTGAGAGAGGGAATAAAAGACACTTGTGTCCACAATATTCCTTCCCCTATGTTTTCCGATCGAGGAGACAAGGAATTGAAAGCAGCCAAAGTACGTTTGTGTGACAATCGTCATCTTTATTTGCGTGAAACAGCTCTTCATGCGGCGGTTAGGAGGGTCATATTTCTGTAATCAAGTCACTACTAAGTGAAAACCAAAGTGCTATTTCCTGTACAAATTCCGCAGGTAGACGCCCACTACACGAAGCTGTACGTGCAAACAACTATAACACATTAGAAGCATTACTAACAACTGGGGCGAATGCCTCGGGTCCGTGCGACACTGGAATATCATCATCAACGCAGTTTGAGCCCTTCGTACCGGATAAAGTAGCTAAAAATCATTGTCCTTGTGGATTTTCCCCTCTGCATATCGCTGCCATGAATGGCTATCACAGTGCTGCTAAGCTACTTATCAAGTATAAAGCAAATGTCAATGCAGGTGACTGTACCGGTTCATCTCCTCTCCACATCGCCTCCTGTCATGGGGTTCTATCGCTTGTGACCCTCCTGGTCAAAAGTGGGGCAAAAATCAATGCCACAAGTCTGAATGGGTCGACTCCCCTTCACAGTGCAGCGGCATGTTTTCGCCAAGACCATTTTCCGCCCGTTGTTTGAGTTGGGCTGTGATCACTACACTACAGACAACGAAGGAATGACAGCATTACACTACGTTGTGAAAGACATAAATGTCGTTGGTTCGGAGTACCTTGTTGATTTATATAAAGGTGTCTCCCAACTGAGTAAAAAAATAAAGAGTATCCATGGTTACGTGCATTGATTGAGCTTGTCGTATGTTCTGCCACTACAAGAACAAGCCAAGATACTATGTTTATCTCGATGATTGATAAGAAAAAATGAAACAGTATGGCATAAATTAGGTCAGAAAACAAATGTTTCGTCTGTTTTGTTAGGACGCAATGAGTTCGGTGGTGGCCTATTTGTACTATTATTAACTCCTTTTGGTTTGCCCACGATTTTTACTATCAATGAATTGCTAAAAAACGAGATTAAGCAAAGGAGCCAATTATCATTCCAAGATCTATAATGAGATTTTTAGTGAAAACGTTGTTCACCTTGTTTCCAGATTCAACGAACTGCTCCTTTTTGTTACATTGTGTGACTTTTAATAACGTTCGTTTAATCAACTGGTCTGGTCCACTTAGCCCTCGTATCACAAGCTGCATTACCTCCATTACCTTTCCCAGTTTTTACTGGGGAGTGACAACTGGCAAAAATATTTGCAAACAGAGAATGCAATATTTGACTACTTCGTGGACAGATATGACGAAGAAAACAACAAGGAGAAACGTTGAGATGATTAGAACTGGAGATGGACCATTGTCCCTAGCGATTCTGTCTCATCCAAAGGGAATTAAAGTTATTGATGAATGTTTCGATGCAGAGGGTCATAACGCCCTACACAGAGCAGCTCAGGGGGCTAATGTGATTGCCATTAAAAAATTTATTTCCTTAGAAGCTAACCCATTCATTAACACTTCAAACGGGTTTTCGTCGTTATGGCTTTCAGTGTTATATGCTGTCAAATACAGACCATACTTGGATCTTGATATACCCAGTGTATTGACAGCCCTAGAAGTTGAACTTGCTACATTGTCAGCATCTACTCTTTTGAGTCACGTTCTTCGATACACCTCATTGAATATAGGCTGTGACGGACAACACCCAAATCTGACTTTATACCACATTGCTGCCAGTCGAGGAATGTGGCAATTTGTCGATCGTTTACTTTCAGAGAAGAGAGTCGTAGGCATCGATGTAAACTGTCCGAAACAGAGATGGAATTACTCCAATGTACTTGGCAAAGGTTTTTGGTGGCGACTCTTGTGAGTGGGACAGTCCATGGTGCAAGGTCGCTGACGTAATCAAGAGACATGGAGGAATTCTCCAATATCCCACCTTCGAAGCGGAATACTTCCTTGTCAATACCTTTCACAAAAAGGTTTGCTAGTACGTTTGATCTTCACCTGACTGTGCAAGAAATAATAACACTTCAACAGGGCAATGATTGCCAAAAATATGGAAATGCGACAGCTTTCGACCTTCGTAGAGCATATGATGATATTGACAGAGTCCACAATGATTACAAAGTAAAGAGTAAGGAATGTGTCGCGTTTAAACAAGATTGTCCAACTGAAAATCTTGGTTTGCCGCATCTTGAATATGTGCTGCTGTTCCTTGCTCGCCAGTCGAATTTAAAAAACTTCTTATCTTTAATTCAAAGGTGCTTTTCAAATTTTCTAGATAATGAACTCGAACAAGTTAGAGGACTTCTGTTAAATACAATTAAAAATCATTCAGAGATATCCACTGAAAATATATTCAGCAACAGCGAATCTCAAATGTCGACGATCCAGCTGAAAGCCAGAGAGGATCCTCTGTTCATTGGAGTTAACAAGTGCTCTTTCGGTAAAGAAAAATGGGGACTTAGCCACACGTATATCGTCTACAAACGACTTTTGGATTCTGTGTTGGAAGACTCAGATCAAGTAAAATCTATTATCAGAAGGACACTTCCTCGCTTTTTGGCGAATATGACTACTGCGTTGCACAATTTTGACATGGCTTTAAACTGTGACTGGCAAGCAGTTGCAATCAAATACGTACAACTTGAATTCTACTTACGCAACCTGCAACAGATTTGGAACATCCTTAAAAAGTCCATCAGACAGCCGTCAACATCAGATTTTAATTCAGGTCGAATTAAAACATTTTTCCTTCACCGACCAAAAGATGTGCTAAAACTTATAATGAGGTGGGCGTCAGAGCAGCCGTCTGACTCGTTTAGGTATCTCGATATTTTAACATTTAAAAAGCCACCTTTGTGGCAAAACAAAGGCAAAACGTTTTTCGAGTAAAGACTATTACTATATTTTATATTTTAATCAGTCTTTGTCGCGCCATGTGACGCATAAGGCCTCTTGCGTTCAGGATGATGAAACCTATTCCTTAACGAAACATACAGCTGTTTCAATTAACGTTGTCGGATCGCCTGCAAAACAAGACCGAAAGGTAGCATGGCTAAATTAGAAAACTGCTGCACGCACTGAATACTAATGAGATATAATAACATGAAAAACACTATTTCTAACGTTTCCTTTTTGTTTTAAACCTGTAAAAGATAGCTACTTTTAGCTAGTGCAAAAAATACACATGGTAAAACAAATTATCTAATTCGGAGCAAACAAAATACATCACGTGCGAAATAAAAAATTGTAGATATATTTTCCACCGATGTGCAAATTCCAATGAATACCCAGACTACCATTCGGTCTTGTCTTGTAGACCTAACGCTTCTATCCGACAACGTTAATTGAAATAGCTGTATATGGTAAAAGTGCTCACTTAGCAAGGTTGTTCTCAAACTCATTAATAATTCATAAAGATACTATCAAAGACTGATCATAACCGTGACGAAGGTTTGGATACCTGGTCTTTATTAGCATAGAGTTTTACGATTTTATTTCTCCGTAGGACTAGCTTTTGTTTCGATTGAGGAGATATATCAAACAATCGAGACAGTGTTTCATCCGATTTTCAAACACCTCGAATTTCGTCAAAAATATTCCGCCACGCGTCGTATTTTCAACTCTCTTCTCGGTGTTTGGAAATCGGATGTTTCACATACTACGTAAAAGTGTACAGTTTTTTTAATAATCGCCCCTGTGCTTTTCAAGAGGGCGTTAATTCCAAAAGCAAACTAAGACAAAAAGCCGACTAAGGTACGTAAGAAATGGTAAGTAAGAAATTGGAGGTAGGCGTTTGAAGGAGAGAGCGTTTATTCGAGTAAATACGGTACCTGCTAAAATAAACAAACAACGCTTGCACCCAGTTATTCTTTTGTGTAAATAGGTAGCCGAAATTACTGAAATGAATCAATAAATTGCAGTGTATATTAGTATATGATGTCTTTCGTTGTTTGTTTTATACTCGACTCTTCAACATACAAAGACATCATATGGTCTTCTCCCTCTTCCCGGTTTTTCCAAACAGAAAACAGCGAGATCGCGGCATTTCATCGCATCCACTGTGCTGGACATACCTTTCCCCTTCGAATTCCCCTATCAATTCGTTTGAAACAATCGTAACGAAGGAATTTTAAACTTTGAAAGCTGAGGAATGGGATCCCGCACCTTATGACCAGAGAGATTCAAATCTTTCGCGTAAAGATTACTTGCAATGCTTTCTTGGGGATAGTAACCGACCGCAAAGAGGATAAAAAAATAAACAAGAAACTTCACCACAGTTCATAAGTTTTGAAACTGTATCCCTTAGAAACAGGGTAAATAAACGGACAACGAGATACGCCGTTGAACGTGCAGACGGCATTTCAACCGGTTTCTATTCTTCCTCAGTTATAATTTATTCGGCTTGTTCATTCATGTCTTGATGTAGAATTTGCGTTAGCCAATCACGATATGAGCGTTTATATTCTTGAATTTTTAGAATCAATAGTTATTTTCTCAATCAAAAGTCTCATGCAGTATTTTTTTTAATGGCAATGCCTGTGACCAAAACGTAAAGTATTTTCACGTTAGTTGTTATTGACCAAGGGTGGGGTCCAGATGTAGAAATGTTGGCGAAGTTCTTTTCTTTGTTCACATATATACATGAAGACGTACAAAGTCGAGGTTCACATGTGAACAAAGGAAAGAACAAAAGATTTATTCCAATCAGAAACGAGCGCGAGCACTCAAGAGTACTCCGAAAGCAATTGCGCTAGCAAATACGTCATGTTGCTTAGCAACTTTGAGGACGAGCACCGCGGGCTCAGTCCCTCCTCGGAAACGGGATTTCGCCATCAACTGATACCAAGATAGGATACCTGTTCCCCAGACTAAGTAGCTTTTTTATTTTCTCATCTGAATCTAAACATCACCCAAGGAACTTCTGCGAAAAAGTTTGCGATTTGTAGAAAACGCGAATTTTTTATGAATATTTCAAATCTTCAAAATCCTATCTTTTTGCGGTATACCCGTCCCGCTGTAAGAAGGCCGACGGGCTCACATTTTCCTTAATCTACGTCACAGTACGTTTGTTTTGAAGCCACGTGTTCCTTAATCTACGTCACAGTTCCTTTGTTTTGAAGTCACGTGTTCCGTAATCTACGTCACAGATCCTTTGTGAACCGAGAAGGACCGAGAGGAGACTAAGGCAAATGGTGAACCAAAATGGCGGCCAAATATGAAAGTTTTATAAAATTCATGAAAAATTCGCGTTTTCTGCAAATTGCAAAATATTTTCACAGAAGTCCCTTGGGTGATGTTTAGATTCAGATGAGAAATTTAAATTAAAAAAAAAGGTTAGGGGCACTTTAAAAGTTAGAACCACATTTATTGACTCAAGGTTTGACTCTTGGAGTGAAAAAAAGCGTCCCTATTCGGCCAGCCTAGCGCTCTTTAAAATTGTCCAAGCGAAATATCTAAGTCATTGATCATACACCAACATAGCTGCAATATTCACTACGTGTTCAGCGAAGTTTGTTCAATAAACTATATTTCGAAAGAGAATGAGATATTCGCAGTTATATTTCAACTTGAGTAGTTGAAAAGAAGGCCTGAAAAAAATTCAGATTCCAACGGGATTCGAACCATGACCTTTGCGATTCCGGTTCAAAACGCTCTATCACGTCACTGAGCTACGAAGCGACTGGGTAGGCAACGATTAACACCGTTTAGGAATTTAGAAATGGAAATAAACATTTTTTTAATTATACGTTCACAAGCCCTGCAATAATTTTTCTAAACTGGCTAAAAACACTACGGAAGAGACAGTTGCTGAATCGTGTTTTTAGGGTCACTTTTTAGATGACGACAACTTTTCAAACTTTTCAAGGAAACATACATCATTTAATGGTGCACTGACGTAAACATAAACAGTTGAATTGACTTTTGAGCCATGATGTCCACCCGTCGAATTATGATTGAAAGAAATTGCCCCATGCTTGGACTTACTCGTCAAGCTTCGCATAGCTAAATAAATAAACTCAAGGTTTGGGAAAATTTGCTGAGCCTCTGAAGGAAAATGACCAGTTTAAGGAACGACATGCGATGTCAATCCACCCCCAAAACACAACAATAGGAAAAACATTTGAATTGCCAGCTGCCGGACAAGAGGGACTTTTCAATTTCCGAGCTACAGAAAGCTAGTAACAGCCAAGCAAATAACTGATTTGAACTGAACAGCAAACATGAACAAACACTAGTACTAGTGTTTGTTGTGATAGTAAAGAGTTGAGCATGGCGGTTTTTAGCGAAGAATGAGCTGATCGTTAGGCCGTACATACATGATACAGTGTGGAGTGAAGAACCCCTCCCCCTGGAGAAAACACGCGCTGGCTCCATGGAATTACACCTCGCAGAAATCAACACTCGCTCCATGCCCTTTCGTCAAACTAATTTGCATATCACTTCCTTGTTTTGCAAGACTGGGGTTGCATTTTATATCTCTCGATATACCTCGAAACATGGTGCAGTGAATACAGCAGAGTTCTTAGCTAACACAAACTTGGATCTTCAAATTAAAGGTACGCTTTACTGTTAAACTGCTTTGCATTAGTTGAGATTTCCCTTCGTAGTGCAGTGGTCCAACTGCAAGACATGCCACGTAATAGCCGTAATGGCCCTGTATATCCAACCGATTTGTGACTGATCGAGGTAGTTTCGTACTTAATACATGCCGATAAATAACACTAGAAGTAATAAACTCCTATAGTAGTCCCAAATATGCCGAATTTCAGATAATTGTATCTACATACATGTCAAGTGGAACGAAAGTTCTGTTCCTTCCTCCGCGCCACCATTTTTTTCTATTGTACATGCATGTATATACATGGTATTTGTGGCGAATTCATAACGAGCCAAATCGGGTGTACTTCCGATATATCGAACACATCTTAATTGGTAGTTACATACAGTTTAACTTATGAAATGTTTTTCATGGTACAATCAGTATTAACGCTTCTAAGAGCAACCGCCATGTTCTTTTGGTCAGGGCTGAAATTCTGCAACTTGAACAGACATGCATTTGACGTTGTCACGCAAAATTCAGTTTAAATATAGCAAAGGTCATTAATTGGGTTTTCCATGCAGTGTTGATTACATACTTCAAAGCAAAATTTGTCAGCGGGTCAAAAGCATTGAAGGGCGGTCTTAATATAGGCTTAGCTACGAAAATTCCGGCTCGGCTTAGACAATATAGAGATTTTTAGAAAATTATAAGGATAATAAGAGTAAATAGGATTTGGGGAGATATTTAATTTTTTAGTCAAAGTATGGTTTTGGCCCGGGTAATTGACAACAAAATTGCAATTTTGTCACGAAATCCTGGAATATTTGAAAATTTAATACTTTTAGAATTACATCCGAAAAAAATGTATCCTTTGTACCAACGCCCTATAACAAGTATGTGCTCGGGCTTCGGGAAAAAAGTTTCTGCTTTCAAATATATAGAGCCTGGAACATTCCCACCTCAATGGTGCATTATAAATAGCAAGGCAAACGGACATGTAATTCCCTCTTAATCTTCAATCTTATAAAACAATATTTAGCAATTATTCACCGAAGTGGAGCACTTTGGACAAATCATGATACGGCAAGCAGAATCTTTTCTAGCGTAGTGAGACCGAGATTAGTCGATCCGAATACAAAACTAAATCGTTGGCAGGATCATTGAAATAATTACAGGGACTTCTTGTTTTTTGAAAGACACTACTGTATTCAGGATTCAGCCGGTAGGAAATTGTAATTTAAAGTAAGTTGGGACTGGACAGCGTTTAATTAATTTGGAACCACTTCAAAGACTAACTGTTCGAATTTTTTTACTTACTCTAGCCCATTTGCTCGATAGTAAACAAAACATTTTGTACGACATTTTTAGCGATTTTTATTTAGTAACACGACTAAATTTGCTCTAATGAACACCTCTAAATATCTTCAGGTATTTTTGATAACACAGTGACGTGCAGCGGCCCCTCGTTTATGGAAGTAATTTCTGCTTTGATCAAAGAAGCAAAACGACAAAGCCATTTTGTTTTGCTCGGAGGTGAATAGCAAAGACTATTCACCTCCGAGCTAGCCAATCAGAATAACGCGCGAAAGGCACTATTCACTGGTTTGGTATATACTAAATAATTTTAAATATAAACTGCAAACTTCGCGCGCTCCGATTGGTTTAAAAACCATGTTTTAACCCTAGGATTATAGATTAGTTTTTTAATTCACGCTACCTTCGCGACTTTGTAAGTTTTGTGTTCTACCGCGCCACTCAAGCGTACGGCGAAGTTTTTTCTTTCAAGTTCCTGCTATTTTCTAAACTAAATAGAAGATGGTTTTCATATGTCCCTATAAGAAAATGATGCACTTTAGAGGTCTAGAAAAGCAAATGAATGCAATGAAATGAATTCACTAGCTGCTTTTCTAGACCTCAAGTGCATCATTTTCTTATAGAACAAAGAAAACCATCTTCTATTAGGTAAATAATACATGGTTTTTGGCTTCTTTATTTGTTAAATATATATCTGAATATCAGATAAATCAGCGTACTCCTTCGTGCAGACCATTCACTACTCCTTATTCACTGACTCAGTGCGTTCTGTACACAGCCATGACGTCTACAACCCACATCTAAAGCATTCGTGCAACTAACTTCACCAGAAGAAGGCAACTGGCTCTCCCTTGGCCGTGCGTTATCACAGTACTTTGTTGAAGGTCTCGCCCGTTTATAAAAAGAGAAACAGAAACCTTCTATAACAATGTGAAGGCGGCAATTACAGCTCCTGCTGGACCGTGTACTTGTGTCTATTTTCCAGGAAGGAGACCAAACCAGTACCACGACATGCACACCTGCCAGTGGGCAAATGTCCTCCAGGCTTATCACCTCAACAGAAGGCCAAACTGGAAGCAGAAGTGATAACAACAAATGGATGGACCCAAATGTTGGTCCCTGGGAAATGGTCAAGCTTTTTCTCCCCGATGTAGGTTTTCATATGGTAATACTGAGCGTCGAGGACATGGAAATCACTGCTATCCTCAACCTGATGTTCTGGTGCAATCATTTTACCGTTCAGCGGCCACTGATCAAAGATGTTCGTGATACTCGAAACACAAAATGGGCACATCTGCCAAAGTTTAGAGTTATCCGAAGCAGAAAAGAAAGATGCCTTTGAAACAATAGAGAAGCTTCTCCAGGATCCAGTCTTGGCTAGGGATGTAGACGCCCAAGGAGCCTTGAGAGAGATTTAGCCCTGAAGTGTACGTCGGATGTGCACATTTTCAAAGCAGAAGTATTATTCTCATTTCAAGGAAGCGATTCAAAATGAGATGAAGTCGTTGAAAAAGGAATCCAAAAAAAAGCAAAAAACAACGTACTCGTGTGGAGGCACAACTGCGTAACCTTCGAAAAGCCCTAGAGAAACGTTGAGAAAAAGCAAAAAGCTCTAGATGACGTTGTGAAAAAGCAAAAATCCTAGATGATGTTGTGAAAAAGCAAAAAGTCCTAGCGGAGAAACGTTGTGAAAAACCAAAAAGCCCTAGAGAACGTTGTGAAAAAGCAAGAAGCCCTAGAGAACGTTGAGAAAACAGCAAAAGCTACAATACTGTCTGTAGCAAGTCTTGTCATTTATCATGTGCTATGCGTTATAAGTTACCTGGTCAAAAGTACTCGAGGCTTAAGACGAGGTTCGGTCTCCACGTTGCTGATGTTTTTGTTCCTTTGTTGTCTCGTTGGCATCCTGGATCACCAATCATACAGGGATGGTGAGTTATGTTTTCCATTATTACTGAGTATTTTTATTTTCTGGATGTCAATATAGCCGGTAGCAGCTTGGAACTTTTCACTTTCCACATACAATTACGAGTTATTTATGTAAGGAATTCTCCCACTGGACAACAAACATTCCATGAACCCCCCCCCCCCCCCCCCCCCCCCCCCCCTCATCAATTGAACACACGAATACCTCGCTATTAAACTCAGTAAAAGTAATATGAAGTGGTTTTAATTATAACATTTTTGTGCTAAAATAAGGCAAAATGTTTAATAGGGTGGGTTTTTTTTATCAGGATGTCCGGCGGAAGATGTCATCGTTCCATTTGACACCAAAGAGTTTAACTTAACAGGCTACTTAACTACAGCTCGAGAAAACTTCATCGGTCGCCGATGGATGTACCAAGAGATAGAAAATGCCTTCGACTCCGCTCGTACTGTTTCTGGTGTCTTGATTATTATGCATCCGGGAGCTGGAAAGTCTGCCCTGTCTGCCCAGTTGGTCTGTTCCCCAACGTCAAGTCGTACTATTCATGACCATATATTGGGATACCACCTGTGTAAGCACTCTGACAAAAATACACATATTGCAGGCAAGTTTGTTCGTAATTAGCAGAAATGATAGCTCGAAGACTTCCGGAATATGGTTACATTGTCTCTAACAGTTCCTACATTCAGCGTTCGTTACACACTGACTGTGTGACCATTCAAGATCCTGTAGGGTGTTTTGAACAGGCAATATTGTCACCCTTAAGAAGTCTGACCAATATACCCAAAGAGAACTGGTATGTTGTCATTGATGCCCTCGATGAATGCCTTACTCAAACTGAAAACAAGCCACAGTATTGTATATCTGCCTCAAGAATAAGCTTCCTCGGTTTCCATCATGGTTGAAGCTTGTGATGACTTCTTGCAACCAGTCGAGCGTTTCCTTCAATTCAGACAGCATACAGAAGCTAATCATTGATCCTCTTAGACTCTCGAAACATCGAAGATATCGAGCTGTTTTTGTCAACAAGATTGTATCAAGATGGGCCATTGCTTCATCAATTGACGGTTTGGTTAGGAGGCAATAGCATAGCAAACACTGCGAGGCTTATTTCTACCTTATTGAGAGAAAGTCAGGGAAATTTTATGTTTGTTAAGGAGATGCTTCGTTACTGGGAAACTTCAAAAGTACATGCTCGAAGTGATCTCGCACTGCCTAAATCGTTGGGAGAATTATACCATAGCTACTTTGAAATATTTTTTAATAGGAAGGAAAAATTCAAACATGTTCGGCGTATCTTAGAAATACTCGTGTCAAAGGTTGAACCATTAACGCAAAAAGAAATATTCCACGTTCTCCGTATGAAAGAAAAAAAACCTGGAAGAAGACTATGACTTTAAAGATAGCATGATCAGCTTAGGACCGTTTCTGAGATACGGAAATAATGGTACAGTCACGCTGTATCAAAAGTCTCTAAGTGAATGGCTTCCAAGTGAAAGCAACCGAGATGGCCTATTTTATGTCAGTGAAAAGAAAGGTCACGAAATGCTCCGTGGTTACTACTTTAATCTGATTAGGAACGGAGATAACTCAACGGTTTTAAGCCACATCCATACTTTGGTGGTGCACATCACTTTTTCTGGTTGGACGGAACAATATAAAAAAGAAGTCTTCAGCTTTACATCCACTCAGATTGACGATCCTTCGGATCCTGGCGGAAATTTTAGTTTGTTGTGGCTTGTCGGTAATGCTCTATTTAACAAGGGCTTTATTTATTTATCTGCTCGCTAAGCGGGCCCCGCCCGAGGTACCAAAGGAGCCTCTTTCTCTGCTTCCATAGGACTTCAACTTTATTTCTTCAGCAAGCACAGCTTCCACATTCAGCCTTCAACATCTATTTCTACTGCAACTAGGAGCCCAGGATCTCAGGACTCCTGCCCGGTACTACTACAAACTACTGGTATACAAGCAATATACCTAAACTTAGAGACACTGATGCTTGGGTTCATGTTTGACCGTGAGAACTTAGTGTTACTCAGGAAGTAACAAACCAAAACATACCTACATAGGAAAATAAGAACATAGTAAACAATATCTCGAGGAACAATTCTAAAAGAGAATAAAAATTATAACTTCAGGCTTTTGTGGAGGTCTCAAGCCAAGGTCAACAATAACAGTCAATCATAAAGTCCGTGGGAACTATTGATGCCAAACCATCGAGACAAAACGGGTAATAGAATTTGGAGCCAAGATAAAATACATACATGTGGAGCTGACCATGACAACTGGACAACCGCAGTTGATCACAAGTGTGTGACGATCATAAATGCCTCCTGTTACTGACTCTATTGAAAAGGTTAGCCTGCGAGCAGGCTCTCATTCGCGAGCAGGCTCTCATTCGCGCGATGAGCGCGGAGCGCGATCGTGATCCGCGCTCTATTACGATCGCCGGTGAATCAGAGCCTGCTCGCAAGGCTATTGAAAGGTATATTTTAAAGCACAAACTAATCGATTATTGCTTAGATGTTGAGGGATTCTCACCCTTACACAGAGCTACACAAGGAGCCAATATAGTTGTTGTTCGAAGCCTGGCATAAAACACGGTGCAAACATGTCCTTATTGAGTCCACAGGGACCACGATGCTCTGACACTGGCCGTAGTCCATGCTGGAGGTAGAGTATATGGCGAAATCTTCAAGGAAATGGAGGAATGTTACGTAAGGATAAGGTTTCTTTCGTGGCCATTGAAACTTCTTCGCCATAAGATCAAAAACATGTGGCTTCCAAATTGTATGTGACTCCAGCAAAGCAGAACTGACTCTATACCATTTAGCAGCCTCTCGAGGCCTGGTGAAATTTATAAAAGTGATATTCAAAGATAAGAATCGTCATAAGATAGATGTTGATTGTCCTAACAGGGACGGAATTACGCCAATGTACTTGGCGAAGATATTCAGCAACCCGGTTGAGAGCGGTGTTTGTAACCCATGGGTAGAGGTTGTACGGATCATTAAACTCAGGGAGGTCGCATGCAGTATCCAAGCAGAGGTGCTGAATACAAACGCAATCTATAACAGGTTGTATGGTTGGATTCCGAAACGACTTTAAGTTGAATCTAAGGGCCTGACGTTCGTGGTTTTTGTCGTTCGAATTTTATCTACCTAACGGATATTGGGAGACTAATTCAATGCACTGCCATGCAGCTGAACAAAATAAACAAGACACTATATGGAGATTGGTTCGTCATTGTCAAACAGCCAAAAATCTTCGAGGAGTTGATACGACAACTGGAACTTTTAAATCGCGTAAAACGGTCGTCCCATACTGGTAACTCTTGCTGTAAATGACATGAAAATTTGTCAAAATGAACACAGTGGACTACATTCTTTGCGTTCGGCATATGGCAGATACAGGAGGTTTCTTCCTCCAAAGGCTCAAAATATAAACTTGGAGAGGGTACAAAGAAGTATTTTTTTTACTGGATGAGGATATGGCATAAGGAAGTATTCGGGAACTTTGCTTGTACTAAGATGATTTTTGATATGTATCGGCCATATTTCGTCGATGAAAGAAAATCGAAACTACTTATTAAGCAATATGAAGACAGCACTCCACTGTGGTATCTCAACAACATCTGTTTCATATTTGAACACGGATTTCAATTCCATCTATTACACTATTTACAGGATGCTAATTACACTGAGTTCAGATTACCATATCTGAACTATCCGAACTTCATAAGAGGGCGAATGGGATGGACAGTTAATCAGGTAGGACTCACTGAATCTTGGCCATTAGAATTTTTGGTCAAGTTTTCCTTAGGGTTCTACCGTCAGTATGATTATTTAAAAGTTCTTAACGTTGGATTAGAACCAACAACGCATATTTCGCTTTACTCAGACAAGTTGAGGCAAATATTCCTCACAGCAAGAGCTAGAGCTGGCGTAAAACCCGACAAGCATGGCCAAGCATAGCAGCTGACCAAGTTAAGTTTTTAATTGTAGATTATATACAATCAATTATATAATTTATGTATTTTGAAACTTGAAAATGATGACATGGAGTCATCGAAACGTCGTTCGACCTTAATATCGTTGATTTTCATTTTAAAAATTTTGACTAAATTAGGGCCTCCACAGACTATAGGCCAATTGTTATCGATAACTATTTAGTTTCCGATCATAAAAAGTTGTCGATAACAAAAAAATCCAGTGTGTGAAGCTAGTTATCGATAACTAAGGCCCTTAGTTATCGATAACTTGTGAAGCTAGTTATCGATAACTAAGGCCCTTAGTTATCGATAACTAGCTTCACACACTGGCTTTTTTGTTATCGACAACTTTTTATGATCGACAATTTAATAGTTTGTCGACAACTCTCTCTCTAGTCTGTGGAGGCCCTTTGAATTAGAATATTAAAATATTTCTGTATTATTTCCAACACTAACAATAGTGCTGTCTACCACATATTTACTGTTAATGTATTTTGATAAACACTTATTGTATTCAATAGACGTTTTTCAGATTTGCAATAAAATTTAATTGATTATGGCACCAACAAATACTAGCAGCCTGTCCGTTGGAAGGGCCGGAATTCAAAATTCGAATTCATAAGTATATCTGCATGATTCCAGTATTTTATATGAAATTACCATAAGTCTCCCAAATTTGAAATAAATGGCAAACATTAGAACCCTTCTCTGTGATACCCTTACAGTGAAGAGCGCCTTACCGTTGCCACTCGACAAATGTTTTGTTAACTTTTGACATCTTTTGACAATTTTCTGATGGTATCGTTTCAACTTGCCAACCAAAATGCAAGAGGCAGAGATGTCAAGCTCCTCATGTTCTGACAATTGACATCTCCGCCTCCCACAGCTCTTGCAATTTGATTTGCTGGTTTAAATGGAAGCCATCAGAAAATAAAAGTTATCAAAAATTCATCAAAAATTTGTCGAGTGCCAACGGTAGCTCTTCACTGTATAGGTGACCAACAATTCGGACACACTTCCTCTTTGTTTTATGTTTTATATATAACGATGTGCCAAGGGACTGACCAAATTAGATCGTTATATCGGGAGATCGTAATAACGAATTCCCGATATAACGATTTTTCGGGAAAAAAGCCAAAAATATCGTTATATCGGGGTATTGTTAATCATTTATTTTTCATGTACTGTAATCCCTATCGTAACAAGCTGTTGACAGATCTAAACACGTTACGGTCCTTATGCAATGAGAACTAAAGGATTAAGGTTACTGTAAACCTTCGAGGGTGCCTTCCGGGAAATCTTTCCTATGCGCGTGTTTTAGAGGAAACCCTAGAAAACTATATATCACTGTAAAGGTAATAGAATGACGAATCTGATAAAAGCACTACTTTTGTCCGTTTTTGTTCTGTTAGGCGCGCGCAAGCCTTCGAACGTAAAACTGATAGTGTCTGCTTAACTGAGTTACAAGCCTTCGCGTTAAAGCGGACATAAAAACAATCTGGACTATATCATTCAGGAGATAATGGGCTAACAAAGTGTGTGAGGCATTTCCAATACTCTCATTGGTTCCCGAAAAAAATATATTTTAAAGTTAGACAATAGATATATTTTCGATGCGTGTCACGCGCTGGGATGCCACGCGAAAAATATTTCGAATTTCGTGAAAGCCTCACACACTTTGGTTCATTAATGTCAAACAAACATTTTGGCCAAATTTCAATAAAATCCAACAAATCTACATACCCAGTTAATTCATTTGAAGAGAGTGAACTCACACAAAAACAAATCCGGAGTTTTCGGGCTGAAAAGATTTTCGTAGTTTTCACACTTAATCAAAGCGGGTGTGAATGCGGTCATGCCGCCGACCAATAGAACACCAATATAGGAATACCCCAGAGAGCCTTGTGACAAGGCAGTTTATTGAAATTCACGGGGAACGACATTTCCATGCTTAGCGACAGGAGAATATCGGGGAAAGCGAAGTCTGGAGCACAAAATTCATCGGCGAAAACCGAATCAGTGGAAAAGAAAACAACCGCAGCGGAATGCACTGGAAGAACAAAGGAAAAAAAAAGGCTGGCGAAAGTGGCGACGGAACTGGAATTCATCCAAAGTAAGCGTTGTTTGCGGCTATAAATGCACGCGGGTATTAAGGCTTTCCTTGATAAAAGCCCTTTCCTCTCTTTTCTCCATAAACGGCATACGGAAGCGTAGATTTTGGTGTCATAAATTACAAGACACAAGTATAAACACAAGAATCAAAGCGACGTGAAATACGAGGCGGGGAGTGATGCGAAAAAAAACGTCACAGGGAGCTCTGGGTTGACACATTCTAATTGCCTTATAACACTTAAGCGGATTTTTTACTTTTATTTGAAAACACGTTTTTGTCGATAACTCGCGCGCATTTCAAGTTTTTCAAATTATTCTTTTTGGAAAATGAAGATAAAATAGTAGTCTTTAATTCGGCTTGGAAAACAAAAGTTTCAAAAAAATTTCCCTTGAAGGTTTACAGTAACCTTAATTAAAGTATTGTCATATCTTTTCAAGTGTTAAGCCTCCTCTTTCATCGCGCGATGATTGATTTTATCGTTATATCGGGGTAAATTTTACGTTTGGGCTGCCAGATCGTGATCGTTATATTGGGAATATCGAGTATCGTTATATCGAGGTTCCACTGTATTTTAACAATGGGGAGGTATTTTGCGGTTCTTGTCGGCCAAAGATCAACCTCGTCCCCAGAGTCTTCTCCGCTTTCAAGATGGCGGGTGGGCGCGAAGAAGACCCTGGCGAAGAGCAGATCACGTGTCTCCAAAAATATTGGAGATTTTGATTGTTTCAAAATGGCGGCGAGCTCGCGATTGGCTAATTTTGTGGTCACGTGATCTGCTCTTCGCCAGGCTCTTCTTCGCGCCCTCCCGCCATTTTGAAAGCGGAGATGGCCCTGGGGACGAGGTTGGGCCAAAGATTTGCCTGCGTAGCAACTAACTCTCTGGCGGGGGGCGGGGGTAACCTCACCCCCTACCCCCAGAGCACTTGCTACGAATGAGGCAAAACTTTCTTTCTTTCGTTCATGACGATTTTGTCTTTTAATGAAATTGAAACCTTACATCATCCATCACATCAATCTAAAACGTAAAATTAAAAAAAAAATTAAAAATCGGGTCCTCATGTGTCATTTGTTATTAAGGCCCGATCAAACGCTCACAACATATTCTCACAACATTTGTTGTGACCATGCCCGGTCAAACGGCCACAACAACCTCACAACATTTCAAGAACAAAAGAAATGTTGTCACACAACATTGTTGTGAGGGGTGGTCAAACGGTCTCAACATCGGCTCACAAACAAATGTGACAATGTTGTGACCAATGTTTTGACCGTTTGATCGGGCCTTTAGTGCGCTGGGTACAAATGTTATAATGACGTTTTTCGTTTCACCAGGACTTCACACGTTTCACCAGCGTTTGACGGAGTTTCAGAGAATTATTTCACGGAGTGCGCTAGGATTTCAAATGTTTTCACACAGCGAAGTTAAAAAATAATGAAAACTAAAGTTGGGCGAGATGATGTTTATCATGTGTGACAATGGAAAGTCCGTGCACTCAAACAAGCCAATCGGCAAAGAGTATATTACCCCACGTGGGTTGAATGACGTAAGCTGGCGCATTTTACAAAATTTTTATTCAACCCCGGGAAAGGTGACGAACAACGGTAAATTGTGAACGCTAAATATTACTGCAGTGAAGAAGCTCGCCGTTTCTGTTCTTCGCCAACGTTTTCGACAGACTTCAGACATTGGGAGTTATTGAAGAAGCTGAGTAAAGCAGGTCAGTACAGTATTGGTGTTAACTTAGAAAAGTTGCGTGGTTTCTTGCCAAAGGAAATTCGGCTTATTACCATGTGGAATGTGTGAACGTATTCTAGAAACTTTCGTGTAAATTATGCTCTATTTTACTGTTTTATAGTAATTTTTATTCAGGTCGACAGACGGTAAGCTAATTGCCAGAGGAAATGAAAGAATATTAAAGCTCGTACTGTCCGTCCAAATATTTTGCGCGGAAAAACACGCCGGTAACTTCCAGTTTGCAGCGAGTATCGATTGTGCGTATTTTTTTTAATTTTGTGCGCATTCTAGAATATCTATACCGGCCGCACGCTTATTGAAATACACTTTAGGTACTCTAGACTGTCGTGAGTCGAGTCTGATTTTCCTGCCTTTTTCCAAGGCGTAGCTTCGAGAAGGTCGCAATAGCTTGTGTGTACACCAGTAAATTGTCTCTACCTACACGCGCGAGATTTCGTCGAAGTGTCATACCAGTGCAGACTGGAATACGTTTCATCGCCATGTCGCATTAAAAGCCACGGTTTACAGTTTAGGTACTCGTTATTCTGCTCTTAAATCAGTGTAAATAAATAAATTTGTTATTCCGCGTTAAGATTTCTTAATCATTCGCGAATGAAGTGTTTCTTTAAGTAGTGCAAGTGTTTTACTTCATAGATTTATTTATTTAATTCGTCAATTTAATCGGTTGAAATAGGTTGATATCACATAAACAGTTAGTATTTTGTGATGATTTACTTATCACGTTCTACAAAAAAACACGCGAAATCGATTTTCCTGCTAGCTAAATCCCCTCGAGTAAACATTTTTGTGTGTGATATATTTAAAAAACTAGTAATAAATCTAAGCAACAACGACGCATACGCTCAGGTCAATGTCTGTTAAAAAATGAAGTTTAATATATTTTACTTAAGAATGTCACAATTATCCTGAGAGCAGAACCATGGTGATATGCTTCTGATCCATGTCGTGATTCACATTCTCTAAAATACACAGAATTTATTTATTTCACGTTGTTTTCAGGAAACATCCAAGAACTTGGAACAAAGCCGGTATGGCGCACGCGCAGTGCAATGAAACCTTTTCTAGTGATGTTCTCGTTACCGTTGTGCTAAGGTTTGTCTAAATCCTAATTATTTAGAATTCTGTAATTTCTCATTTGATCTATAGACTTTATTATCTCACGCTGTGCAATTTTCTTCCTTTTTTGTAGTTTCTCTCAGTTCTTGGTGGATCTCATTTTTGTCCGATTTATTCCATCAGCTGCAATCCATCAAACAGCCCCATTGCAGTCCACCAGTCCAGTCCACCAGTCCAGTCCAGTTTCAACGCCGAACTGAACCCATACAGTCCACAGTGCAGTCTCCAGTAATCCTCAGCTCCGCCCATACAAGACAAGTCAACCTGACTGCTACCAGTTGGACTGTAATGGGGACATTATAAGATGCGGTGATGATTGAAAGGCGGGAAAGACAAGGCATGCCCAATGCTCTTTTCTTTCCTCCTTCCCGTCTCTACTGCTACTTACGATTTACTTGTTACGGGAAGACTGGTAACGAGTCAGAAAGAAGATTCTGATGCCGAAGGCATTTAAAAATATTTTTGGTCAGTAACATTTATTGTGCATGTGGGAGGGCGGCAAGGGGGGTAACTTATAGAGCTCTGGATGAACCTAATAATCAAAATTAGCCAGAAGTTCATATACTTCTGATTCGGCGCAACTTAACATAGATAATTTAATTAGATTTAATAGTTAGTCGGGTCCCTGGGTTTGGTATGGTTCCTTCCTCTATGTTCTCCCTTGGGTTTTTTCGTTTTATTCGGCCTTTTGTTTTCTTTTCGATCGGTGTTCGGCTCTACTTCGACTCTATTTCGGTTCAACTTCGACAATACTTCGGCTCTAAGTCATTTTCGGTTTTACTTCGGCTTTTTTTTTGTCTTCAGCGCGTCTCCCGCTTAGTTGCTTTAACTGCGGCCAATTGTATCCTTGACGTTTCACTTGATTACAGCGAGTCTAAGCACTGCGATCGAGTGAGACTTTTTCGAAAATAAAAACAACTATTTTTGCCAGGTTCAACCAGACATTAATTTAAAACGTAGCAAACTGGAGGATAAGCCATTCAGCTGTTAGGAGGAAGACTGTTTTTCTTCTCCTAATAGTTTAGTGGCTTAACTCTAGTTACAGGTTGCTAGCTGATAGTTGAGGCTTACTTTTGTGAGCGCAGATAAGTTTTAGGACTATTAAGTAGTTAGCAGGGAAATATGGGACAATACACACGCCTTAATTTAGATCGTTTACAAATTGTAAGCGTAGGAAGCCTTCGAGACCAAACAACGAAGAAAATGGACCAAGCAGGACAAGAAGAACCAAGGACACGAAGAATCAAGCTGGGCCCTGAGGACCAGCCCGAAGAGAAGAAGGTAAACACGCGATGTACAGGACATTTTCACTATGGCATCATTTGAATACAACTAGCAGCAGTTTTGTTTTCGCCATTATCCAAATGATCGCATTGTGTGATTAATTTCCTATATAATTAAAAATCTTCTCGCTTCCGCATCCATTCGCCCGGCCAACGCCTCTTATCTTGTGCTGCAACAACTTCGGGATTCTGCAATAAAGTTGTAGTATTTAATGCAGTAGTGAAAATCGCCTGTTGCTGGGATTAGGAAAAAGATAAGATAAGATAGATAGCATGTAGTATTAAATAATTCACAGCTATTTCAATTATCGTTGACGTTCAAGCTTCATGACAAACGACACAAATTTTACACGAAAGTTGAGTTTCGTTCGTGCGCAGGAAACCTTAGTTAACAATGACCGTACCAGGTTGGACACTTCGTGACGCGTTATATAGAGTAAACAATTTCCAGAACCAGCTCATGCGAGGTGATTTGTTTTGTCTTGTCTCGTCATTGAAGCTTTTATCAGGCAGCGATTTTTGAAACAGCTAAGTAATACGACTGCAACAGTCTCGCGGAGGATCAAGCAAGAAATAAAGACATCATATGCTGGAGGGTCTAGACGGAGTGTGACATGTCCGCTGACGGTTCAAACGAAGACCATCGGGTAAACTCTTCAGTCATTTGAATCTTGTGTTATTATGAAAATTTAAATTTTTTTTCCTCCGCGGTTAAAATTTTGACCATTTGTCAGTTGGCTCAGTTTGCCTCCATCCAGACCCTCTCGCCACGCAGGTGCGGAACAAGCATGGAGAGGACTGGTACATAACAGCGACCCATATAAGGTATGGCAAGTTCTACAACCTGGCACGAGGTACGTGAAGAGCTCGCGTGTCGAGCTCGGGCGTATGCTGTTTCACACTGGAATATAACATACCTTCTAAATCTTCGTTCTTCTCTGATAAGTACTGAAATATCGTGCGTCGAATTAATATTCCAACGTATAGCCGGGCGATACAGCTTAGATGGATTGGAACGCGTGCTGTATTCCAGTGTAAAACATCATACATTGAATTAATTACTTTCGGATTTCGGTTCGGTTTTCAGTTCGACTGTTTGGAATTTGTTCGGCTTTTGATTCGAAATACAATTTCGCTCTCATGGATCGTGAAGGCTTGACGGCGACTTTTACTCGTTAGCAGGCCCCTGAAGATCCTCGCGTACCGTCTGGGACACCCTGGGTGTTCCAATCGGAGTGTCAACTTTTACTGACACAGGAACACTCGGAGTTTCTCTGGACGCTAAATTTTTCACATAGGAAGGCGCACCCTCATCGACTAATTTAGGTCCTGTGGCATAATGTAGAGTATATATTGTAGTATAATGATGTAATATTATCTTACAAAGAATAAAACATGAAAAACGAGTGGTTGTTGTTACTATAATGTAAGTATAAGCATAATAACGATTTATATACGTGCCACGCAAACTTGGTGCCACTTTCGGGGGCATTCGCTCATTTTCGAACTTCGGCCGCCCTGGCTCCAACGTCCAAGACTTCAAATGATGATTTTTTTTGGCAGGTAAGTTAGCTCACTTTCGGAGGGCTGGTAATAAGTTAGCCCATTTTCGGAGGGATGGTAATAAGTTAGCCCATTTTCGGAGGGCTGGTAATAAGTTAGCCCACTTTCGGAGGGATGGTAATAAGTTAGCCCATTTTCGGAGGGCTGGTAATAAGTTAGCCCACTTTCGGAGGGCTGGTAAGTTAGCCCACTTTCGGAGGGCAGTGCACGGCAAAGCGCGCGCGCAACGAAATCACATATGGTAATAGTAATTTATGGTAATGGTAATTTATGTCGCATCTGTGAAGCGCCGAATGAAGAGTGAAGAATGAACATGTGTTGTTCAAGAGCATTTTGGATCGCCTAAAGGAGGTAAGATTGCCAGGTAAGGCATATATTCCTAAAGGCGCTGTTGCACTAGGCAATTTTTCCTGCAACTTGTCTCGCAATTTTGATGCGCCTTTGCGAGACAACGTGCACAAAACGTTGCTTAGTGTTACACCCCTAGTAGTTCCTAGTCAACGCATAAAAAATTCGCTACACCGTTGCCTCAATCGTTGCGAAAAGTATAGAACTTAATTCTACTTCTCGCAACGCTTGCTGCAACGAAAATGTCGCGAGACATGTTCACTTCAGGGGTTGTTACACTGGGTAATTTTTCGTGCAGCTTGTGTCGCAACAAAGAGACACAACTTGCAGGGAAAATTGCCTCGTGTAACATCGCCTCAAGTTCAAACATTTTTACCATAACAGAAAAATGCAAGTTTTCATTTTAGGTTCCAGTCAGTAACTTCACAGTGCCAGTCACACAGAAGATTGCCAGTAAAAGGTAACATTTAGCCACGTAATATGTAGAACGTTTCAACGGCGGCCAGCCCTATCGGTTAGGAAATTATTGCATAAGGAAAAAAAACATTTCCCGAAGGAGAGAAATTCCATTGTTTTGGAACACCAATATCGTCTCCGTGACGTCATATAAAGATGCTCTATACGTATCTTCAGTATCGTAGTACCATTTTTCTGCAGTGTCTACAGTGTCCATTTGTCATTTCAATTGTTGGCCATTTATTAAAATTCATATTGGACATGATTATAAATCTTGGTGGTGATTTGAAACAATTTATGCATTAATTAACAGTTGCTTTCAGTTACATTTAACTTCACCAGTTTTGTCCTAAGACCGCTGTTATCCTGCCAGCAGCCTGCAGTACCTTCAGATTGCCATTTTACCACAGTGTAAGTATAGTTTTCTTTGACAGTCAGCCTTCAGTTTTCCAGCCGCGACTGTATGAGCCATCCAGACCGCACATCGTGACTA
Organism: Desmophyllum pertusum; assembly: GCA_029204205.1. Classification (NCBI taxonomy): domain Eukaryota; kingdom Metazoa; phylum Cnidaria; class Anthozoa; order Scleractinia; family Caryophylliidae; genus Desmophyllum; species Desmophyllum pertusum. The sequence goes on along the minus strand of MU826837.1, from coordinate 1,285,371 downwards.
GTCTATTCCATGAGACCATCCATCCTACATCCCGCGACTGTTGAGCCATTCAGACTGCACATCGTGACTGCCGTCTGTTTCATCAGGAGACCATCCAGCGACTGTTGAGCCATGCAGACCGGCTACATCGTCATGACTACCGTCTGTTCCATGAGGTCATCCATCCTACATCCCGCGACTGTTGAGCCATTCAGACTGCACATCGTGACTACCGTCTGTTCCATGAGGTCATCCATCATACAGCAATGACTGTTGAGCCATGCAGACTGCACATCGCGACTGCTGTCTGTTCCACGAAACCATCCTACAGCCGCGACTGTTGAGCCATCCAGACTGCGCACGGGCTACCGTCTGTATTCCAGGACCGCAGATCGTGACTACCGTCTGCTCCCATGTGGCCATCCATCCTACAGCCTGCGCAACTGTTGAGCCATCCAGACTGCACATCTTGACTACTGCCTGTTCCATGAGACCACCCTACAATACATTGTGCACTCTTCTGCACAGTCAGCCTTGACAGATCCAGCGACAACTGCCGGAATACACATCTAGCTACCCGCTCCAAGGGTCACTGAAGCATGCCACGGTTCAGCCAGGTTACCAGTACCTTGGGAGCGCTATTATTCGGTCAGATGCAGTATCGTCCAGATGTCCGCTCCACTTCCTTGGAAAGGTATGTCGATATACACGATGTTATTTTTAGAGAAAGGATGTAGCATTTATTTCAAGTTAAAAACTTAAAGAAACCTGTCTGCGAATTAGCTTTATCTTTGCTATATACAAGATATCCCAATCGAGTTAAAGAAAGCGATCGTATTACAACATGCTCTCAAGAACTGCATTTGTAGAGCTCCAGCTGAAATGTTTTTAAATAGTTACTCCATGACATAAAAACTCGCAAATTAATGTGCTCGAAGCAGATATTTTTCACTCTATTATACATTGACGTCGCATTTACCTTCCTAGAATTCGATATAATTCTTACCGCTGGAATTCGATGATCTCGTTAACGTGGATTAGCGTTTCTGTAGTCATAACTCGTCTCACCTGTATTGTAATCTTATTATTTCTGTTTATTTTCTCTTTCTTTTTAGCTTCCCTCAGTCCCTGATGAGCATCTGCATGAGTCCCAGTTGAAGCCGATGAGTCCCTCGTGATGTTAGACAGGAAGTATAAGATTCGATAAGATTTCATTTTTCTAAAGGAAAGGGGCAGTGTCACCAATGTTTAGTACCACTTAAACATCCTAGCAGAAGTGTTTGTATCAATGGAAATGCACTAATAGTGGCCTGGTCTTGGCTAAAAGTTACTATACTGGTACAAAAAAACTGTTAAAAAATTTATTTGACTAAGGATGGGTAGGAAGGACGTGGAATGAAACTTGAAAAAGTCGGGCCGACGTTTTAAAGTTTTACGGTGTTCTTGGGAAAAATAGCTCAAAATCAATGATTTCTGGTTTGTTCCCACCTCAGGAGAATGAATTGATGTCTTTCTCTTGTTGTTCAGGAGCCATTTTGTGCATCAGCGAGTGTACCTTAATAATTCAAGCGTGGTTTACACAAATACTTTGGAGAATTCTCGTGATACTACCCCTTTAACGTCACAAAAAGTTTGATTTTTTTTCTCATTTGTTGAAGTACAGTGGACACCTCCAAACGACCGTTATCAGAGGCGTTCAGTCCCAACAGCACTCATGGAATTTGTTCAAGCAATCTCCTTGACACCTGTTGATCCAGGATGTACTTGAGAGGATCATTTTTAACCAGTACCACTACCTGCTTGAACGTGTACATCTTCACTAGCTACTTGTGAGCCACCAAACATACTTGGGCGTTTGAATGCAGAGGACCACACAACGTAGATATAATCCCCTTGGCTCGTCCTGTTCCGGATCTCTTGGCTTAGAAATGCACTGGCTGACTTCACGTGAAGTACAACTTAACCTAACTATGCAAAGCTGGCACTACAGAAAAAGGCAGATTTATTGGCTGACATTTCAACTTGCAGACTGCAAGTCTTCCTCAGGGCCAGGGTTATATCAGTTCTCCTAGTTGAAATATCAGCCAGTAAATCTGCCCTTTTGCTGTACTACCAGCCTTGCATTGGTTTGGTTTAGCTTGAACAGGTATTTATATATGATAATCTTTATTTATTATTGGTAAACAAGCAGATAACGAATGACGATAACATAACGATAACATAAATAAATAAATAAATAATAAATAAATACTATTAAACAATGAAACAACGAATAAAAACGAGAGCTGAGGATGATAAAAATACATAACTCATTGAATGAATAAGTGAATAAAAACTGAAAATAAAAAAATTAACGGATGAAAAATAAATAAATTAGTGAATGAGTGACTAAAATCTAAGAATCAAACACGAACAACAAATTCATAAATGAACAACTGATTAAAAAAATAAATAACATTTTATGGATTAATGAGCGAGTGAATAAAAACTGAACAACTAATCAGACAGTTTTGACCAGAGTCTTGACAATAGCACAAGTACAGTTAAGGTATATTGATATTCTACTTCTAGCAAGGTTGAGGAGACTTTATCAATCCGAGAAATTTATTATCAAAATTCCTTAATCCCTTAACCCGGCTATGAAGTAGAATTTTAATATATCATCATTGAACTATGGCACTTGTCAAAGGAGATTTCCAGATTTCCTGATCTGCAGGATCTTGTCTGAGTAAGCCACCAAAGGAAGGAGCTAACGTGGCTACCACCGACCGGACCACGGACTGAAAACAGCAGAGAGCAGCCTGGACTAAGTCAACGCCCGGAGTCAACTTAATTTCATCCTACGGCATATACCCCAAGGGACAGTTCTCAGTCAGAGAGATCAAAGGTACTTGGTTGTTTCTGTGTGTTTTTTCCCATTCCTTCAAGGCTCTCGGTTAGTTTGTGGTAAATACTGAACCCGATTTAGTTCCATCGTTATATTTTGTGTTTCACTATCTTTCCAGTTTACGAAGTTATGATATAGTTCTCAGGTTCTCAGGGAAGGGAAGGATTTTAGAATGTCTCGAAATGTCACACATCTGTTCCACTCATGTAATCTCCTCACTACTCATGTTAAGGTCCCTGGACTGTCAGGCCTGTACTATATCACAACAATGTTTATTCCGATATATAGAACACCTCCACAAGCTGTCCTGGTACATGGAGACAGAATGGAGTCGTCAAACAAACTGCGAATGCACTCTGGGACAGCCAGCCAACTACCAAACAAGGACTCAACATCCTATCGAGAGAGGTCGTGTTGGAGATCGTACTGTGAATTTCACCCCAGGAAAGTCGGCACAAGATTGGAGAGGTATTTATGACATTTCGTACCCATTGTATTGGTTTTGTTATTAGTATTGAGAAATACAACAAATAACTTTGTAAAATTTTCCAATGTTAAACTGTCAATACTAAACCTCGAGATATTAGCAAAGTATACGTTTCCCATGCGTACAGTGTCTCCATTCAGGGAATTAACAAGGAAGTGCAACCGTTCCTTCCTTGCAACTGATAGCAGTCGATTACACAAATGAGATAACCTAATGATTATTCTAGCAGGGGCAGATCCAGGAATTTTTCATAGGGGGATCCCAGGGTTTTCCCAAAAATGTGAAGTACGTAGAAGGAGATGGTTTGGAAGTAGACTGCAATAGTTATTACTAAATGCTTCTACAAGAAGCGAATGGGGGCCTTCACCAGAAAAGATTTCAGATTTCAGGCTCTGAAAAGTGCATTTTGGTGGATCCTGGAGATCCATGCTATGGATAATGGTGAAAGCAAAAACACCCTCCGGTCCCCCACCCTCCCCCTGGATCCGCCACTGTCTAGTTAGTTAAATTAATGGTCGGGCCAAACTGCGGTAATAGCAGAAAGGTTTTTGTTAATTAAAATTCTTAAACCTTTTTGTTGAATAATATACACAGTTGAACGAATAAACTCTGGGAGGTTACATATTTCACATGATATAAAGATCTTCATCCAATGATTCCAAACTGTTGAAGTTTCCTTATTTTCAATGTCACTTTCAGACGAGAACTTGGATCCACGTGTATGGATGGCCCACGGGCAAGAAAGTACTATATTCTGTTGAACAAGGTATGGGAAACGAAAAATACAATCGATTATTTAAAGTAACCATTTCGAAGCAGGTGCTCCATTGAGTGTTAATTCAGTGTCTTATTGAATCGCCAAAGCTTGATTGACTGCAGTAAGGGATTTGACACGGACTGGCATTTTCCCATAATCCACCGTGCGGCCTCTGTATCATAGCCATTGAATTGAGTAAAATGAACACACTTGACAGAACTACTGAGTTACTTAGTAGAAACAGGGCTGTACATAGTTAGCGGCGGAAGACGTGTTCACAGCATTTTTTGTAAGTTCTTGTTTTGGACCGAGATTGAGCATTTTAGAAGGACATCCCCCTTTGTAGCTTGACTAGTTTAGTTGAACTCCAAAGGGAAAGCTCTTGCAAACGTTCAGCATTTGTTTCAAGTGAGTAATTGAGCAATATTTAAGTGTATTTTGTGGCACAAAAATATATTTTACTGTCAATGCAACTATAGTTCCTCTTCCTAAGTCAGAACTAATCGACATGTGTAAACTCGACTCATTTTTGTCCTTTTTGCAGGCAATAAACACAGACCTGACTCAATGTCGCACGACAGTCACATGAGCTGAGAAGACTGGCCCTATTGTGGTGATCAAGTTAACATCTATGGAGTCGTACTGAGGAGAGTTGAACTGAACTGAACTAAAAGACAATCATCTTTATAGTAGGACATACTACATGCCTTTAGATAATAATACTAGTTTAATTTTTTACACCTAAGTTTGTAGGTTGAACATTACCTTATTAGTTTTCTCTCAGGGTGACTTGAATATTCTTGGATTTTAACAAAAAAGGAGCTACGTCACGATATATGGAGTTAAGTTTCGGTTTTTTATTATATTACAAAGATAAGATAAAATACAGGAGAAAATAACGTCAAGAAAATATTGCACTTTATTATATGGCAAACTGGTCCACGATGAAAAGGAGCATTCTGATTGGTTCCCTGAGCGGTCCGAATTTTGCAATACGGACCGCAAAGATGGACCGCTCACGAACTCATTTCGCCAAATTCCTTTTATGAAACATTGAACAAAAGAAAACAATTTTCTATTAGTAGAAACATTTTTCCTCATGTCTGGCGGACAATTTTGGTCAAGCTTTTCGCAAAGTGGTCTGAAAAATGCAAGAATATGCTTAGCTTTGGAAATTTTTTAAAAAGCCATTATAATAAAAACTTTATTGAACTAGCTTGTTCGGTCCGTATTGGGAAATATTGGTCGAGTTCTTTTTTTGCAAGTTTATGGACCTCGCCTTCGGCTTGGTCCATAAACTTGCAAAAAAAGAACTCGACCAATATTTTCCCAATACGGACCGAACAAGCTAGTTCAATAACATCTATGTACAAGATTACCTTCAAATACACGAAAACAGCATAATAATGAATTGTAAGGTAGAAAACATCGAAGAAAGTAATAACATACTAAAAAGAAACGAGGATGGTCAGGATTGGGGAAGATTGAGACGGATTACGAACGACGAACTTGAAAAATTTAGGCTATAAATGTTTCAAGAAGCACCATCGTGACGTTACTGAGCTCCTTCAATAGATATTACCAAGAGAGGATGATCTAAGAGTAGCATTTCCCCATGCATGGATCTCTTCCAATGATAATTTTTTCAAATCTATTTTTAACTTTCAGTCCATAGCTGGGCTATTTTAAAAGCGCTACCTGATTGGTCAGTTCGAGTGACGTGATGTCTGAGCCTCGATCAGAAGGAAATAAAAATAACTTTCACAGCATGGCGCGAAACTCCTTCTATTAGATCATTCTCTCTTGGTAATATGTCTATTTAATTTGCAAAATGATACTTTTAAATTCATTTTAGTTAATAATATGTTTTGAGGACAGCATGGAACATTTACGAAAGGACATTTTTGTCTAAAGTAAGTAACTAGACTTAGCCAGCCTTGTAACTGTTTCTTCTTTAACAGAGATGAACCTCTGTCAGTGACCAATTAAATCAGTCTGTAGATCGGTCGTCCAAGTTCGTTTGGCATATACAAATAATTTTAAGAATTTTGACGTGAAATTTCCTAAACGTTCACTCGTCAATGTATATCAAAAGTTGCCATGATTGCAGATTCACCCAAAACAGCTGCCTGAAAAATGAGTGGAAAGCTTTTGATCAAAAAAAAATTGCTCATTATTTGCCATATTTATTCTTTTTCTTTTCTTTTTTCAACAAAAAACTGAATTGATTCATGATTCAAATTATCCGTTTCATGAGGTCATGAATATCATCATTGTAGCCATTCATTCTCAACTAAACTCGAGGCAAAGGGACGATGCTGACTGCATCCGAATTCTTTTTAAAACAATCTATTTTTAACTCCCACCATTTTCAACGTTCTTTCAAGCTTTGCCTGTTTGGCCTAAAAAATAAACAAGTTAAAAACAATTATTCCGCAATTGTGTTTTAAAAAGTCTGTTCAAGAGCTAGCATCGTCCATTTAGCCTCTCATGTATAAATACCACATGATATCGTCTTCCCGTTATATAAGTCTTTCTGATCATGAGTTCATTCAGAATATAAATAGAAAGTCCGCTATAAATTATACTTTTTTAAGAGTTGGTATTACTTGCAGTTACTTTTTATCTCCAAATCCGTTTTTGCGAATTTTGTTAAGGCGAGGGGGGGTTGTGGGTTGAGACTCGGTGGGTAAATTTTCTTTCTTTTTATAATTCAAGCGCTCGTTAGGTTAGCAGGATTTTGAGAGAAAAAGTGACTGTAGAAACTACTAAGCAGCCTTGATAGTGTGTGTGCATAAGTACACTTAAATGGATTTGTATAAATTTGGCAAATTGTGTAGCATTTGCTTTTCTCCAAGAGCTTTCAACTCATTATTTCGGCTTATTTAATGCTGGCAATTTTTGATAATCTTTAACTCGTCTGATTTCACGTTTTGCCGAATGACAGACTATTCGATTTTCGTTACGGCTTAATTTAATAAAACTTCTGTTTAAGTAATAACAGGTCACTTACTGAGGTTCAATCTTTTTTTTTTCTTATTTGCAATTAATGTAACATTTCCCTGCGCACTGATTGGCTAATGTTTATCATCAATATTAAGGAAAGCAAAAGGCAGACTTACTCGCAAACTCTTCTGACTGAGAACTGACCGCTCGGTAATGATGTTACTTTTCTTTTGTAAAAACAAATAATTTATACCTGTTTTCTTTATAATATTGATGATAAATTGCGTTAACACTGTCAACGTAGTTGTGGATCTACGAAGCGCTTAGCAATAAATGCTGTTGGAGGCCCTCACCTTTTATAAGTCCGACATTTTAGTGACAAGAACGTTTGAGCACTGCGTGTATCGATATTGTAAGTCTTTACATGATCTATATTCAAGAGCTGGTGTTCACATTAAAGCTATAAATAATAGTTTGAACAGACAGAAAAACAGAACATAAATACTAAGAACTGAAACGGATCCGTTCAGTTTACCTTTGTACCCGTTCACACAAGCCGGAACAAATGAAATGATTATTTATTAATAAATGACTTAGTTTGAAAATTGAAACCGTAATAACACAAAACTGAAAGCCTTAATTTTACCCAAGTGTTAAAAAGGCTCTCAGCTGCGACTAATGCACAAGGCAGTTTTAAACAGCTTTTGTACATGTTCAAGCTTTAGTGTGAACGGGTTATTAGTCTGTTACCTGTATAGTGGTCTTGTCATTAGCATT